>JAJHJA010000642.1:0-598582 GCA_021202915.1 Heliconius himera
TGGTGAACCCGTAGATCCTGTCGATTCTACGGTATTTCTCGGTATCACCATAGACTCCAAATTACAGTGGGGACCCCATATTGATGGATTGGCGAATAGACTTAGCTCTGCAGCTTTCGCGGTCAAAAAAATTAGATCATTAACTGACGTAGAAACGGCTCGACTTGTTTACTTCAGTTACTTCCATAGTATTATGTCCTATGGGATTTTACTTTGGGGTAATGCAGCCGGTATCCAACCGATATTTGTCCTGCAGAAGCGAGCTATTCGTGCAATCTATAACTTAGGCCCTAAAGACTCCTTAAGGCAAAAGTTTAAAGAAATTAATATATTGACAGTTGCATCGCAATATATTTTTGAAAATGTTATGTATGTTAAGAAAAACATTAATAATTTTACCAAAATTGGTGATTTTCATAATATTAACACTAGAAATAAGCATAATCTTGGTGCACCTGTAACTCGGTTGCATCGAATCCGTAATTCTTTTATGGGACAATGTGTACGCTTTTACAATAGGATCCCAGAAAACGTCAGAGAATTTTCTATATCACGATTTAAAAAAATTGTGAAAAGACGTTTGTGTGTTAAAGGTTATTACCAAATTAATGATTTTGTAAATGATAACACGCCTTGGGAATGAAATGCTCGCTCCAGTCTGTTTCAAAGGTATCATTGTCACAAATAATTAAATATGTATTTGTTTAAAATTGATTTTAAAAAATAGGTCCCGCTGAGTTTCTTGCGCCGGTTCTTCTCAGGTCTGAGGCATTAATTTTAGTGAACTGGTGGTAAATTTGACGTTCAAAAAATGAAGCATGTAACTTCTTATTTTGAATAAAATTATTTGAATTTGAATTTGAATTCGAATGTCATTCTTTAGCCAGGGTCATACCAGCGCGATTTCTATATAACATTCGCTGGCAAGCTAATGCCTTGAGTTCATTAAAATGACGATAACTTTTTTTTTAATGAACCGATTTTGATGAACCAAACTTTAGAACCTCAATTGAGTTAAAACAAAGCAATTAGTGAAATTTTCAAGTAAATCGGTTCAGTAGTTTCAGAGAAAAATGCGGACAACAATATGTCGACAGACAGACAGACAGACAGACAGACAAGAAATTCAAAAAAAATCTTTTTGCTTTCTATTAGTCTTTTTAAGTGTCCCTCTATCCATTTCAGTCAAAATTACTAAATGTACAGACAAAATATTTTTACTGTCTTATTATATATAGAGATAAGATGTAATTTATAATATGTTATTTTAATTATTTATCTTAAAATAAATAAATGTATTTTGATCAAATTCTAGTCTCTTATAATAAGTCAGTTATTTAATCATTACACCATTCATACATGACGAATGTTACAATAAAAAGTAAATAAAAAGAATTAAACTAATTTTACCGCTACTTAAATCGGTTAAGTCGTTTCTGAGATAAGCGTCGACAAACAGAAAATCCAACAAACACAACACTTGCGGGGTAGTCAGAGAGAACGGAGCGCCAAACGCTACGGTATCATTATTTCTGATTTTGATAATTTTAATAAAAATGGAAAATGCCACCCTATGGTTGTAATAATTTTCACTTTAGAAATCTTAAGTGCGCTGCAAGCATACATTATTTATTAAAACAGGAACGTTCCGTTTTTTTGTTCCGAATTCCCTGTAAACAAACAAAAAAATCACAAATTTAAGCGGGCGAAGCCGCGAGCTGGTCGCGAGTGGGGATATTAATGTAGGGTATGAATATAAAAGTAAATAGAAATAATGACAATATCTGGTACATTTATATCTAATCATTATCCGAGTTTATTAGCGATAAAATAATTTAAGTGCGAATGTGATAAAAATGTATTGAAACTTTGATAATATTTCATAGTAAACAACAATAAAATATATTATGTAGTATTCGTTGAACATAATTTTCTACGGAAATTTATTAATCTATAATAAACCTATGTAGATATCGATTTTTCTCTATTTCTTTATTACTAAGCAAGGATGTTTAATTTTGTATTGATTTATTTGAATGTCATACATGATACAAAACCTTTTTTTTACATTTAAATAAATTAAAATTAAATTAAATTAAATTAGCTTCACGCTGTATCCCGCACACAGCAGGGCAGGCAGAGGGAACCTAGTGTTAAGACACTCAGTTCCCCACGTTCTGCCGAATTCTGGAGGCATTGCGTGTTGAGTGGCAGAACTCAACGCCACGCTTAACCTCGACACCAGAGCGAAGAAATGGAAATATAAATTTAAGTAAATATTTCATCTCCTCGAGTGGGGATCGAACCCACAACCAGTCGGTTTTGCAGTCACACCTCGTGCCGCTGCGCCACGACCGGCCTCAACCGGCCTCGGCCTCGGTCATTTTACATTTAAAAAATCCAAAAAGAACCTGTTGTGTAGACGTGTTTATTTTCCTGTAAAAGACATTGCCAATTAACTTCGACGATGCTTGGTGGTTGGCGGAGCTCAACACCGTATTTTATCTACCATTCAATATTTACACAATCACTTATACCTACTACTAAAAATTATTTCACAAAGTAACCTTTAAAGAAATATATTAACAATAACTTAAAAAATCATAAATATTCGAAAGTCGCATGACGAGTACCACCTTTCACTGTTTTATCTCCGCCATATTTCATAGTTACGTCATATAAACTGCTATGCACTCAGTAGTCGAGAAGTTTTTGAAGACGTCGAATCTGAACAGATTTTGTAAGAGTCAGACATATATATCTCTATAATAACAATAAAAGGATAGAAAAGTCAATTGTGTACATGAAAGGTATAAAAAACCACTCAGCAGAATCTTGTCTGTCTGTTTGTTTGTTCGCCAATCACGCAATCAGTAATTTTTTAGGTATAACTATAGATTCCAAACTCCAGTGGAACACTCATCTGGAAGCACTTGCGGATAAACTCATCTCTGCCGCGTTCGCAATAAAAAAAGTAAGACAAATGACGGACGTTGAAACTGCCCGACTAGTCTACTATAGCTATTATCATAGTATTTTATCTTATGGAATGTTGCTATGGGGCAGTGATTCAGATATAAATTTAATATTTATTCTCCAAAAAAGAGCCGTGAGATATATTTATAATCTAAGAACTTGACATTCTCTGCGATATGTTTTTAAAGATGCTGGTATTATTACAGTTACTTCATAATTTGTCTATACTATCTATACTAATATTATAAAGAGGAAAGATTTGTATTTTTGTATGTATGTTTGTATTGTTTTCAAATAAAAACTACCGGACCGATTTCAAAAATTCTTTCACTATTAGAAAGCTGCATCTTCACTGACCAACATAGGCTATTTTACGTTTTCAAAAAAAATAAGGATTCCTAATAAAAATGCAATAATATAACCCAAGGTGTGTAGAAATTGATCTTAAAAATTCTATCATCGCGTGCGTTGCGAAAACTATTGATGATAGAACAAAACAATGTTCTACAGTATTATAGAGCGCATCAATATCTATAAAAAAGTCCGCGATACCATATGTCCAACTACTATAGTTATGACAATATAACTACTTTTTTATAGTTTATTAGTTGATGAAAGTTCCGACAATAATCATATTATTTATACCATTGAATGATATTTTATTAAAGATAATTTCAATATGTCTAAAATATTTTTTAAAATAATAAAATCGGACATTCCATTCAAAAGATATAACGAATTTAAAAATATCAATCCAAAGAAATGGTGCATCGATATCACTAAAATTATGAAGACAATCGATTACATTTTTTGTCTCTTTATTTGAATTGAATAGACCCCGAAACTACGGGACCGATTTGGACCGAAAATTCTTTTACAATTAGACGATTAACGTTTAAAAAAATACCAAAAGAAATTATATCGCGTACGCTGTGGAAATTATTGACAATAGATCAAAGTGATGTATTACAATTTTATAGAAGACATCAATATGTACATAAAAGTTTACGATATCATGTGTAACTGTTAAAGAATTCTTCTATAGATATACAAATTCAGGAATATTTAGAGGATAAGCATGTATGGAATTAATGTCTATTGAATGTGATGCAGGATAGCTGCCAGTTGATGTAATCATTGAATTATACCATTGGCTTTGAAAAGAGCAACTGTTGAGTTTCTTGCCGGCTCTTCTCAGCAGAACTGCTTTCTGAACCGGTGGTAGCTTTTTTGTTTATATGTTCATTTGACGATTCAAAAGTGCTTAATAATAGCCTATAAAATTTTGATAAAAAAATTTTTTTTCGTTCATTTTGAATGTACATTATGTGACAAAGGACAACGCAAATTAAAAATATAATAGTACGTATTAGAAAATAATTATTTCAAATAAAAAAAGAAATTATCGTGAAAAAGTAAGGCCGTCATTGGCAGGGGCACAAGGGTGTGACTGTAACGCGATGGTTGTGGGTTCGATCCCTACTTGAGGGAATGAATTATTATTTATGAATATTTTCATTTCTTCCCTCTGGCACTGAGGTAAAAGCCCGGCGTTGAGTTCCGTCACTCAACACACAATGCCTCCACAATTCTCGGCGGAGAGGGGGGAACGGAGTGTCTTAACACTAGACACACACGACACAATGTGAAGCTGAGTCATTTTATGATGCACCATCGCATTCACGCACTATATCTATACAACTTCGCTCTTTTATTATAAATAACAGAGACAAGTAATATATGCTAAAAGAAAAGAATAATTATAACCGTTATAAGCCGTCATTAAAATATTTAGGTAAAAAATGGCATACAATATTGTAATTACAAGCTACATTTACCTTTATATTAACCTTAAGTTAATAAATTATAATAATCACTTCTTCATAATAAATATACATATATATAAAGCAGTTAGTATCTACCTACTTTGTCTATTTCGTTTTACAATATAACGTCATGACTATTTATAATTCTTTTTTTATCCGACTCGATAGAAGGAGGTAAATGATTTTCTGGCGTAAAATGTATGTATATTCAGTTCACCTCTTTAACAAATCCCACAGCCCATACAGCTGGACGCCTTTTAATTTAACATATGAAATGTCGTTGAATTCTTCAAAATTATGGTACCTAATGATATAGTCAGTATAGGCTATACTCATGATATAAAATATACTTCCATTTTTTAAAGTGCAACCGTTGCCGTGTGATCCCGGCCTAGAATAGGATCCTGGTACTGGTGGCGTCGTAAGAGGCGACTAAAGTACGTGTGGTAGAGTCACGTCGCCAGTAATGGCAACACGCATGGGCAGACTCGACCGGATCATTACCACCCCCGGCATTTAAAACGGGCCTGAAGTAGTAGCTTTCTGCCAATGCGTTTCGCATCAGGTAATGCTGGGCTCCGGCGCCCAACCCACCTTAAAGGCCGGCAACGCACGTGTAGCTCCTCTGGTGTTGCACGGTGTCACTTACCATCAGGTGACCCGAACGCTTGTTTGCCTTGTCCTTTTCCATAAAAAAAAACGAAAAAAAATAATATTAAAAGAAAACTAGTTATTAATAATTAATGTAACATTTTAAGACAACATTTTATATAAAATACAATAAAGTCAATAATTCTTTTTAAAAATCGAAATCGAGAGTACTTACTTACGTAATTTTGGACATTGACAATGACGTTTGGTTTTTTTTTATTTCTTGTCCTTTGGCTATGACACGATGCGTTCTTAGATATTGTTATGACATAAAATAAAATTATCTATCTTTTATCATTTACATAAGTTAAGTAGATATCAATAAGATTAAATTGAAGAAAACAAAGTTATCATGACAAAATAATTAATCGGTTTAAAATTAACATTATTATCTAAATAATTAAAGATTTAATATGACGCAAAACAGATTTTAAATACGTACCTAGTACCTATTCGTAAAATATACCTAAAGTACCTAAGTGTTAATATTTTATTTAAATTTTATAATTAAATTAATGCAAGTAACAAAGCAAACACAAATGTAGAGTTCATTCAACTAATTTTGTTGTATACTTATGGCTGCGCAGATTTGATTTTACGAGGTAAAACCTAACTTTAGGGCGGCCACAACTTGTTGACCGTACTATAAAACAATACAAGCATTAAACATCTAAAGCTACAATCTTTATTACTTTTACTTATATTTACCTAATATTTGGTGTTGTTGTACGCGATGGTTAAGGGTTCAAATTCCATTCGTCTTTGTTTATAAAATATTTTTCATATTAGAAAAGTGGTATGGAATGATCAGTGTTTTTATCTTACGTAATACTCTTTGTCTTTCTGCTTAATTGCTTTTTACAGAGAGTAAAAAAACATGCTAAATAAGCTAATTAAGTACTGCTAATTTTCAGATTGCATTATATTATCATTTATAAATAAATAAATCAAATAAATCAGCTTCACGGTGTATGCCGCACACAGCAGGGTAGGCAGAGGGAATCTAGTTTTAAGACACTCCGTTCGCCACTTTCTGCCGAATTCTAGAGGCATTGCGTGTAGACTGTAGAGTGGCAGAAGTAAACGCCGCGCTTTGCTTCGTCACCAGAGCGAAGAAATGGAAATATAAATTTAAGTAAATATTTCATCTCCTCGAATGGGGATCGAACCCACAAGCAGTTTTACTGTAACACTTTGTGCCACTGCGCTACGACTGGCTTCTTTTTCACAACACCTTTGATTAGTTTACTGTTTACCATTTATAACTTTAAATATGTATGATATTTAACTTCGTTATTTTTAAAGTACCGGGAAGTTAATATTTCAAGATTTTGTTGTTTAAAATTTGCAAGCCTTGCAAAATATAATAAATGTAAATGTATAAAACCTTCATAAAAAGATGTCAAGGTTAGGTTTAACTTTAAACTTTATAAATATATATATATTTTTACTCGGAATACGATTTAAAAAGTGTCTGATTATTTTTTTTAGGCTCACACTGTATTCCACATATAAGTCATAGAAAGCTTAGTGTTATTACACTCAGTTTGGGCTGTTTTAGTAGCATTGCGTTTTGAATTGTGCTTCACTCTGTGTTCCACATAAAGCAGAATAGGCAGAGGGAACCTGGGAAGGTAGTGTTAAGACATTCCAAGCGCCACTTACCTCCAAACTCTCAAAACATGGCGTGTTTACTGGCGGAAATCAACGCCGCGTTTTGCCTCGTTACCAGAGCGAGAAAATGAAAACATAAAATATTTGATTCCCCCGAGTGGCATTCGAATCCGCAACCGTCGCGTTTACAGTCGCACGCCATTTGCCCATGCGCCACGACGGCCTCAAAGTACGACGGCTAAATCACTCCCAGAGTGGGAATCGAACCCACAATCGCCGCGTTTACAGACACGGTGTGTTTTGTATGCAGTAAACACTATATAAGCTTTGTATAATAATTAAAAGATACTTTAACCTTTTTATACTCACCTTTCAATGCTGACTTGTTTTTATAATATGTGTTGATTGTTTAATTAAATTCAGTTAAATGGAGTAGGGACACAAGCGTGTAAATGTTAACGCGACGGGTTGTCGGCTCGATCCCGTTTCGAGCGCGGCGTTGAGTTCCACCACTCGAAAGTAGAGAACGAAGTTTCTTTACACTAGGTTCCCTTAATAAGCATAAAGCTAAAACGTGCGCCGAGCATTCCGTACAAAAATTGGTGGTCTCGAGCTTTTTCTGATATTCAAACTTAGGTTAGCCAGAAAGTGTTCTTTCATCTGATACCTTACTAGAACTAGAGATGTAAATACCAAATTTTGCCCCTCTTTTAAAGCTATCATGTTTTAGAATTTAACAACATATGTATAGTTTTTACATTTTTTCCTGAACTAGTACTTCCCGTAGATACTAGCTGCAAAATTTCATAATCATAGGCCACCGAAAGAACCCTATTAATTTTGATTCCCTTTATAGTTTCAAAATACGCGTTTTTTACAATATTAACAGCCATACCAATTTTTTAAGTAAATGTATGTTAGGCGAACCAACAAATCAGACACAAAATCCAGCCTTTACAATAAATTTATTTACACTTGTTATATACACATATACTCTCGTAGTCACAATATTGAAATACGAATTGTAATGACAAGTTGTCTTGACAATATCTTAGAACGTAATGAACATGAGTGCCTTTTTTTTTTTTTTTCGAATGGACTTAATGCTGTTGACCTGGAATGGTCTTGACAGCGTCACCGGGCTGGGAGGGGCGAGTGTAGCTCGCCCCTGAAGATAAGAATTACGAGCTTTGATGGACGCTCGTGAAGTGATGGCGATCGCGGGGGAATGCCCCGCGTACGCTAATCATGGTGGGTTTCGTCCGTTGGGCCCCGCCGCGCCGAGGCGCGGGCGTGCCGTTAGATATGACTGGCCTCGCCGCCTCTTGCGATGACGGAGAGTGGGACGTGGAAACACACGAGTGCCGTGTCGTTTGTGCTTATATTGGAAATCCACCGGAAAAGACGCAGCACACTACCGCCACTTCATACAATCTATAATGGAAACAATATCAAATGACGTACTCGTAATTACAGTGACACCTAATACTACACTAAAAGTAACTTATGCTAACATGTAGAAATATTTTTAAACATTTTTAAGGTGTTAATCCACACTTAGGAAAGATAAATATTTATTTAGAAAACGTATAAAAATTTGAACGTAGCGGGATTCGAACCGCGCCTCCTGGAAAGGGGTCGTTCAAGTATTACGTAAGCACTGTAGGGGGACGGGGGGGTCTTGGGTTTGCTTATTTTTGATGTTTTCAATGAAATATTATTAAGAGGATTGCTTATTTTTGATGACATAGGGGAGGGGGGGTCAATTATTGCAAAAAAACTGCTTACGTAATACTTGAACGGCCCCAAACCGACCAGGCGCTCTGACCACTAAGCCATACGTTCTCGCCAAGCTACGTCGAAATTAACAACATAAATAAGTTGTAACAAGCATATAAGAATTTCGACGTAGCTTGGCGAGAACGTATGGCTTAGTGGTTAGAGCGCCTGGTCGGTTTCCAGGAGGCGCGGGTTCGAGTCTACGCTACGTTCAAATTTTTATACGTTTTCTAAATAAATAAATGTAGAAATACGTTTTTCAGGCAATCATGGGGCTGTAGATCTGAGCATATGGTTTGAATTTCGACTCGATATCTCCAAACGTTCCTGAGATACAGGGCCTTGACAGACAGACAGCCAGATAACAAAGTAATCTTATAAGGTTCCTTTTTTCTTTAAAACATATGAAACCCTAAAAAAAATTACACTAAGCTATATATAAACGTATATATTGGGTACGTTGTACGTACACAATATTAAATCTTCAGTATTATATAAGTACATATAATTTATAAAAATAATTTTATTATTTATTAGATATATATTTTATTACACTGTCTTCAAATGTGCTAAAAGAGTAGCCGAGGCCAGTTGTTGTGGAAAGAAGCGTGCGGCTGTAAACGCGAAAGGTTGTGGGGGCAATTCCCACTCGGAGGAATTAAATATTTAATATTTTCATTTCCTCGCGCTGATAACGAGAGAAAGTGCGATGATAAGTTCCGCCTTTATCCAGAATTCGAAAAATGGGGAACGAAAGTGTCTTAATGGGAACGGAGTAACTTAACATTAGGTTCTCAGGTTCCCGTAGCCTATCCCGCTCCGTGCAGGATAAAGCGTGAAGCTAAAAAGAAGAATTGTTAACGTGCTACTACTACTGTCTAGTAAATCTGTTAATAGGTAATAAGAAAGAAAATATCACATATAATATAGAATTACCTATAGGTATATGAATTATTTATAAGTGTAAACCATTTACCCATTACAGACAGTTACATCTATTCACCTTCATTTAATATTCAGCAGTTATGACTTGCATGTTAAAATGAGTATTTTTTTATGCTATATACAAAAAATATATAAAAATAAATAAATACTAAGAATGTAGACGTGGATACGTCTATAACATAGTTATATCACAAGTGCTAATTAAACTTACATAAAACATCTATACATAAAATCATTTCTTACAATGTCTGATAGTTGTGGATTCAGTTGTCAATCGGAGTAAAAAATATTATTTCCCTCGTTTGGAGATATAGCACAGCGTTAAGTTTCGCTACTTAACACTAGGTACGCTCTGCATATCCTGCTCTCATAAGAGTATCTAGAGATATTTTCTTGGGAGGGCTGGACTTTAGCTTTGAATAGATATGTTCGTGTAAAATTATTTTTTTACTAATTTTGACTTCTGGAGTGGGCAAGGTTCACCCGGTTCCCCCCTTTCTACGCCTGAAGCCTGAAAAAAAAGTCATATCAATCTATTCTTTAACGCGTAGAAAAATATGTAGATACCTTTTTACATTAAACTTAAATTTATTACACTGTATAAGTCTATACCTACTTAGCAGTTTTTTTTTTTTTTTCGAATGGACTTTAATGCTGTTGACCTGGAATGGTCTTGACAGCGTCACCGGGCTGGGAGGGGCTAGTGTAGCTCGCCCCTGAAGATAAGAATTACGAGCTTTGATGGACGCTCGTGAAGTGTCGGCGATCGCGGGGGAATGCCCCGCGTACGCTAATCATGGTGGGTTTCGTCCATTGGGCCCCGCCGCGCCGAGGCGAGGGCGTGCCGTTAGATATGACTGGCCTCGCCGCCTCTTACGGCGGCGGAGAGTGGGACGTGGGACTGAGGAGTGAATCCTCCCAATGTATTGGGCGTTGGCAGCAGTGATTGGATCATCGGGATCCAGAAGGACGCTTCTGGGGCGTCGAAGACGCGGATGTGGATGAGGAGCGTAGTTACACGCTTCGACAATCAGTGGGTTGGAATGGGAATCTGCACGCTCGTAGTAGTGCTTGGCCAGGCGCTTGCAGAATTCCTTGAGCGATTCTAGCTCGAAGTCTTTGTGTAGGTCAACGTTGCGTACGTACCATGGGCATCCGGATGCCATTCGTAGGAACTTATTTTGAACCCTCTGAAGGAGGTCTATCTTGGTGTGTGCGAACACGACACAAGCATAGGTCATGACGGGACGGATGCAAGTTTTGTACAATGTCAGCTTGTTGCGAAGTGACATTTTACTCCGCTTGCAGATGAGCGGATACAGCCTGTTCATGACGTATGTGGCTTTGTTCCTGACATACGTGATGTGCGGCCGGAAGGAGAGTTTCGAATCTAGTACGACGCCTAGGTATTTGACCTTGGATTCCCAGGGGATCGGTTTGCCTTGCAGGTAAATAGTCGAGACGGTCTCGTAACGCTTACGAGGGAAGAGGACGGCTACGCTTTTCTCCGGGTTAACCTCGAAAACCTACTTAGCAGTGCTGAATACAAAAAAAAAACATTACATAGTTTTATATACGTAAAGTAGCTCCATCTAGTTTTCTTTTTGGAATCAAGTAAGAAGTAGTTCATATTGAAATCGTTGCCACCTATACAATCCATATTTGTAATGAAAATGTAATCCTCCCTGATTAGCGATCGCAGGGCATGCCCCTGCGATCGCCAATTCTTCACGAGTGTCCATCAAAGCTCGTAGGTTTTCTTCAGGGGCGAGCTACTCTCGCCCCTCCCCGCCCGTTGATGCATCAACACCAGTCCAGGTCAACAGCTATAAAGTCCATTCGTCGTCGTCGTCGTCCAAAAAAGTCAACTCATAGCTTATTGGTGGCATTTATGCCACCAACGTAGTAGACAGTGTAGTAGAACCCAATACAATGTTTTTTAAAATATTTTACTATTGAATTTGGACAAAATTTTCTTAACATTTAGAATTTGATGTACTTCAATCGGTTGTTCATAAATAAAAAAAATAGCAATATATATTCTTTTACTCTATAAAATTGCTACAAAATAACTTTTTTATTGAATTGGCGGACACCTTCCTTATATAAATATTACCTTCAAAATGATATTAATAGAATACAAAAGTAAATCAGATTCGTAAAGAAATAACTGCTATTTAAAGCGGGCGAAACCGCGAGTGGGTTGCTAGTAATTATTAAATTGTACATTATTAGATTGTACACTAAGCCTTATAAATTTTTTTACTTCTCTTATAACCAAAATAACTATTGCATTTTTTTATACTTGTCAGAACATCAACAATAAAACTTCTTTTATATTGGTACATTAAATTGTTTGTAATATTTAATATATTATCCTAACATATAATGAAAACAATTAAACTGTAATAAAGTCCCTTTCAGACAAATAATTTGCCCCTATTCATGATATTTTATATCATTTTCAGCAATAAACTCTGGAAAGTGGAATAAAAAAATATGTTTTGTTACAAAACAAAACTAAAATAAACAAAAATACTCTCATACATCATATTCAAACGCAATTTAAACTTAAATATATTTTTTACTTTAAATGAAAAATATCTTTTTTATATTTTATTGGTTATCCAATAGTTTTACGTTCAATAACTACTAAATATTTTTCCCTTTCTAATATAAAAATAATATTTTTTGTTTCATTTGTTTTATTAGACAAAGCGCCATTTTGAGTTTTACTGTCTAAAAATCAATGCCTTTAAATTAATAAAGAAATGTAGCGTCTATAATGGCATAGTAGGATATCGTCTGACAGGAAACGCAACGGGTATGGATTCGAAACCCACCTTGAAAATGAATTATTCTTATTTACTCGGTCTGAAAAGACAAGCTGCGGCGATGAGTTCCACCATTTCACATAAAATCAAGTGAATTCGGAAATGAAAAGTTTATTGACGCTAGGTTCTTTCTGCCTACCCTGTTTTCAAAAAACTTTTTGTTCAGTTGTTGAAAAACACGTGAAGCTGAAAAAAAAATGAAGGCAAAACAAATACACCATATGAAAATGTTTTCATTTTATTGCTCCACAAGGTCATAAGCTTTCAATTAAAACACACTTCGAAACCCACTATTAAGACAATGTGTGTGCATAACAGAATTTTCATTTATTTATTTGGGTATCTTAACCCTCTAATTATCAGGTACATTATTTATATTAAAATCTGTATATACGTTTCGATAAAATCATTCGATTTCTATATTGAACCAATTATGGACCATATTTGCTTGCATTGCAATTATCCCGAGAATAAAAAAATATATATTAAAAGTTATTTGACGTCATTTTTCTATAGTTGATAAGTAATATTATAAATGTGCTTAATATTTATAACTGTGTTTAGTTTTTATTCTTGTTAGGTAAATAACTTTTATTTAACTATGTTGACTCAACATCAACCACCTAAACAAGTGGAGAATATAGAAATAGGCATTTTAACACAACATTCTCTGTCTATCCAATAAAATGAGTCAAAATAAAAAAATATGGATCATTTTTAGATTAATAACACCATAAAAAATTAAGTAGTCCATTATTGGCGCAATAGAATAAAATCAAACGCAAATGTCCAATGACAATCCAAAAAACATAAACCGGGAATGTTTAGTTGGATTAGAATAAAACAAAATTTCTGATATAAACACACACATTTCATAAACAAGTTTCCATTAACTCATAATACAGTCGCAACTAAAAATATTAAAAAAAACAATATTTTATAAATATATCAAACATTATACAGCGCCATCTCTCGACCGACGTAAGTATCTTTAATACTGTATTAAATAATAATTTAGACGATTTATCCAATACTTTATCGTATAATCAGACTTGAAAGAGGCAAGAAATATTTATTTGGTAATAATAATACCTCACGTAATCGTGTTTCTTATATAGCCATAGCTGTCATTTTAAAGGCAAGACAAATTACATTTCGTTTAAGTACTTTACACGAAGATGGCGCTGTTTTAAATAAAAGTAATACACTGTAATGGAAGATCTAATTGTTAATCTTTTACTAATTGCCGAGCTTTTTCTTTCTCTTAACACAACATTATTGGCACAGACTTTACTTCATTCGATCAAAATTTATTTATTCGATTATATACAAAGCTATTGAAAATTGTTTTTTTTTTTATTACAAAAGAACTATTTAGAGAAATCTTGATTTGTTCCTTATATTTAATCTATTCCGTGATCCTCACATATAAAGCCAGGCAACGAGTAAACAGATTTAAATAGTACATTCAGATAAAACACACTAGATAATAAATATCATTACAACATTTAAATTATAAAAATATATATAAATATTAAAATATATAAATGAAAATAGAGGGTACATATATTAAAGGATTTTATTTTGCGACTGTCATTTTACTGTACGTATTATTAGCATTCACACATTGAGATCACAGGAGTATAGTATACCCTGGCAAATCACCAATAGCGCTTGACCGTGTATCGAGATCTTTTAAAGATATTCAAAATTAACACCATTTAAATAATATAACAAGAACTTTTAAAAAATGTTATTAATTCAAGATATTCTTTTGAGTTTTTTTATATAGAAAAAAAAATGTCACAGATATAAAAGTATGTATGTGTAATATATAAATAAATAAATAAAAGATTAAGATACAGGATAACAAGCGCATACGCTACTTTAGGGTTATAACAGCCTTGCACTCATTCATGGTGTACCATATAAGTAACATAAGTATTATTTACATAAGAACGCCCTCACTGTCTTTCCATTAAAACAAAAATAAAGAGACAAAACAATACAACCTATAGAGTTACTAGAAAATAAACAATTACTTTTGGCTGCATGTATATTGTAGTATAGATCGATAAATACTTGATGAAGTTTGACAGTCGAGTCGATTCGATAGTTGGGCGGCACTTTGTGTCAAATAAAAATTGGCGCCAAAAATGACAGGTCCGTATTTATAAATCGCTCTCAGGTTTGAGATCGATCTTGAGATGCCGTTTCATTAATAAATTATATATCTATGAATGAGAACGGCATATCAAGATTTAGGGTCGCGCCCTGCTGTACTTTAGTATTGTCAAGGGGCTCTGCTCGTACCTCCAACATTTCATAAAGTTCTTTTCGGGCTATACCTTTGTTGTTGGGTGATGTCAAAATGTCACAGATAGCATATGTTTAGCACCATTTTTGAAGACAGCGAGAGGTTTTTTGAAACTTTTCCATCGACAAATTATATTACAACCTACATAAGAATTAAAGCGTTATTTATTATAACAGATTGCGAACACGATAATTTAAAAAAAATATTGATACTCGACGGAGCAACATTTAGCACTCTCATATAAACGTTTTGAATTTTCCATGAAAACCAAGAAATCTCGCACAATTGCTTTTTCATAACATGACAAAAAATGGCTTAGCCATATCATTACAATCCAAAAACATAAAAAGTATATAAAAAATGTTTTTTTATAAAAATCTTACATAAAAAAAACGAACTGTCCTTTGAAAAACCAACACTAAAACGAAATAGTTGCCAATAAATAGTAAAAATAATATTATTATATTTACAATTAATCCCTAAGTTAGCCAAGCCAAAATTATTGTAGCACCAAAATACGTGATCAACAACGGTACTGACAGAAAAGTTTCATACTTTACACCTTATTATACACATACCGACATACACTTCGCTAACTAATCTATTGTTTAAAATAAGTTATTCTTACACGCGCCTGTGGTACCTATTTCAATATATATTAAAAAGTAAATGGTAATTTATTTTTTTTCTCGAAAAGTCTCTTGACTAGAGATACGATCTTATCTAGAAATGTAATACCGTAACAACTAACTACAAATTAACAGCACTCTGAAAGGAATATATTACAGAAAACAGTGTCTATACATATTTGAGCTTTGCCGAAATATAAAACAGTCGCTTCCAAAAGTGAAATTTCATTTCACGATTTAAATACACGCCCAGCTCACAACGCTGGGTGAAACAAAAATGGCGCTCGCCCGCCATTGTTCTGTAGAACGGTAAATCGAAAATTTGATTCGATAAATCTCAGATAATCTACAAATATTATACACACCCCGTTACGTTATACAAAAAAATCAAATAAATATATAAAAAAACGGTGCATAAAGTAAGGGGTTTTTAAAAAAATACTAATCACAATGAAAAATAAGGCTTCTAAAATATCTAAGAAAATCACAAGTTGCTTGTCGCAACGATACGTTTCCAGTCACAAGAAAAATAAAAAAAATGCACTCTTACTGGCAAAGTGAAATCTACACAGGTATATCTGGATAAAAACGTCAAAATAAAATAGAAAATGCTAAAAAAATCGCCATTTTTGCAATTGACGTATAAATATTTTAAATTGTGATGACAAAAAGACTAAGCTCTAACTTCATTATGCCGAAACTCGGTACAAACGATGTATCCGCGAAACATGTAAATATAAATTCTAAATAGACAGAAAAACGTTATTAGATATCGGATTGTATATAATCAAAGATTAAAAGACCATTATTTTTTTCATAATATGGTGGACCCATATTATGAAAAAAATAAGCAATTTCATTTCTCAGGTCATGATAATATGGAACGGCCTTTATATCTTATAATACATTTGTATATAGTTTTGTAATTAAGTTTTTATTATATTAAATTATATATAATCCGATTTCAAATTACCTAGAATTAATTCAGGCAGTGATGATTCACATCGTTTCATTTCCAATTATTGCTCCAAAGTACAGACTCAAAATTAGGTAGCCCTAAATGAAAAACTGTTTACATTTTTCTTACTTTTAGCCAAATATTTTATATACAATGAGGTAGAACGTGGGGTACAAACCCTTATTTTATATTATGACAGCTTCAATAAACGTATACTAAGCGATTTTATTTCTAACATTTTGTAAAGTTTTACGTAAATCTTAGGCCGACGTGATCGACATAGAATTTAGATGATTCTAGGTACTATCGCAAGAATAGCTTATCGTTTATATAATATATAACAATTATGTCTTACTTTTAATGCTAGTGTATGTTTTTTTTTTCTCTTATAACATTTTTTAAATAAAGTCGCTCGCCATGGATATTTAAATTTTGACAACCCTCACGAGGTATGTTGTACTTTTGTTTGATTGAAAACATTTAGAAAATTCTATTACATATTGTTATTTGGTATAGCTGAGGTTTTTTTATACAGAGTTATTTGTTATCATAATGGGGTCGTCTCTACTTTTGGAATTGTATCTTCTACAGTCTACTTGGTAACAAGAAAGAAAAGAAAAAGTTTTATGTACCTATGTCGTACTTTAACCTTAAAAAAATAACCCTGTATAAATTATGCTTATGGTTGTAAAGTTTAAAACTATTTTACATTAGGTGAGTATTACGTTATATTGAAAAGCAGAAATGAGGTTATACAAAAGGTAACAGTTGTACCTCTAGAATGGCACACGTTGAAAGAGACTACAAGATAAACTTTCAATGATTATAAAACGTGATAAATTCAGTAAACTGTACTTCAAAGTAGACGCAAGACGTCTGTGTCTGTGAGCTTGTATTGGTAGATCTGTCGTATCAAAGGTTCATAAAAACAACAACGGCTATATACAACGGCACGTCCACAAATGTCACTTTGTACTCGTATGAAGCGTTCTTTCACAAAATCGCCTAACAATCACTCGCGTTGGTCAACACGGCGGCGGCGAATCTGTTGGAGACGCGTTGGGCTCTGGCTTCTCCGAACAGTCCATAGCTCGCGCTCTCTGCTCCAGCTCTCGTTCTCTCTCTTCGAGCCTCGCCTCCCTGCGCACTAGCTCTGCCTCCCGCTCATCTAACTGCCTCTCTCTTTCTGACAGCCTGGCTTCAGCGTCAAGAAGCCTGGCGGTTAGTTCGGGGTCTGACGGAGGAGGTGATGTAGACGACGTAACATCATCTACAGGGGGTGTGAGAGGTTTTAAAGCTACATTCGGCTGGAAGTCTTGCTCGAATCTGGTGCAGTCAGCCACACGAACAACTCTTTCTGGGTGTTGGAGTTCCGGTTCCCTCTTTCCCCACGGCCTGAACGCTGGTACGGTTCTGTATCGCAAGTGAGCGTATGGATCTAGATATATCGCATAGCTGTACTCTTCGTTTCTCACTTTTTTCGGGGGTGACTCCGGAGGCTCTGGCTTGCACACTATTGTTTCCACCACCTGGAATTGAGACGAAAAACAGTTAATATTGTTTTGTATGATATTTATTTTTTTGTATATACTTTGGTTTACTTATATTAAAAAGAACAATCAATTTATCAGACGGTTTATAAAATTTTATGGTACTATTCTACCCGTCTGTAATTTATGCATATTACTAAAAATAGAACGAATGAAACTGAAAGAGCTTCATATAAAAAAGTAGAACAAACAAAAATAGTGAAAGTCATACTGTGTTATAAATTCAACTTATTTAGTCCTACCTAACCAACCTAACCCATTGAATTACATATACGGAACTTCTATAATCGTAATTTCAATGAATACCCAAGAGATTATTATTGTTTGCCAGTTTCCCGTCTCACTGACGTCGAGGAAAGTAATGTTATAGCAAAACAACCATTGCGTCGTGGAGAAAGTCGACTGATAAGGTGAGTTTGTAGAGTCTATCGTGACCGATAAATGTGACATTAAGATTATTAAATGTTTTTAATAAATAATAGTATATGTTCGTTTATCGTATTATTACCGTCGTAAAGCATTTTATCTTGTTTTTAAATGTTTGTCGATGACGTTCTGTCTGTCTTTGTTTAAAAACATCTAAAATTAGCTTCACGCTGTATCCCGCACACAGCAGGGTAGGCAGAGGGAACCTAGTGTTAAGACACTCCGTTCCCCACTTTCTGCCGGATTCTGGAGGCATTGCGTGTTGAGTGGCAGAACTCAACGCCGCCCTTAACCTCGACACCAGAGCGAAGAAATGGAAATATTAATTTAAGTAAATATTTCATCTCCTCGAGTGGGGTCGGTTTCGCAGTCACACCTCGTGCCGCTGCGCCACGACCGGCCTCATCTATCTAAAAACATCTAAATATAGTTATTTTAAGTGCTAAATATGCAGAAAACAATTGTTTTAAGTAGTTTATCGATAAATTAAGTATTTACGAGCTGGTAATTGAAACATTTATAAGTTATACTAAGTATTGTAAAGCAACGTTTACTTTCATCGTATATGCAAATGACCTTCTCCGTGCTACGGAGGCCACGATAATCAGTGGATTCCGGTAGTCGATCTAACATTATGGGTAGTCGTTACCAGCCTACCGTCTGTATAATTCAGACAACTTGTTTAAATCTGAGATGTAGAATTGAGATGGCAATTATTTATAGCGTGTATCTGTAGCCATTCAATTTAGTGCAAAGTGGAGGTCGATCGATAAAAATAGAGAAAATGGCGAACTTAGATCCAGAAAATCCAGATATAGGAAATATATGGTAATCGTCTCACACAATACATTGAATCATCCAATTAATCCTACAACATTTACATATAATTCGTCTTGTAATTCCAAAAATATCATCACTTTCTACGCTCAGCACGTTCCAACAATAACGAAACTAGCAACAGCGTCAGAAACCCACCCGGCTTACGTAATGCAGGTTAGGGAGGGGGTGGGCATTGACGTGATGCAGAGGGAGGGGTCAGGGGGTGGTCGGGGGAGGGCTATGTAGGTCGCGGCCAGCCGCAGACGACCCCCAGACGCGACCTCACCCTGTGACGCGTTACTAAACAGTCTTAAACCACAATTACTGTTTATATATGTGTAACACTTGCTTTCTTTTTAAATATATATTTTTTTACATTGTCTTATTTACTTATTTGCGTTTTACGAAAAAGCTTCGCCCATAAATTACTCATCAAATTGAATCTGTAAAATTCCATATAAATGGCTACTAAACTTCACTATTTTAACTACAAAAAACAAAACGGAATCAACGTTCCCTCCAAGCACTCACTACACATCAGTTAAGAATTATAAAAACACATAACTTCCCATCTAGATAAGAAGACACGAAACAAAGGTTCCTAATGAGAAAACGTACATAAACATCCGTCCGCCCAGCGTAACCAGACCCCACCCCAGATAAACTGCGTAGCTTTGTTTGGGCGGTGGAAGGTGGGTCAATGGGCACGCGGGGGTCAGGAGAGCTGGATTGAGGTCTACTTGCAAGTAATTTTGCTATGTTTGAGCACGTGCCAGTGTTTTCCACGACCAGTGAGAAGCGTGTTTGTACTTTATGCTTTCTCCTATGATGTGGAGTTACGCAGTGTTACCTTATTTTAAGCTGGTTTATAATATTTTTATTATATTTGATTAGATTTTATCGGTAGCGCAAGTTGAAAAGTTCAACATTTTTATTCTTATTTGAGGAAATGAAATGCCAATAAGGCAAAGCGTGGCGTTCAGTTCCGCCAGTCAACACGCATAAAAATAACACACAACCTGATATATAATTCTTATTTTCATTTAATAATATTTTAAAGTAATTACGATAGTAAGTAAAAATTTGGCATAATCACTTTAAATATTCCTTGTAATCATTATATTTTTTTAAATATTTAATTATTACCTCATTTGCTTTTTAAATCAATCATTTATGGTCAGACAAATTATAATTGATAGAGACGAATAGATAACTCAGTAATTTCTTTAACGGCGTGGTTATTAAATTGATAAGATTATACTGAATGTTTAAAGCGGAATTTTAATCCATATAATAATCAGGCTGGTTGCCAGCTTACTGTGCACTAATTAATCAATAAGGAAAACATGTATAAATTTTTTTTTAATTATATTCATAATTTATATATATAATAATAATTGTATAAAATAATTTATTTATAAATATATGACCCGCGTGGTCATACGACAGATAAGAAAAAAAATCAATATGTTGTAATTATATTCAATTATTGCGTTATTTAAATGTTAATGAAAATACTTTGAGTTTATCGAAGTTTATTAATTAAATTCTTCATTTGATCACGACCATCTGAACCATTTTTGTTACAGGCGTAGGTACTGCTTTATACAGTAAATAGCTACGAATAACTTGAAATTATATTTAATTTCGTGATTTGTGAAGTTTTCTCGTAATATTGTTATTATTTAACCCATTTATTTTGCTTTTTAACTTTAAAAGGCATATCAGTGATAAATTTAATCGCGGGTAAAGTTGATGTGAAATAGACAAAACATCTGCGTCCATTACTGCCCGAACTGACGTCTTTATAAACATTTATTAGGGCTGTTATGAGAAATAAATAAGTGTTACTATAAGAATTTTTATTGTATATCATAAAATAATACAAGAGTAAGTGTTTGAAATTAAAAATCATATCATTATCATTTAAAATCTATGTATTTGCACAAAAAAAGTCCATTTTAAAAAACAACCAATACTCAAAACAAACAGATATTTCGTTCAGCCAAAAAAAAAACAAAACCCTCACACAGGCAACCCTACCCGCCATCAATGAGCGCGTTTGTTTTGACAGTTCACGAAATGGCGCGAATCCCCGCCATGTTCCATGCACATCGTCGCTTACTTAATTAAAAGCAGTCGGCCGAGCCAGACGTGTTTATAGCTGGCAGCTAGCTGTTGTTCAATGAAACTATAGTTTGTTTTATCTGCATGCCATTACAGTTTTATGGCTACCGTCTGTTTAGATACGGTTGCGACGGTGCGGTGCGCGTGCTTCGCTCTCGTCTTTAGAACTGGAGCCAAGCCGCTTTGATGAAACAATAACAAATCAGGGCTATTGTTTTCCTGATCTGGTGAGATGAAATGCGGTGTTGGATGACGCTATCTAGTATGCAATAAAGTTGTAAATAAAATGATTCTTAATGTGAGGCCAGTCGTGGCGTAGGGGCACAAAGTGTGACTGTAAAATCGACTGATTGTGGGTTCGATCCCCACTCGAGGAGATGAAATATTTACTTAAATTTATCTTTCCATTTCTTCGCTCTGGTGTCGAGGCTAAACGCGGCGTTGAGTTCTGCCACTCGACACGCAATGCCTCCAGAATTCGGCTGAAAGTGGGGAACGGAGTGTCTTAACACTAGGATCCCTCTGCCTGTATCCTGCACACAGCAGGGTTGCTGTGTGCAGGATACTGCGTGAAGCTGATAAATTTTAAATATATATTGTACTATGTTTTAATCATTCACTATTCATATTGTACAGGATTCAAAGACTGCATTGCCTTATTACTTCGGATACCTTAGTATAAGATAAGATAATATTGCTTAAGAATTGACAAAACATATCTTCTTTTACGCGAAAAATATGCGAGTTTTGTTAACAACAAAAACAGATATTAAGCACTTATGAAGTCTACTGTAGGCATAAGTATAGGTAGGAAATATATTATTTTATTATACATAATTTGGAGATATCATAAATAGATGTTGTCTCACGTCTGTCTGACACTGAAGGATGACGATAATACCTTTGATAATAAATTGAAAATCATTATTTTGCGCAAAACTTATCGATTTTTTACCTTAATGTAGATATGTCATTGAAAAAATAAAGAAAGAGATTATTCAAATGTTTTAAGTATTTATACTTGTTTTCTTCACATATATATAAATTTAATTTTTGTATTAAAAATATTTTTTTCTGCCTATATATAAATATTTTTTTCTAACTTTTTTACTGGTTCAGTTTTTTTTAATACAATTGGGTTTAGTTAGACCCATTCGTTGAGTATAGCCATAGTAACAACGAAATGAGCGACCTTCATCGTTATCGACGGTACTAGACTTTTTATCACACCTTCACCTACCTAACGACAGACAACAATTTTTCTTTATCAATTAATATGTATGATATCGGTTGTAAAATATTTCATGATTTGCGAAAAATATATGATAAACCAAAAAACTGATGTAAATAATATTATTATCTGTTTAAGCAATATAGATAATCAAATTAGATCGAAAAATTTTAACACATATCTATAAAGCAATCTAATATTTACTGAAATACGCAAAAATACATATAAATATAATATAATATACGACATATCTACACGAGTTTAGAGAGCATGGTAGAATACTGTCACGTAAAACAACGCCCACCGAGCTCCACGCCCAGACGGCAAGCTGTGCCGGGTTCGGCTCGATATAAATATCTATTACGCAAGCCGCCGACGCACCCCCCTTCCAGGCAGACACCCCCCCACGGAGCACCCTGTGACGACCAAGGTCATCACCTAATTTAGATTGACGCAATAGAAATTCACCCGTATTTACACACTTTAGAGGCGAATTTGCTGTGAATGTCTGATTTGTCAAATTTTACCGTAAGTTGCCACGTATTCGTATGGAATAGCGGACCAAAATCCTTTGTAAAGGGTTGTAACGTAGTATTTGGTGTAGTATAGCCGCGGGCAATCAATGAGTTTCTGCCTTGCCCCATGAATTATGCATGAAGTCGCTCATTTAGACGACGGCGCGGCGGGCTGTTTGGAAACAAGGTTTCTTGGTAGCTCCCCGCAACGCTTACTGCGTTAGGATTTCTAAATAATGTAAAAAAATGTATCTAATGTATGTACTAGAACACAGATTTTTTTATGGAATTATTTTATTCGGTATTATTATAGGTGAGCTATTATCTTATTTCCTCATATAGACCAATAAATTGCCCTTTTAGATATTACCCTTAAGAACTCCTGTAACAAATGAACCAAAAATAGAAAACAGAAATATATATTATTAATACAGTATCTGAATATACACTAGCATAACAGAATTTTCAATAGAAAATGACAAATAATCGTTTAAGAGCCCACTCGTGGCGCAGGAGCACTAACATGTGACTGTAAGCGCTTTAGCTTGTGAGTTCGCTTCCTGCTGTAGGAAATGAATTATTTACTACACTCCTTTGCTCTGATGCCCAGACAAGGGTCTAGAATTCGGTGTAAAGTAAGAAACGGAGTGTTTTACACACGCGTACAGCGTGAAGCTGGAAAAAATTATAATTACAATACGAGTACCACATATAAACAACGACACACTAGAAGGAATATAATCCCGGCGCCCACATCCAAGAACACGTTTCCTATAAAACAAGACGGTTGTGAAACACGCCATAGATAATAGGTTAACGCCTATCATTCATCGATTTACCTTTGATCTGCTTCAGTGAGTCAATGAGAATACTGCCACAAGCAAATTACCGTGAGACCATGGTCACCATGGAAATTAAATATCTTTATTTTACATAATCAACGAGCTTGTGATCGTGCCCGAATAAAATGCTAACAAGGTTCTGCTCTGTTTTTTTTATTAGTTTTTTTATGTTTCTATTTATATAATCTTAATTGTGTGCAATAAAAAATATAAAGGCTTTAGTAGCGCAGTTGGGAAGGCTCTGACTGTGCACGCTAGTGCTAGGGTTTGGATACTATTTGAGCTTGGGAGAATAAATATTTTTAAAATGTTTTTCATTTGACCCGGTTGCACTATGGTGTGACTGTTAATCGTGACGGCTGTTTCAATTCACGTCCTACTCGGGGAAATGGAATATTTGATATTTTTATTACGTCGCTCTGGTAATAAGGCAACGCACAGTTTTTTTGAGTTTCGCCACTCTAACACAAAATGCCCCAGAATTTGGCGGAAAGTGTGCAACGGAAGTTTCCTAATGGGTACGAAGTGACTTAACATTTGGTTCCCAGGTTCAATCTGTCTATCCTGCTATGTGCGTGCGTCCGTACAGCGTACAGCAGTAAAAAATGTTTGACGCAATCGTGTAAGATCAAGCGATGTGGTAGCTTGTTCCTTAGTAATTCATACTCTTTTAAATAGAGGCGGAATCGGAAAGTAAAATATTAAGTATAAGTTAAGAGCACAAAAATAAAAGAAGACATTGCAATTACAAAACGTTAGACAAATAAGTGAAACTTTAATCTTTTTCTAGTCACGTACAATATGTATTATAGTACTTGTATGATGTATCTGTATTACATCGAAAGACGCCAGCAATAACAATAAATCATTTATACTCATAAAATCTTGGTCATTGTTTTAGGGCCCCATTATCTTCCCAAGTTCGACTGCGCTGTATTAAGTATATTCATTCCACTTTAAAAGTACCTTCGTATATGTATGCTTTCTGCCTAACTATAAATGTTTTCTGAGGAAATGAGTCGTGGCGCAGGGGCACAAAGTGTGACTGTAACACCTATTGGTTGTGGGTTCGATGCCCACTCGAGGAGATGAAATATTTACTTACATTAATATTTCCATTTCTTCGCTCTGAGTTCTGCCACTCAACACGCAATGCCTCCAGAATTCGGCAGAAAGTGGGGATCGGAGTGTCTTAACACTAGGTTTCCTCTGCCTACCCTGCTGTGTGCGGGATACAGCGTGAAACTGATTTATTTTTTTATAAATGTTCTCTTAAATGCAAATACAACCTTACAACCATCGCGACCTGTCAGACACATGCAATATAGCACATTCAATTAAAAATTTTACTCCACTTTGTAAGGAAGCATTACAAAATTTATTATTAGACTATTGATTAATAATGTTCCTACTTATCCCGATTACTCTCAACCAAAAATATCTATCTGGCTATAAAAAACAACGAAAAAACTAAATCTTGTTGATCTCAAATGAAATAGGGACAAGATGCGACTGCGCCAATAAAATAAAAGATTCGGCGTCACAACTTTCGCCCAAATGTCCTTTTTCGCTTGCGGCAGTTTTTTTATCGGAATTGAGGACATATTTTCCCACACATCCAATCCTCGTATTAAGTTTTCCAAGAAACAGCCTAATGTGATCGTCAGATCATGGTAATAAGTTTCTGGAAGCGATCTCTTGTGGATAGGGTTGCCAGTTTATATATATGTAAGACAGGCTCTCTGAGGCGAGGCGCATTAGATCATTTGATTATAAGATATCTTCCTTGTGGACGAATAATTGGTGTTGTTCATGGCAACATTTAAACATAAATACATGCATGCATATTTCTAAAACTTGACAAAAATATTTTGTTAATTTTTTGTTTATATTATACTACAAAAATATCTTAACATTTATAATAAACATATTTGACATAAAAATAATTTCGTTTTATTAATTTTCCAGATTCTCAGCAATCTTTGTTTCTTTTAATTCTGATCTGGCAACACAGGTGGTCTGGACAGTGTCTTGAACGCAGATTATTTCCACACTTAATTGAGATACGAGGAATTATAAATGGTTTACAAGTTTCGCCGTACGTAATATGCCTTTTCAAGCATGATTATATGTTATTTTTATTTTGTTTTTGGATATAATTTATTCTTATTGTAGCTTCTTATGTTATTACTTATGAACGATGTTATCAAGACTGAAAATAATATAAGTTCTTTGTAAAGCGTAGGTTTTTAGATTAATTTAAAAACAAAATTTACTCTTGAAGAAATATAAGAGTAGTGTAACATTTTTTCAGCTTTAGGCTGTATCTCGCACACAGCAGGGCAGAGGGAATCTAGAAACTTATCATTAAGACACACTGTTCTCATTGTGAAAGGAAGTGTCTACATCCGTTCTCCACTTTCTGCTGAATTATCAAAGCATTGAATGTGAGTGGCAGAACTCAACGCAGCGCGTCGTTTGGTTACCAGGGTGGAGAAATGAATATATTAAATATTAATTCCCCAAGTTGGAATCATACTCATAAACCCCTGTGCCCCTTCCCGACTTTTTTAACATGTGTAACATTTTAAATACAAGCATTCGATCAGAATAGAATTCACTACCCTTATAGACAATTAACAAGTGAGTTACAACGATTTTTTTATGTTCTCTAGTTTTATTATAGTATTAGAATAATATAGAAACTAAAATACCCTTCGCTCACGCCTTGTAACTAGTCTAATATAGTCATTGACACGTCCAGCCGCGGATAGTGATCTTAGACTTGCGAAATATGTGTTATTTACTTCTTATAAGGAGTTAGGGCCCCGCTAGTTACGGCTACTGCTCTGGGATCTTGTGTACAATTGACGACCATATACGGATGCTGTGTACGTGACTGGTTTGCTTTCTCTGGCTCTACGAAAATTAGTACCTACGTCCTGGACTATACTGTGCAAGTGCTTATTTCAGGAGTTGCTTTTCTTGTTTTGTAATCAGGAAGATTTTAATCGATGTAATGACATATAGAGAACCTAGTGACACAACACTATGCAGTAACACAATATTAAACTCAATATCTTTGTGTATAATTAAATGCATATTTTTTGGGCTTCGATGGTATCATAGCTTCCTTTTATATAAATTTAAAAACCTGGGGAAAAAAAGACAAAAAAATTATCAGTTTCAAGCTGTAATCCCGTACAGCAGGGTAGGCCTAGTGTTTAAACACTCCGTTCCCCACTTTCCGCCGATTTCTGGAGATATTGCGAGTTGAGTGTCGGAACTCAACGCCGCGCTTTGCCTCGAAACCAAAGCGAAGAAAAATATAAACGTAAATAAATATTTCATCTCCTCGAGAGAGGATCGAACCCAAAACGAGTCGATTTCACAGTCACACTTTGTGCCCCTGCGGCACGACTTGAATAATTAAAATAGTCTAAATAATTAAGAAAAGAATTCATTTTATTTCATTATTAGTACCTAAAAGTATATTTATGTAGTAATGACTATATTATAAATAACTGTTTAGTTCAATCTTATCATTTACATCCAAAGGCGGAACACCACGTCAACGTCCAACCTCTAATCTTATTAAGTCGTTGGGAGTTTTTATGGAACAAAAGTACCGGATTTAATTAGACATAACAAGTGGCCAGCACGCTCTGCACTCCGCGTCGCGTCCGAGTTATCAGAGATTAAGATTACTATCAAAATTGGCCGAGCCACTAGAGGAATGTATGTACTTTATAAATAAGTGCGTAAATTTTATATGGTAACCACAGATCTTTTTTTCTTTTTGCAATAATGAAAAATGTCCAATTCATCTCCGATTAATATTGGTGTTAGGTTAAAGGGTATAACAAATTAGCCATTTTATGATGGTTTATGTTTTTTTCTCTGATCTCTCTCTGTCTCTGATAGAAAATTCTGTAAGTACTTGTATTTGGTACTTTGGTGTCGAGGCAAACCGCGGCGTAGAGTTACGCCACTCAACACACATCTCCAGAATGTTATAAAGTTCTCTTTTCTCAGGTAATATCTAGTCAGCGATAAGTACGTTTTACGTATGCAGCATACTTCACATATTCGACATCACCACTGTAATTTTCTTGTAGCAAGATCTCATTTCAATATGTCTTCTGAGAATTTACAAAGCTTTATCCTTTATTTCCATATATGGCTATTGTATATCTCCGCTCCATGTGTGCTATATATGATAACTAAGCAAGTTGTTATTATATATTTTTTACAAGACAATACTTTTTAGGTCGTGGCGCAGGGGCTAGGGTGTAACCGCAATGCGATGTTTTGGGTTCGATCCCCACTCAAGGGAATTGGATTATTATTTATTAATATATTATTTTTTTCGTTCTGGCACCAACGCAAAAAGCCCGGCGTCGAGTTCCTCCACTCAACACGCAATCCCTCGAAATTTCGGCGGAAAGTAGGGAATGGAGTGCCTTAACACTCTACCTATTCTCCTGTATGCAGAATACAGCGTGAAGTTGATTTGATTTGATTTTTTGACAATATACATAGATATCTACGTTATTTTCTGTGGTGTACTAGACACGTATTATCTATTTTTCTAATAAAATCGTAATGAATCGGTTTCTGTACGTAGAAGGAAAAAAGAAGAAATGTTACTGGTGACATTTAATAAAACAATAGAACAAAAAACAAGGATTTTTAAATTTTTCTTTCTATTTGTCAGTGCGTTTATTCAGCCTAATCTCCACATCATATACTCTACTTTTTAGCACTACCTGATTGTTGTATCAAAATCAATGTAGTCTGTTATATCTATATAACTATAAATAATCATTGATACCGCTACCTATACTTCGGATACGATAAAAAATAGGAACAGCAATGTCCCAAGGCGTATATTTTTTAACATGTCATTTAATATTAGCAACTTATCAAGTAATCAAGTAAACGTTTAAATTAGACCAAACGAAAGAAGAAATGCTATAACAATTTTTTCGGTCTTAAAAAATAACAATATATTTTTTATATAACAAATTCCTACCATTAAGAACCATTATAACAGAAGCAATAAAACTTCATCTTCGCATCCATTTTGTTTCCCATTAAAGAGAAAAAAAAAAACAGATAAAATAGAAAGGTCAGAGTTCAGCGATAGAACAAAAAGAAATATCGTAATTGGAATTATAATAGAAACTTTCATAGAAAAACTCCGGCGAGATATTAATTCGGTTTGGCGCTTTTAGTATAATTGGACATCTTTTCTTGGAAAGTAATAAAAAATACGAACTGAAGTTATGAACTAGTGATTTGGCCAATTACATTTCTAATATAAAAATGTAGTAGTCATTGTGAGGTAGCTTACGGGTATTGTCATTACAAAGATGGTTCTGGGTTTAAATTCGGTTATTAGCTTCGCGCTGTATCAGGGTAGGCACAGGGAGCCTGAGGACCTAGTGTTAAGATACTCACATTGAGACACTATTACTCCCCACTTTCTGCAGAATTCTCGAGAATAGCTTGTTAAGTACCGAAAGTTACCTCGTTACCAGAGCGAGAAAATGAAAATATTAAATATTTCTTTTCCCAAAGTAGAAATCGAACCGTAATCGTTGAGTTTAGTCGCATGATTATGCTCCTGCGCCACGACGCCGACCACCCCAATGCCATCGATAAGCGAAAAAAAAAATTATCAATCACAAAATGTAGCTATGTTTGTGTAGGTGGTTATAAAACTAACACTCACTAGCACTTTTTAGATATAAAATATCTTTTTTTAAATACATTGTAAAATTAAGATTTTTATATATAATATTCCTCGTAAAGTACTACTAAACTACTACTTTTTCATAAACTTCTATTTCTCCAGAGAAATTATAATTATTTTCAAAGGAACGTAATCTGATGCTTTTCAGCATTGAGCATTACATATATATACATATATGATATAAATATAAAAAAGTAATAACAGCACGACTTGGATATAAATTTAGAAAACATGGGGCAAATCTAATTTGCGTAGATTTTCGTATTCATTTCAATTTTCTTTCTAAAGCAGAAAAAGATTGACACTACTCAACACGCAACGTCTTGAAAATTAGGCAGAAAGAGAGGAAAGGAGTAACTTAACATTAGGTTCCCACTGCTTTCGTGATTGCCTTGAGTGATAAATGATAGGCATTTAGGAAGACTAAGATTTTTTTTCTGGATCTAGAAGTATCTTAATGGGAACGCAGTGCGTTAATACTAGGTTCCCAGGTCCACTCTGCCTACCCTGCTATGTGCGTGATACAGCAAGAAGTAGAAAAAGAAATCTATAATACAAATTACTTTCACTCAAAAACGTTTAAGCACTAAAATAAATATGCAGAATTAATTAACGCTGACGCCCATTTCAGACTATTCTAGAGGTAGAATTACAAGAAATTAGATACGGCTCATTTAGTTTGAGATCATATCTCAAATTTGTTATAGTCGCAGTTTTGGTCTGAAGGTTAGAGATTTCTGAAATATATTTTTTATTATTTTATTTCTATGTATATATTACTTGAGGCTAGTCGTGGCACAGAGGCACTTAGTGTGACTGTAAACGCCACTGGTAGTGGGATCGATCCCCACTCGAGGAAATGAAATATTCACTTTCAATTTATATTTTCATTTCTTCTCTCTGGTGTCGAGGCAAAGCGTTGAGTTTCGGCACTCAATACGCAATGCCTCCAAAATTCGGTGGAAAGTGGGGATTCGGAGTGTCTTAACACTAGGTTCCCTCTGCCTACTCAGCTGTGGGCAGGGGTACAGCGTGAAGCTGATTTGATTTGACGTATATACTACGATTGTAAGTTAAGGTAATAGACATCGGAAGTGACTTATTGGGAAACGGAGAGTCTTAACATTAGGTTCTCTCTGTAATTCCATAATCATAGAAAGATGAAACGCAACTCTCACAACTTCTCTAAAGAACGATTCACTAAATCACTAGATCTTGCCAGCCTATTTTACAAGAATTGCGTCATAATAAAAAAAAATACAATTAAGTAACTGGAAGCATTTTTTTGTTCACAGTAGGTACCTACGTAACAATCAAATATTGCGTGCGAGACGCTGTAGAATGTTAATATAGATGTTTTGACTGTACCGCGGTCCGCGAGGCACGTACTCGTAGGTTGTAGCTACATTATTTTTTATTGGTCTGTTTACGCTCACACGGTGGCTCTCTTTGCTATTTCAAGATTTACTTCTATATTCATGGCATTACTTCGCTATAAATAGAATTTGTTGGAAATGTGTGTTAAAAGGTCAAAACTTTATAAAAATGTATTATAATATATTAGTTATTTTTTTGTTTTGAAATGTTCATAACTTAAAAATACGCTTGGTAGTGCGCAACACAACGCCGCACTTTGATTTATTCTGAATGCGGCGATCCCCCTAGAATAAGAATCGAGCTCACACCACAATCGCATAAAACTTATCTTACACGTGTCATAACATAATAACGTCATCTTATTTTGGTCTATTGAAATAAATAATAATGTTATTCACTAATTAAAATTTCGCCACGCCATTTCGCAATTTGGATATTGGATTTCCCAAAAATCAAAAGAAATAATAAAAAAGTTTCTCGGTATCCATTAGAAAATATTTTGTTTGTTCACTTCCGCTTTATAATTGTCCGCGAGTGTTGGTCGAGAGCCAATGGTCATCATGATTGTTTGAAGTGTTCGTTTCGATGGACAACGGATGTTTGGATTTGATGGGAAGATTGGTGGGAATTACTGAAAATAATTTCCAATTAAAAATTTTAAGAAGAAGGAATAAGCACTCGTTCAAAAACTGAAGTCTTTGCAGTCATAAAGTGAGTTTTTTTTTCAAAACAGAAATGCCAATCTTCAACGTACAAGCGATCCTGAGAAAAAAATCGAAAAATATATGAGGGAAGCTTATGTTTTATAATTCTATTTATGATTATAAAACACATAATAGTAATTTTGATGACTTATTTTCCTTAAAAAATATTTCTTTGCAAAAACCTGATATAAACCAAATGTCAAATAAAAACATTAATATTCACTAGCGTTACAAAATTCTTCAATTAACATATAAAACAATAATACATTGATATCACAAGCCAATTCAGGTTCGAACAATAGATTCAAAAGTATGTAAAAAAGCAGAACTTTTGCCGTTACCATTCTTTATGGTGTTTTGATGGGGAGACTCAAGTTATTTCAAGGAAAAATTTTGTTATTCTTTATTTTTTGTCATCTTGATCAGGGAAGATGGGAATTCTGAGAATAATTCATATGATTTGTCTCGTAAATTATCTCATTTCTTTTTTATCAATATTGGCAACCTCGAAGTTTACGATGAATGATTAATTGTAAATCTGAAGCAGGAAATGATTTCTGGCGATATGAAGTCCTTGGCCAAATTTAAGACGCACCTGTTCATTTATAATGAAACAATCCAAATTGGTATAGATATTGATTGTATTCTGACATTGTTATCTGAGAGCCGCTTAAATAAATAGATTGAGTATAAAAAATCAGGTTATTGCGTATTTTTATCTGTGCTTAATTAAAATATGTGAATAAATAATTGAAAATAACGTTTCGATAAGATTATAATTTCATTATCTTCTGTCATATGAGCTCTTACATTTGTATAAGAGTTCTTCATCGTATTTTCAACCGACGTTGTTAAAATTTTAGTGCAGGTTTTTTATAATATATTTTGATACTTTCTTCTTTTTCAAGATGCAATCGTATCTAGGTTCTTCCATAATATTTGCGTTTGCAGTGTAAAACATGAAAATAAAAGTATAAAGAAATATTTTAAATTTAGATGATATTTTATAAAAATAAAGCGTAAGGTGACTGACATACCCAGAGATCAACATTACCAATTAAGATAGAAATGTTGTAAAATCCTAAGGGAGTAAAATACTCGAAACGAAATATAGTGTTTATTAAAGATAGCAACGTCTAATTTTAAATCAAAATCCTAAGAAAAAATATAATGAATTTAAAATAAACAAAATATGTCTTAGAAAATACGAAAACGATCCGGGGAAAGCCGCGAGTGGAGAGCTAGTATCCAATATTATTATAAAACTTTGGAATGTAAAAAAAATGAAGCCGTCATCGCAAATATAATTTACAATGTTATTATTGATATAAGAACGGAATGGGTTGCCAAAACATGTATTTATGAGTAACGGCCGTTACGAGTGACTTATACGAGATGATTGGCCAAGAATTTAGCACTTGGCCACAAATATTGTTATACACCATTTAATATTATAATGTTTTTTTTTTAATCTTTTATATTTTTTATTTAAATAACTATATGTGATGATACAAAATCTTTTTTCTTAAGTATAAACAAAACATATTATACATTCGCCACTATTAAGTGTTAAGGTGAAAACATAAACTAGTTTTTTTTTAATGTTTATATCCGTACCTTTTGTCATCTTATACATTTATTTCTTAATAGTTTTTTTTTTTAGAATTGTCTAACCTAGAACTAGACTTATGTTATTATATACATATATTTCTATATTTATACAATATCTCCTTAAGAGAGTCCAGTTATTCATTTCAGTTGCCACTTGCCAACTAAACTATAACATTATAATCTAAATCTACATTGAGGCCAGTCGTGGCACAGAGGCACAAAGTGTGACTGTAAAACACTGGGTTCGATCCCCACTAGAGGAAATAAAATATTTGTAAACAAATATTTATATTTTCATTTCTTCTTGAGTCGAGGCAAAGCGCGGCGTTGAGTTCCGCCACTCAAGGCGTGAATGACTCCAGAACTCGGTATACAGCGTGAAGCTGATTATAAATAAATTTAACCTAATTGATTAGAAACCAACTGTTAACACTTGTATTTTATTTTAATTTTTTATTCTCATATATCACAAAGTTTTAGTTCGTAAGGTAATTTCAGTACCAGCCTAATGAACATACGCTTCAGGCATTTGGCCACATATCATTTGGCCGCGTCGTCCGCCCGTACATTCCTCAGAGCTGATCCGACAATACCGAGAACTATCAACAAATACTAAGAACATGTGACAACTTATATATTTTTGAGGAAAGATGGGCAATCTAGCGGAATTTTAATTTTGTTTGATGTTTAAAAATTATAATGTTTTTGTTGTTTATATCTTAATATTTTTATTAAAAAATGACTCATTCTTTCTTACAATATTTTTACCAAATTATGTTGAATCTAATTTTCCAATATATCTCTTTCGGAATACCATAACATCCTTAATGCAAGATAATACAGCAAGTGTATATTTTATTGTATCATTGCTTTGTAATGATACAATAAAAATATAAAAAACCAGCTTCACACTTTATCTCCCACACCGCAGGGTAGGCAGAGGGAACCTAATGTTAAGACACTTCGTCCTCCATTTTCCGCCGAATTCTGGAGACAATGCGTGTTTAATGGCGAAACTCAATGCCGTGCTTTGTCCCAATACCAGATTAAAATCAGCTTCACACTGTAGCCCGCACACAGCAGGGTAGGCAGAGGGAACCTACTATTAAGACACTCCGTTTCCCACTTTTTGCCGAATTCTGGAGGCATTGCGTGTTGAGTGGACGGGGCGGGACTTATTTTTTTAAAATCAATTTTATACAAATAAATATTTGCTTATCTGTGACAATGATACCATATTTCATTCCCAAGGGGTGTTTTATCATTTATATAATCATTAATTTGGTAATAACCTTTAACACACAAACGTCTTTTCACAACTCTTTTAAATCGTGATATAGAGAAGTCTCGGACGTTTTCCGGAATCCTGTTGTAAAAGCGTACAAATTGTCCCATAAAAGAATTACGGACCCGATGTAATCGGGTTACAGGTGCAATAAGTTTACTCCTATTTCTAGTATTGATGTTACATCATCAATTTTGGCAAAATCTTTAATATTCTTCTAGTAGTAATAGTAGTAGTAGTAGTTCGTAGGCACATAACGTTTGTAAAAATGTATTGAGATGCAGATGAATTTATTATATAGGTATGGATGCATAATAATATCATAAATTTATACTATTATAAATTTGATTCCCAATTCCCAAAAAAAGGAAATTATCAAGGAGAACGGAGTGACATCATAAAGTTTTCTCTGCCCACTCAACAAAAAACGAGAATCGGTATTCATAAAAATTATAATGAAAATTAATAAAAATCTCTCGAAACATTTTAATTTCAGCTTCTACCACTCCAAAGCATTATGTTATAAATGTCAAGTTTTTAGCCGAGTAATAAAATTAAAATGCTTCCACTAGACGGAGGTAATAAAATGTAAGGACAATAAAGTGCGTAATTAAATAAGGTATGCGTGATTCGCGTTTCATAAACAATATTTCTCCTGAACTGAGGGAGGCATTATGACATTGCCAGTGTTGCCAACATTCCGAAATTCCGTCGAGTAACGACCGACTTATGTGAAAAAAAAATATCAAAATGACTCACTCATACAATATTAAAGATAAAAATACTTTAAGATGTTTTGGTTTCACGTACAAAATTTGTTTTATAATATTATGGGTACATAGAATGTATCAAAAAAATTCATAAAGTTTTTCTGTTACAAGTACGTATTTCTTTTCGATTCATAATGGACGACTATTATTTTATTCATTTTCATTATTAAAGGAAAATATAATACAATATATAATTTGTATAAAATTGAATAATGCTTACAATAGTTTATTTAAATAAAGAATATTTTGAATTTGAATAAAATTTCATCTAAAAGCTATAAGTTTTTCGTCACTTTTTGGGCAAATTGGCAAATGCGATTGGGACGATTTGGGACGATTGACAGAGAGCTAATTTTAAAATTCCCCACTCCTACTATATCCTATTTAATTCATGATAAACTAGCTTTTAATTGCGTAGGCTCTCGGGCTTTCCCGTTTTTGCATTGTTACTCCACTCGTGTTGAAATAAATAGCCAAATAATATAACATAAATGATTCTTCAATAAAAATAATATCCAACACAAAAATAGTCAGTAGTTATAAAGTAGTAGTAGTTCCTAAGATAAGCGCGTTCAACCAAGCAAACTCTTTAGCTTTATAATATTATTTTAAAAATAAAACATTATGACATATTAAAGAGCTACATACAATATTAACAAGATCCACGTATAATATTCAAATTCAATTCAAAAAATTCAAATAATTTTATTCAAAATAAGAAGTTACATGCTTCATTTTTTGAACGTCAAATTTACCACCAGTTCACTAAAATTAATGCCTCAGACCTGAGAAGAACCGGCGCAAGAAACTCAGCGGGACCTATTTTTTAAAATCAATTTTAAACAAATACATATTTAATTATTTGTGACAATGATACCTTTGAAACAGACTGGAGCGAGCATTTCATTCCCAAGGCGTGTTATTATTTACAAAATCATTAATTTGGTAATAACATTTAACACACAAACGTCTTTTCACAATTTTTTTAAATCGTGATATAGAAAATTCTCTGACGTTTTCTGGGATCCTATTGTAAAAGCGTACACATTGTCCCATAAAAGAATTACGGATTCGATGCAACCGAGTTACAGGTGCACCAAGATTATGCTTATTTCTAGTGTTAATATTATGAAAATCACCAATTTTGGTAAAATTATTAATGTTTTTCTTAACATACATAACATTTTCAAAAATATATTGCGATGCAACTGTCAATATATTATTTTTTTTAAACATTTGCCTTAAGGAGTCTTTAGGGCCTAAGTTATAGATTGCACGAATAGCTCGCTTCTGCAGGACAAATATCGGTTGGATACCGGCTGCATTACCCCAAAGTAAAATCCCATAGGACATAATACTATGGAAGTAACTGAAGTAAACAAGTCGAGCCGTTTCTACGTCAGTTAATGATCTAATTTTTTTGACCGCGAAAGCTGCAGAGCTAAATCTATTCGCCAATCCATCAATATGGGGTCCCCACTGTAATTTGGAGTCTATGGTAATACCGAGAAATACCGTAGAATCGACAGGATCTACGGGTTCACCATTCAAGAGTACATCGGCTTTAACAACTTTCGTGTTAGGTGTTCTAAAAATAATACATTTAGTTTTTTTACTATTCAATAGTAAGTTATTAACACTGAACCAATGTACTACTTTCGAGAGAGCATTGTTTACATCGTCGTATACGATTTGTCGTCTTTTTATTTTGAAAATCAATGAGGTGTCATCAGCAAACAATACTATCTCATGATCCTTTTCAACTAGATATGGTAAATCATTAATATATATTAAAAAGAGAAAAGGACCAAGAATAGACCCTTGTGGAACCCCCATGCCGATTACCGAACCAGGAGATTTCTTGCCATTCACATCAATCCTCTGAACTCTGTCAGCTAAATAAGAGGTCAGAAGATTGAGTGCATGTCCTCTTATGCCGTAGTAGTGTAGTCACAATAATTAATCAAAAGTAATATATAAAGAGGATATGCGAAGGATGATCAAAGCCAGCCTTGATCACGTTTTATAAAATGTTTACATATAATAGAAACGAGTGACATTTTTTTATATCATTATTAATTTTACATTCAATTAGTGGAAGTTACTAAATATAACGAGGTATTCAATAGCTTATGAGCTGTTAAAATACTTGATTGTTATTGAATACAAGAAATCTTCATAATTATTGATAAATCAAATCAGCTTCACGCTGTATCCCGCACACAGCAGGGTAGGCAGGGGGAACCTAGCGTTAAGACACGCGGAACTCAACGCCGCGCTTTACCTCGACACCAGAGCAAAGATATGAAAATATAAATTTAAAGTAAATATTTCATTTCCTCAAGACGAGATCGAACCCACTACCAGTCGCATTTACAGTCACACTTTGTGCCTCTGTGCCACGACTGGACTCAATAATTATTGATAATTTAATTTATATGTGGGGGATGTAAGGAAACTTTTAATATAAGTCAATTGCATTTTTCCGTTATTCCAAAATATTTTTAAGTTTAAAGCCGCCGTTGAGCAGCAGCACAGCGTCTGACTGTAAACGCGACGATTGTGGGTTCTATTCTCACACGGGGGAATGAATTATTGTTTTTTTAGCTCTATTTCGATACTCAAAACGTAATGTGTTTTAACGCAATCGAAAATTGAGCAGAGCGGGAGTATCTTAACACTAGATTCCTTCTTCCGTACCCTGATATTTGCAGAATTCACCTAAAATATTAACTAAATATATAAACAAGAGAAACTTTGAATTTTATTCATTTTATCAATAAATACATTGCATTTTTTAAAATTTAAACATATCACGTATATTCATAATAAAATGTATACAATTTGGTGTATTCACTACTAGACGAACGAACTTACTGGCAGCGTGTGTGGCAGCTGCCCGGCGTGTCCACTACGTAACGTGAAATGTTCGGACACGTGTAAAAAATAATTATAGTAAAAAATTATGTAAATCAACGAACAAACATACGTATAGATAAGTAATATGTGTAATTAAAGAAATTACAGAATTTGCTTTAATCATTTATTCTATAGTATGAAGATATGATAGGATGTAAAGCGATTATAACTATTTATAATATTTAACGAATTTTCTTTGAGATTAAAGTTGTCTGAGTGTCTATTTTTTTAAACTTATTGTTTTACTCTATGGCAACTTTTTTTGTATATCATATACCTACAGCATAGTATCAGTTAATTAACTGGAGATAAAATATTTTATTTTATCGAAATTTTAAATTACAAGAACATATGTTTGTCGAGTATTTTTAATGTAATAAATTATAAAAGTAGTTTGGACATGTTTCACTAAATGGTTTCCGCTATTAACGAATAGAAAATAGATAACAACGTTTTATATCAGTGAGATTTGCCAGTTAATCTAGCATAAACATATGCATGAATAATCTCAAAAAGAATTAAAAAAACCGGTTACGTGTAAGGAGGACTCTCCCGCCTATGCTTTCGTTTGCAGTAATTTTGTATGAAAACAACAAATGAAAGTTTGTAGTTATGATTTTTTTTTAAATATTTACAAATTTTCACTTTTCGGATTTTTCCTTTATTTGTACTGTAAATTCTCTATTGGTGCTAAATTTTACAACCGTACCGGTCACAGGAAATACCCTATAGTTTTGGATACGAATTTCATAAAAAATACAGCAAAATCGATTCGTAAATGATTGTATCTTTTGATTGCGTTAAGGTTTGATTTTTCTATGCTTAAAATTGGATATTAATTTTCGCATCATACTTCCACGTGATCTCGATATAAATGGTCTTGACAGACGGACAACAAAGTGATCATATAAGTATTCCATTTTTACCTTTTGAGGTACAGAACCTTAAAACAAAAAATAACCAAGACATTTAAAATATTTTATCGCCATCCTCGCCAAAAAAAATTGTACTGATATCAAATCTGAACTAATGTGAACATTAACAAGTAAATTAGACGACAAGAAAAAGGTCAAAACATAGTTGAAATATTTTTAAACAATTTTAAAGTGTTATTTCACACTTAGGAAAGATAAATACTTATTTAGAAATGAGTATTTTTCTTTCATAATAAATAAGAATTTTCTAAATAAGTATAGTTGAAATATTTTTTACTTTGATAAATAACGATACAGGTAAAGCTACGAAAACGTTTGAAATAAAACAACCGCACAGAAACCGTTCCTACTGCTACCGTTGTAAGCTGTTAAAGTAGCTGAAGATATCAAAGATCATAGTCACGTTACCGGAAAGAGTGATAAGGTGATATCCTCTATAAAACCAATACGCTTCGCCGATTAAGATGTGATAAGAAAGAAAATACTGTTATATTTAGTTACCACTAACATAAAAGAAATACTTAAAGAAATATATAATTTAAATAAATATTAAAATTTATATTTACAACTGCTGTATTACGATATGTACGTACCTACTATAAAAATAAGAAAGAAGACAATATTTAGCTTTCCACGGATCCACCGAGGATGTGCCAGGTCTAATTTGTTGCAGGGTGAAGATTTCGGAACAGAGTCTGGAGCTAGCGATCCATGTCATATAAGATTAAGATGAGTGTTGTTGCACATTTACAGAAGGCCCCTATAAAACCTCCACTGTCTGAACTATCCTCGACACCGACACCAAATTCGAATTGATTCTACTAATTCTGCTTTTGAAATATTTATTAGAAATTAATTAATAATAGTTTTAGACAGGTCAAGATCTTTTATAAAATTATTTCACAGTTCTGCTACTACTTCAACCACGTATAAATTTACTACAAACATATTATGAGGCCAGCCGTGGCGCAGGAGCACAAACTGTGACTGTAAACGCGACTGGTTGTGGGTTCGATCCCCACTCGAGGATATGAAATATTTATTTAAATTTATATTTCCATTTCTTCGTTCTGGTGTTCAGGAAAAGGGCGGGGTAGAGTTCCGCCACTCAACAACGGTAGCTTAACACTTAACACACCTTTGCCTACTCCATCGTGTGCGGAATACACTGTGACGCCGAAAAAAAATATGAGTGGAAAATGTCATGCTATTCATTCATTATGTCATAAATATTGAAAAATAAAATTTCAATTTAAAATTGTAATTTAGCCAAATACACGATAGGAGTAACGGCTTCAAATCCCATTCAAATCATTTAAGAAAAAAATAAATAACCCAGTTGACCTAGTGCAGTCACCAAGTTTGAGTATATTAAGTAATTTAGGTCCATTACCCGCCCACACTTAAGAATGACGCTGGAATTGAATAAGCGCCATTTAAAAACCGCCTTATCGTGGTTAGCGTCTAGACACAATCACGTGTACCTACTACAATATATTATATATATATATATATATATATATATATTGTATACCTACACGTGTCCGTCTGTCGCGTTGTGCAATGCGGTGGATAAATTATATTAGTTTGGAGGTTTTAGTGGTTCAACTATTTACTTTGAGGTGCTGGAGTATACGTGTGACTGTATACGTGATAGGTTATGGGTTCGATTCCGATTCGAGGAAATGAAGTATTTAATATTTTTATTGCAAAGCGCGTTGAGTTCCGCCATTCAACACTAGGTTCCCTCTATCTTAATGTATGCGGAAACACCGTAACGCTAATCCAAATAAAAAAACCGATAGTTTTCATCGTTTTCGGTTCCGACATGGCAGGATTAAATACTTAATTTACTAAGACTCCTAATCCAGCTACGTTCGATTTTTGCATTCTATACTAAATTTAAAAAAATACTTTATAATTTGATTATAAATTTCATGACATACATTTCAAGTTAAATTAAATAAGGCAAAGAACATTTTCTTTTGAGTGGCAGAACTTAAAAGCCGCTCTGACGCTTCATATTTTCACTATAAAAATAAACTTAAAAATATTTTTATACTGACGTATTTACAAATAATTCCTATAGCAGTATTGTATATAAAAAGGCACATATAAATAAAATTGAAGAGTATGTCTGTGATTTCTAAATAATAGGTTCTTTTTCAAGCGCATATAGTTATTTACACAATACTAAAACAAACACAAACAATTTAAGAAAAATGTCTGTCTTTCTATTTATCCGGGCCAAGCCCTGGAACAGCTGGACCGATTTGTATGGGATTTCCACTGAAATATGGAACTATATGGTTGTGCGCGCTTACCTACCGCGTACTCAAATAGATATACATTGAATAAACATTTCCCAATTAAACACAAAAAAATAGAGTGGCAAAATCAAAAAGTCTAAAGATTTAAATAACAATTTATTTAGCGTACAACAATATAGATAACCGTACTAAAATAAAGAAACCAATTTTCTGTAAATATACTAAAATAATATTAAATAAATATTCCTACAGTCCAAGAGGCGGAGCTGCGCGGGGCTACTAGTCACCAACAAATACAGACGAGTATGCTATTTTCAAACTGTTTGTTGGTACATAACATGTAAGTGTGACGTCAAGCCTTATCTCAGGAACGATACGATTACTTCTAACTTCTGACCCACAAAGACGAACAGACACAACAATAGCGATAAATAGTGTATTGACGTCACTGCATATACCTTCTTCTATCTCGTTCCAAATCACTGTAGATCTGAATATGAACTGTCTATTCAAATTTATACATTGTCAGTTGTAAACTTAATTACACTTTTTTTTCCAGTTTCACGCTGTATCCCGCATTAACCCTTCCACTTCCCTTTGCCTAATCTACTATAGATTAGACAAAGGGAAGGGTTAAGACATTCCGTTCTTCACTTTACGCTCAACTTTTGAGGCATTGCATATTGAGTGGAGGAACCCATCTCCGCGCTTTGTCTTGTTAACAGAGCGAAAAAATATATATCACTTATTTTCACGAGTGGAAATCGAACTAGCAGCCAGCCAGTAGTGTTTTCAGGTTAACATTGTGCCGCTTATAATTTAAAATTGTAAATATTAATTGAACAATTTATACAATCTTATGGTTATATTAATTGTATACACGAGATATAGATAAATTAAAAATAGTTTAATTTATATATACCTAAATCTATGAAACAATCATTTGTATACAAATACTATAATCCCTTAACGTTGAAAGGAACCTACAACTAAATCTAGTCAACGGACACGTCCCAGCTGAGCCACAACGCGACGCGACGGCCCCAACTTGTTACATTTTTTTAGGTTCACGCCGCATCCCGCACATAGAAGTTTAAGCAAAGGGTACTTAGGAACCTAGTAAGATACTCCTTAAGATACTCCGTTCTCATTCAGAAAGAATTCAGGCGACATTGTATGTTGAGTGACAGAACTCAACGCCATAGTTTGCCCTGCTACCGGAGCGAAAAAATTAAAATATCAAATATTTAATTTCCACGAGCGTGAATCGAACTCACAACCTGTCGTGTTTACAATGATTTTTGCGCTACGACAGGCCACATTTTTTTTTAAATATCGTCTTTTAAAATATGTATAGCGATATAAATAATAAAGAGATGATCTTAAATTCCATAGCAGCTATTCAAATTTTATCTGACGTAATAGACATTGTTAGATGAATATGATAAATCATAAATTGTAATTCTATTGTCGCATTACAATATCGCGCATTTTAAATATACGACACTCAAGTATGTCTATATTATTTTGGGTTAGTATATATTTTATTAGAAAATTTCTATTATTATTATTATTAGATTTATTAAGAGATTTTTTGCGATAAGGTACATAAATAAAAAAATCAGCTTCATACAGGAAAGGGAAGCTTTCTTCATTTTTGGAGGCATTGAGTGTTGAGTGTCGTAATTCAACCCCGAGCTTTGGCCTTGGTGCCAAAGCAAAAAAAATGAATATATCAATTAATAATAATTCATTCCCTCGAGTGGGGATCGAACTCACAATCGCCATTTTACAGTCACGCTTGTGCCCCTGCGCCACGGCGGCCTCAGAAGGTACTTAAGTCTATGATATTAGAAAAGATACTGCTTAAAACTATGCCAGTAACTAATTTGTATTTATATACAAGTTTATGCTTAAGGTCTGATGTTTATAATTTATAAATTAAATTAAAATTAAATCAGCTTCACGCTGTATTCCGCACACAGCAAGGTAGGCAGAAGGAACCACTGTGAACCACCGTGTAAAGACACTCCACTTTCGGTTTAGTTCCGGAGGCATTGCGTGTTGAGTGGCAGAACTCAACGCCGCCTTTTGTCTGGACACCAGAGCGAAAAAACGAAAATATTAATGTAAATAAATATATCATTTCCTCCAGTAGGGATCGAACCCACAACCAGTCGATTTTACAGTCACACTTAGTACCCCTGCGCCACGACTAGCCTCATTATTTATACATATTACATAAAAACAAATATATAAATAGTTTTAACGTAAAATACAAACACATTAATAAAATAAGGAAACACTTATGGGAAGTTACGTTACAATTTCGATAGCAAAAAATGTGCGGCCTTAATAAATAATGTAATCTAACGAACGACCTTTATCCGACGATAAATATAGTATAGATAGTGTGGTTTCATTCTATTATTTAGACAATGACAGTTTTAAAAACTTACATTTTTGCTATATTATCGTAGAGTTACAAAAATTATGATCAATTAATTATTTGCGGGATACAGCGTGAAGATGCCGTCGTGACGCAGCGGCTCAAAGGTGTGACTGTGACGCGACGGTTGTGGATTCGATCCCCAATCGAGGAAATGAAATATTTATTTACATTTATATTTTCATTTCTTAGCTCTAGTGTTGAGGCAGCCGCCATTCAACACGCAATGCCTTTAGAATTTGGAGGCAAGTCGGAAACGGAGTGACTTAACACATTGGGTTCCCTCTGCCTGTGCGCGAGATACAGCGTGAAGCTGATTTATCAAATTTTTAATTAATATATTTTTACTCTTTTTTACGTGGTTTATTTCAATAATCTTTTATATACTATTGAAGAATTCTAATATCGTAAAAAACGATACAGATAAAAAAGAAATATCGATTTAAAATATGATCAGAACTTGTTATAAAAGAATGAAACCAGCAAAAATACTGCAAAAACACACATATAAAAGGGCGTAAAAAAGGGATTTAAAACATGAAAAGCTTACTATCTTTCATACAGCAATAATTAGTGACGAACCATTAAGCAAATCGTAAAAGAGCCGCCATTTTAGTGAAGAGAATTCAGGTAGCGCCGTGACTCATCGCCGCGTGTGCCAACTGTCATTACTTTAAAATAATAAATATTAGAATTTCTAATTGCTTCCTTGGCGTTCTTGTAAGAGTTCATGATAAAAAAAATATTTGAAATTTATTTGTCAATATTTATCATATTAATAATATTTACTGTTTAAAAATATAAAACAGATTAGCTATTATCATAGAAAAATAAGAAATTTAGGATTATAATATTTACTAATAATTCAATAATTCACAGCCAATCATAATCTTTAATTTATCTTTATTATCTAGGGTTTTAAAATTATTCTATTTTCAATATTAATTTATTAAATTTTATCATATCGCCATCATAGTATACTAAGGAATCTAGGTTATCTAAATACTAAAGTTGAACGTAATAAAAACTATTTACTTATATATCCAACAATGATCTGACAGTTGCTGGTTAATTAGCTTGAAAATTGTTTTTGAAATTATTTTTTCATAATTCTTTTAAATTTTCTCAATAATCTCTTGGAAAGAAAAACGAAAAAGGGTTGATGTAATAATAGATCTTCATAATTATGAAGTTCTTTAAACGTAATACTTTGTGGCGCAGAAGTGTGACTGTAAAATCGACCGATTGTAAGTTCGATCCACACTCGAGGAAATGACATATTTATTTACATTTATACTTTCATTTCTTCGCTCTGGTGTAGAGGCGAAGCGCGGCTTTGAATTCCGCCACTCAACACGCAATGACTCTAGAACTCGGCGGAAAGTTTGGAACGGAGTGTCTTAACATTAGGTTCCCTCTGCCTACCCTGCTGTGTGCGAGATACAGCGTGAAGCAGATTTATTTTCTATTTATTTTACTTAGAATTTAATTTATTCAAGTGCTACTAAAAATTATTAGAAATAATTCCAATACATTTTCCACGCTAACTTGTTTGAATGCCGACAGGTAATACAATTCTTATGTGAGGCACAATAATAGTAGCGGCGTTGGAGCCGCGCCAACCCCGGCTACCGACCTTTAGGACATGAGACACTATTGTAATATAAAGATTACTCTGAAATCTAATATAATCCTACTTATTTAGAAAACGTATAAAAATTTGAACGTAGCGGGACTCGAACCCGCGCCTTTTGGAAACCGACCAGGACCGACTAGTTGTGGGTTCGATCCCCACTCGAGGAAATGAAATATTTATTTACATTTATATTTTCATTTCTTAGCTCTGGTGCAGAGGAAAAGCGCGGCGTAGAGTTCCGCCACTCAACTCGCAATGCCTCCAGAATTCGACGGAAAATGAAGACCAGAGTCCCTCAACACTAGCTTCCCTTTGCTTACCGTGCTGTGTGTGGGATACAGCGTGAAGCTAATTTATTTGATTTATTTAAAATCGATATTTATTTATTTTAATATAACAAACGTGGCGTAGTTGGGAAAACGTCAGAAGAAGGTTCATATTTAAATTTTCGTATTATATATTTTCAGTACTTACGTACAAGTACTTAAGAGTTTTGCCACCCAAGATGTAATGTTAGACGCTTTACTAAAAATATTACTGAGCTGTATATAACTTAAGTTGTCATCATTGCCACTATTCGAATCAAAGTTAGTTTCTATTACTAATGTCAAAGCACCAATATGGTATTTTGACATTTGTAATAGAAGTTGCCGTCACCTTCATAGAAAAATCACACTTTGTCAATGTCTAAAAGAGTTTTTATTTGCAATAATAATATAGAAATATCACATTTAATATTGTTTCTATTATTAAACGTAAGATTAAAAAAAAAATAATTAAATTAGCTTCACGCTGTATCCCGCACACAGCAGGGTAGGCAGAGGGAACCTAGTGTTAAGACCCTCCGTTCCCCACTTTCTGCCGAATTCTGGAGGCATTGCGTGTTAAGTAGCAGAACTCAACGCCGCGCTTTGCCTCGACACCAGAGCGAAGAAATGGAAATATAAATTAAACATTTCATCTCCTCGAGTGGGGATCGAACTCACAACTAATCGGCTTTACAGTCACACTTTGTGCCACTGCGCCACGACTGGCCTCAATCTAAGATGTTTCGTTTAAAATTTATAATAAAAACAAAAACGAAAGTACTTTTAAACTACATAAATCCAGACAGTCCGTAGAATTCAGTGCAAATATTTCACAACTACTGCAGCGTAAAAGCAATACCAACTAAAATATTAGGAGTAAACATAATGAATTAGTCACTAACTTGACGGCTATTCATATTTCATTTGAGTACAGGACTTCAAATAACAGAAATAAACGCTTGCAAATCTTTAAGCGTCGTTCATAATGTCTTATTGGATTTACTTCACAAAATTGGTTGGTTGACAAAATGGAATACTTTTGGATTCGCGCTGTATCTGCATAGCTGGGTAGGTAGAGGGAACCTGGGAACCTAGTGTTAAGACTTCGGTCCCATCAACACACTATAGTAATATACGCGATTAATCCGGTTGAAATAGTTTCATTTAAAATGTGTAATAATCATGAAAATCAAAGAACTTATTATAAATATATATGTAGTAAATATATAATACTCTTAGTTTCAGTAGTCTCAACAAATATCTTGAGATCAGATGGTAAAACCTCTAATGAACCGCTATTATTAAAGGGATAATAGATTCGATATTAAGTCAACGCAATAGTGCATAGATATCTTCACAATACGTACCTATATATAAAAATATGTTCGACATTCCGCCCAAAGCAAAGAAAGTGCTACGATAATCGTAGACGTCGTCTACGATTTTTCTTACATTCTTAATTGAATATTTTTTTAAATGAGTAGACGAGCATATGTTATTGAATTAATATGTATAATAATAATGTTTTTTTTAATAATAATAATAATTGTATTTATTTCTTAAAAGACACTCGGCTACATGTAAATAATTACTAAGAAAATTTTCCAAAAATTAGTAGTCTAAGTCACTTAGTACACCACTTTCTACTTAAATAATAATATTAACCGATTTATAATTTTATTTTTTTAAACTTTATACATATCATAAACTAACATTAATATTTTTTAGCTCCACGCTTGATCCCGCACATAGGACAAGAGAAGGTGGCGGATTGAAAATATTAAATATCTCATTTCCTCGATTGGGAATCGAACCCATAACCTGTCGCATTGGCTTTAAACATTAATATTTACTAAATAACCATTTATTATACAATTAATTAAATTTTAAAATAAACTCATTATATTTAGTATTCGTTATATGAACCGAGCCTAAACTAGCAGAAATGTCAAACGGGATTAAACGAGAATAGGTGGCAGTAAGTGAACATAGTGAGCGTACGGAATTAGTGCGAGGGGTGGACGAACTGCGGACGCGGCACCATTGTGATCGAGACATCGAATATTTACTCGATTTGCAAAGGGGAAAATCGATATATTATTTACATATATCATCGTTAAATCAAAAAAATCAGCTTCACGCTGTATCCCGCACACAGCAGGGTAGGCAGAGGGAACCTAGAGTTAAGACACTCCGTTCCCCACTTTCTGCCTTTACTTTCTGCCTGTATTAACATTAGGTTCCCTCTGGCACCTACCTCCCTACTATACGCGGGATATGCCTTCTTACTTTCTGTCCAAATTTAAAATTTATAAGATCAAAAAAAAAGAGGCTGGTCGTAGCCCGGCGGCACAAAGTGTGACTGTATAATCAATTGGTTGAGGGGTTCGATCCCCACTCGAGGAGATGAAATATTTACTTAAATTTATATTTCCATTTCTTCGCTCAGGTGTCGAGGCAAAGCGCGGTGTTGAGTTCTGCCATTCTACACGAAATGCCTTCAGAAATCGGCAGAAAGTGGGGAACGGAGTGTCTTAACACTAGGTTCCCTCTGTCTACCCTACTGTATGCGGGATACAGCGTGAAGCTGATTTTTTTTATAACAACATAATCTTATTAAACATGCCCATCACATAATTTTTCGTAACTAATAAAAAATCATGGAGTGCTCTATAAATAGGTAAGTGAGCATTAGGCGACGTGAGGTTACTAACATTTTTTTTTCGTGGATCAGATTACGGTCAGTTTTTTTACTCTGTTACCTTGGCAACGCGGACGTGTTTACGTTGGAAACTCGCTTGGAAAAGTCAACTCTTTGAGAACAAGAGCAAAATAAATATAAACACCAGTATTTTTAGTTTTGTAATATTTTTGAATGTTATTTGCATATTCTGTTCGTTTTCAATACTTAAGTTTCAAACTAATTTTAAATAGGTATAAGATCCGATACTGAGTGACAGACAACGTACAGACGAAACTGCTAAACTCACAAAATTAAAATTCATCTTTCTTTCATCATCTATGTTCCAGGTGTGGATGTGGAGGACACTAAGAAAAATCAAGTTATTTTTTAATATTTTTTAACTAATTTACGCGGGTTCAAATACCGCAAATATTTACAGTTTTTATATGTTGTATACATTCTAATTTCTATAGAAACGAAAAAAAAACAGGATTTTCCATTTTACGTTCCAATTAAAATGCATCAATCATGTAAACAAAGTTGCGGATAGAAAACACGCTCTTTCATCAATTCATATTTCTATCTAATACTTTTTGGATGGCAAAGCTTCATAAAAATATTGCTTCCACATCCCTATACTAACAAAAAATTGTAACAAATGTATACAAAAATCAACGTGGAGGAGAATTTATAAAAAAAAAAAATATATTTCATAATCATTTCTTCTTTATGCAGATAATAAATATGAGAATAATTAATAAATTAATATATTTATTATTTATATAATTATATTTAATTATTTTCCTAATTACCTTGACGGAGTGCTAGACGAAAGAATTCATACCGTCTATCTACTTTATCTAACCAGATCCAAGAAAAAATTATATTATTTATATAAAAAAATATATTATTTATATTATATTTTAAACATAATCTTATAATATGACGCGTAAAATGAAAATGATAATTTTGTTTGGTATATTATCATAAATATAAAAATAATAAACGCAAGTGTGAGTGGTAATTTCTGTATGAGGGTTCTGTATTAAATAAAATAAAAGTAATTATTTTTTCTTCAAGATATTTTTAAATGAATTTACACTATACTACAAACAAGTTGTTATATTTTAAATATGTATTACATTTATACATATATTTTTACAAATAAAATAATAAATATTTTTTAGGCTCACGTCCACCATTTTATGACTGAATGCAACGTTGAACACTCGGAATGTCTCGAAAAGTCTACAGAAAGTGGAGAAATGAGTGTGAGTGAGTGTATTTTAAGGAGGGTTCTGTATTAAATAAAATAAAAGTAATTATTTTTTCTTCAAGATATTTTTAAATGAATTTATACTATACTACAAACAAGTTGTTATATTTTAAATATGTATTACATTTATACATATATTTTTACAAATAAAATAATAAATATTTTTTAGGCTCACGTCCACCATTTTATGACTGAATGCAACGTTGAACACTCGGAATGTCTCGAAAAGTCTACAGAAAGTGGAGAAATGAGTGTGAGTGAGTGTATTTTAAGGAGGGTTCTGTATTAAATGAAATAAAAGTGATTATTTTTTCTTCAAGATATTTTTAAATGAATTTGTACTATACTACAAACAAGTTGTTATATTTTAAATATGTATTATATTTATACATATATCTTTACAAATAAAATTATAAAATATTTTTTAAGACAATAATTAATTAATTAAATTAATAATTTATTATAATTATTTATTTATTTATTTTAATTTTATTTATTTTATTTTGTCCATCAATTTATGACTGAATGCAATGTTGAACACTCGGAATGTCTCGAAAAGTCTACAGAAAGTGGGGAAAGGAGTGTCTTAATACTAAGTTTGCCCTTCCTACTTTGCTTTATGCGGACTACAGTACAGTAGTACAGTATCCCACATATATCTTGATATTGTTTGTTCGTTCATTAATTCATTCTAAATCTATTCGAAAGTGGGGAGCGGACTTAACACTAGGTTCCCTCTGCCTACCCTGCTGCGGGATACAGTGTGAAGCTATTTTTTTTTATTAGTTCTAAATTATTTATAATCAGTTCTGTTCATCTTTAATTGAATCCTAAAAACTAGTATATATCTTTATGAACACACCCACACAATGTTATTAGGTTTTTGTTATAATTAAGCTTAATAAGTATGTCAAGATATGATAATGAAATCTGAATGCCCCACAGTCAATCGGAGGCGATTGGCCTCGAGATAACGTACGACAGTGTTTGAGTTGACGCGATTTTTTCTTAACATAAACACCTAGGGTTTTTTGTTTTGGCACTCTGTTTTACGCTTTTTGTTGCGGAGAGTTGAGACATTGCATATTGAGAGACGGAACTCAATACGGTATTTTGTCTTATCTAAACCGGGAAATTATACTTCTTCCATACTTTGAGTGGAGAACGAGCTCATGACCATCGCGTTAACAGTTAGAGCTTTCCCGCTAAACCATAGCATCAACACCAACGATATATAAAAACATATATTTTTTGATATTAACTTGCCGTTAGAGACCATCGTGGCACATTGGAACATGCGTGAAAAAGCAATGGTTGTGGGTTCGATTCTCACTTAGGGGAATGAATTATTATTTATTGTTATTTCATCTCCGCTTTAATAACAAGGCAAAAAAGCGCGGCGTCGACCTCCGCCACTCACCACGCAATACCTCGGAATTCGGCCAAAAATGAGGAGCGGAGTGTCTTAATACTAGGTCTCCTCTATCTATCCTGCTATATGGATACAGCGTGAAACTGAAAAAAAGACTTGCCACATCTAAATCAACTGGCGTTTTAATTATTAATAGATAAAATTTAAAAAAAAATAGTTTCACGCTGTATCCCGCACACAGCAGGGTAGGCAGAGGGAACCTAGTGTTAAGACACTCCGTTCCGAGTTCCGTGCCGAATTCTGGAGGCATTGCGTGTTGAGTGGCAGAACTCAACGCCGCGCTTTGTCTCGACACCAGAGCGAAGAAATGGAAATATAAATTTAAGTAAATATTTCATCTCCTCGAGTGGGGATCGAACCCACAACCAGTCGATTTACAGTCACACTTTGTGCCGCTGCGCCACAACTGACCTCTAATATAGATAATGACTATTAATACGAATAATTTAAATATTACGACCGTATTGAAATATTACCCATAATTAAATGTTAGTGTCCCCTAATGTAAAAATAATAAACTACCGATCGGCGAACGTTTAACAAGATTTATTTTAATAGTAATTCTAATACATAAACTAATTTAAAAAAAAGTTTTATGTTGCTTATTAATCTTTATGTAATTTACATAAATCAGGTTTTTATAATGATAAGGATTAACGACAACGATCACTTATTTAACTTAACTGGTAAATGCAACGAAAACAAGGTTTAAATATAAAAAAATCAGCTTCACGCTTTATCCCGCACACAGCAGGGTGGCAGAGGGAACCTAGTGTTAAGACACTCCGTTGCCCACTTTCTGCCGAATTCTGGAGGCATTGCGTGTTGAGTGGCGGAACTCAACACCGCGCTTTGCCTCGACACCAGAGCTAAGAATTAAAATACAAATTAGTAATTAAATAAATATATCATTTCCTCGAGTGGGGTTCGAACCCGCAACCAGTCGATTTTACAGTCACATTTTATGCCCCTACGCCACGACTGGTAGACCAAATTTCTTTATTAAAAAAATAGGGCACAGACATAGCCGAGTACATCAGCTAGTATATACAGCATGTACTGTAAGATAAAACAAGAAATAATAATATGAACATATTTAATTGTTATCAGGGTTATTGGGGCACGATATCGCGGGTTGGGGGCATGTGCGACGAACGTTGAACTATAATATAATAGGTCTTCCTTGTGCAGCCAGTGCGTTTTTAGTGCAAACATATACGGAGGCGATGACAGACACCGTAAAGACCAAAATGCTGGATCTAGACTTGTCATGCTCGAAACGCTATAATAAAGTTACGGAGTGCAGGCTCTCCTACTACACTGTGAGAGGATTTGTAGAAATATAAATTTTTACAAGAACGGAAAAGAATCGGATATTTTTCCGTTTTAACAAAGATAAAATATGCAATTTTATCTTAATTAACAGTACGAAAGGTACGAAATATAAACATCGGGGAACGTAATTTAACTAAAATTACATTTCCTGATGTTTCTTATTAAAATGGTTTCCTATTTAAATAGTAACAAATGGCTACACAAGCGTTAATTCCTCAAAAAATATAAATCACATGAAGCGTTTAAAAGAATATTTGAGAATCTAAATATTTTATTGAAATTTAAATAAAGTATGATATAATATATAAATAATAAAAGCGGATATATGGATATAGCCAATATTTTAAACACCTCAAAAATTAGTTCCAGTTCTCAAAATCGCCCAGAAGCACTGTGCCCAACAAAAAGTACTTCTTCAATAAGTATGTACATTAAAACAGAACAAATGGACAAGACAGCTGCATTATCACTTAATTAATTAGATATACTAAAAAATGTTGTAAACAAATGCAATTTGTGCTATATACAAGTGACACGCGGAGAAGCGTTTATCGGTCTGACGTAGAGACTGACATAAATATTAATATAACAACACACGATAGTACCTACTCTAAGATTAGTTGTAAAATAATATTATATATTTATGTAGTGGCCACTTATGTATCCAGCGGAGGGTAAGAAATGTACCATAGCAGATTGTAAGAAATGGCCGTGGCTACAAATTTATTAAGGGATTTCTCAGAAAAATTAAATTTCACTTTGGTCAAACAGAACAGTTTTGATTTTCTGAAATCTACATAAAAATTAAATCCACAAATAAAATTCGCCGAGTTCTGGAGGCATTGCGTGTAGAGTGACGGAACTCACCGCGCTTTGCCTCGACACCAGAGCGAAGAAATGAAAATATAAATGTAAATAAATATTTCATTTCCTCGAGAGGGGATCGAACCCAGAACCAGTCGATTTTACAGTCACACTTTGTGCCCCTGCGTCACGACTGGCCTCAACTCTACCTACTTCATATTATTATTTATAAGACAAAAAATGATGATGATGATTATAAAGTAAATAATATATTCTGTATAAGTATATAAAATTTTCTGTCACGTTCAGCAAAAACTATGTGGACCTAGAAAAAATTCTCTCTATACACGTAAATACGTGTTATTAAAAAAATCTAGTCACGAATTTATGTTACTTTTATATCTTGTGTACGGGGAAGAAGGTTCTACTGTTCCTTATTAAAATCGACTGGTTGTGGGCGCGATCCCAACTCGAGGAGATGAAATATTTACTTAAGTTTATATTTCCATTTTTTCGCTCTGGTGTCGAGGTTAAGCGCGGCATTGAGTTCTGCCACTCAACACGCAATGCCTCCAGAATTCGGCACAAAGTGGGGAACGGAGTGTCTTAACACTTCCCTCTGCCTACCCTGCTGTGTGCGGGATACAGCGTGAAGCTGATTTTTTTTAGAGTAAGAGATCACTAGCAAAGAGTAGTAGAGTGATTCAACAGGATGTTTACAAACACACATGCTATTAATTAATTTACGCATATATAACGTAAAATTGTCTAATTACCGTCTTGTTTATGATAAAATATAGATAATATTCATATTTCGTATTTCACTATGAATTTTACTACAAACGTCGTCATTAAATTAATGGTACAAGCTATTTTATTTAATAGTGTTTATATGAAAGGTTTATGATGATCTCTTACCTACTAATTAGGTAGTTATGTACAAAATCCATTATAATAAAAGTTTAATATGCTACAATTATTAAATCTAAGTAAAATAAATGTATCATTTCTTCGAGTATGGATCGAACCCACAACCAGTCTTGTTTACAATTACACTTTATGTATTACGACTGACCTCAATTATTATTCAGTTTTTTTTAGCTTCACGCTGTATTCCGCAAGTAACAGGGTAGACAGAGGGAGCCCCATAAACTCACATATTTCTCAATTTTCTGCCAAATTATCGCAAAGCTGAGGATGATGCCAGTACCGGCTTTAATCGGTCCAGTCACAGGATGTAGGTTCCATTCCCATTGAAGGAAACGAAATATATGATATTTTCATTTCGCTTTATAACATCGAGGAAATTAAAATATCTAATTTACATGGCAAAGCGTTGAGTTCCGCGGCTCAACACGCAATGTCTTTTTAAATAATATCGATGAGCATAACAGTGTAAAAAAAAATAACTATTATTCCAAAATACAATTCGTATTTTAAATAAGGCCTTCACGGCAATAATTATGAGAATTTTTAATTCAGAAACAACGCCTAATATAATAATAAGAATAATATATAGATAAGAAGTAATTAATTTAAAAATCACAATAATTATAAAAAAAAATCAGCTTATAGTATATCCGTATCTGGTATATTGCAGGGAAACTAATGTTAAGACACTCGGTTCTCCACATTCCGCCGAAGTTTCAATATATTGAGTGTTGAGTGGCGAAATTCAACACCGCGCTTTTGCCTTGGCACTAGAGCGAAGTAATGAAAATATACAATCATTCATACCCCCGATTGAGAATCGAACTCACAACCGTCGCCTTACAGTCATACAGGCATCAAACTTACGACAATTATCTCAGCTTTACAATATATTTCCAACGTTTACACAGACAGCAGTACCTACTACATTCTAGAATCAAGTATTCACGCATCGATCACCAAGTTTTGATAACGTTACAGCCAACACCGCTTTCCCACAATATAGAGACGTACCTATACAATATAGAGACGTACCTATAGCAAAGATCGTAAAAGTAAAACAAACGTTTATCGGAAATTCATGCGCATTCTTAACATTCACACTTTTATGATCTCGAATAGTAAACATCGTATCGTGGAATCTATACTACTATAGATAACATTAGATTTTCTAACGTTGTTATATATAAACTTAAGTGTTTGTTTGGTTGAACGCACTTTTCTCGGAAACTACTAGTTAGAAATAAAAAAATGTTTTTTTTTAGATAGTATTTTTATTTAGGAGTTACAGAGGCCACTAAAATAAGTTATAATTATACAGATCTAAGTTATTTCCATTTGACCACACGGACGATGCAACCGGTAAAACTATAAATCAGCTTCACGCTGTATCCCGCACACAGCAGGGTAGGCAGAGGGAACCTAGTGTTAAGACACTCCGTCCCCCACTTTCTGCAGAATTCTGGAGGCATTGCGTGTTGAGTAGCAGAACTCAACGCCGCTCTTTGCCTCGACACCAGAGCGAAGAAGTAGAAATATCATTTAAGTAAATATTTCAGTTTCTCGAGTGGAGATCGAACCCACAACCAGTCGATTTACAGTCAGACTTTGTGGCCCTACACCACGACTGGCCTCATAAAAAAAAACTATAGATAAATAATATCGGCTAGCTAGTAGCTATTGGTTTCAAATAGCAAATGCCTGCAGGTATATGAAACTAAACGAACTGACGGACAGTGGGTAATCTATGCATATTTATGAACACTCGGATGATAGTAAGTAAACGATAAGTGGAGGTGCGTGTAGAGTTTAAGTTAGATTTCATATTGCGTAAAATGTGTAGTTTTTTTGCTTACAATAATAACGTATTTAAATTCATTATTTTGGTAATTAAATATTTATTTTTAGTATATTGAGAATTAATATACATATTTATTTTAAAGATTCCGGCATTTTTCTGTGTATAAATTTAAATTTATGAATTATAAATATTATTTATTGTTCACTAAAATTCACTTATAGCGAGAAATAATAGAAGATTTAAAGTAAAATATTTTTATGAGTAAAACTGTATGTCATATTTAAATTTTTTCTAATCTTGTGTTTGTATATTTAAATTTTAGCCAATGTTGTGTTTGATATTTTTATTTTATTTTAATATTATAAGCAAATTAGAAAATCCTAAACAATGAGCTAAAACTCTTTAAAAGGAAAACAATTTTATACAATTGCTTTGTAAAATTCGACTCGCATATGACAGTATCATACTATCAGATATAAGCAACACCGCTCTCGGAAGTCAAAGGATTAAAGTTTGAATATAAATGAGATGAATGCATTATGCACAAACGCACTCGTATCCTGGGTACCAATACGCGGACACCCGGACACGGCCGCTACATCAATGGCCACTGCGCGCTGTATAGGAGCCGCCGGCGCATCGAATATAAATTATACGAAATTATAGTATACCTACTAACTTGTACTAGCTGCTTGCGGTTAGGCGTTGCATTTTGATTACGTCCATTATGTATTCAGATATCATTTTGCTCCTATCTCTTTGTGAACGTAACAATATGCATTGTAAAGACGTTTATTTGTTTGATATATTGGAAATATCTTGCACGCTGTTTACTTCCTCAATGATCACTTGAATAACTATAAAATAATAAAAAAAATCCGAAAAACACACAGCAGCGTTACAAAGCATAAAAAAAACTAAAAATGTATAAATAAGTGATCAAAAACAATTTGACAGTTGACCACAGATAACCAAAATGGAGTACCACGTCGCCATTTTGAGATACGCGGGGGGGTACGGTGCGCCGACCCCGTGACCGCGCGCACATATCAACGATGACCGCCCACGGCCACGTAAAACCCGACCAACTTTACTTACACCGCAATCACACAAATGTACATCGCAATTAAAGCACTTTTGAACGCGGCCGCGTAATACAAGGCCAGAATCTCTCGACAGACGCGTTTATTGTTTTCCATTTCCATCTTTTTTTTTTCTTGTCTACGATCGATACGAGGTCGTGTGGCATCCGTTTTAAATAACTATTGTGGGTATGGCGGAACGAAATGCTGAAGAGTGGAACGCTCCTTCTCGTGTGATACTTCGGTTCAGGTTTGTGTTGGTTCAATTCGAAATGGTAGTTAACAAGGTTTTGTATGGAGCTTCAAATTAGTTTGTAAAATGATTGGTTGAGTCGATGGCGATATGTAAACTAGTTGGTCTTGGTAGGAATATAAGTTATGATATACTGCTTTAATGGGTTATAATGATGACATAACGACAGTGGCAGCTAAAGCAGTAATGTGTATGTAATTCATTAAAAAACCTTAACAACCACTAAATATAATAATAAAAAGAAAATAAAAAAAAAATATATACTAATACATCTTTTTTTTCAAAAAAAAATTGTCGTTTATTTTGATATTCAAAGCAGCCAAATAACAATCAAAATTACAATAAATAAATTTAGCCAAGTAGTGCCATGATTTGACTTTTTCTACGAACACATTTGGCCATTGAACATTTATATACTTCGTGCTAAAATAGCTTAAGAATAATAACTAAATAAGAAACAAACAAAACAAACAGCTCCTTGGAATCAGTTAATTAATCAGGTTCTAAGGCGACAGAAGGATATCATAATTTATTAGAGTCGATCTATTAATAGAACGTTGAGAATCGCACCCAGCCGTGGTGTAATTGAGTTAATTTAGAAGTATAAATAATATTGTGTGTCATTGTGCAGCTTCCTATTTTAATGATTGTTAGATTTTGATTGCTGATGACTCAGAACAAGATCTCTTTATTCTCCACTTTATTTATTTCCGTTGCTTGATTTCCGCAACGTTAAATTTCGCCACTCCTTTCACAATGTTTTTGTTTTTCGTTGAAAATGGACGAAAAGTGGAGAATTGATTATTTAAACTAGGCTCTATCTGAATATTCGCTTGCTTGATTTCTTTACTTCCTGAGGTATCTTTCAAATAATGATAACTATTCTGTTAAAATAAGGATAAATTGTTTCGTTTTTTTTTCTATTTTTTTTTATATATTATACAATAAAACTTCATAAATTTAAATAAGTAGCTTTTAACTTTGGATCGGCCCTGTGATCAAATTAGGATAACTAAAGAATGTGTTCATATAACATGTGAAACATTCTATACAGATACATTGAATTACATCTAAATTTTTAATGTAATGTCTAAAGCCCTCCGGGATAAATCTAACACAAAAAATAATTATCCAATTCGAGGCAGTAGTTCGTGAGATTAGCGCTCTCCAACTTTATAATATTATAGAACCTATACTATAGATATAACTAGACGTAAACAAAGAAAACGAAAGTGCAAAACGTAATTGTCTTAACACTAGGTTCCCAGGTTCCCTATGACTACCCAACTTAACACAGCTTGACGTTATTAAGCCACCAAACAAATAATGAGCTAATACAAACAAATAACAGATATGCTATATTACAATAACACAAACACATCGTATCTCGTTTATTTCGAACTTCTCATAATGGATTCGTGCGTAGCAGCCATTTTCTTGTTCTTTGTATAATTTATCAAGTCCACAGTAATATGGCGTGGAACTTTTGATAGCGGTTTTATAGCTTTGTTTTTACTGACTCCCAGTTCAAAAATAGTAAATTAGTCGATCACAAAAAGTGGACAGTAAGTCATTTATATAATGAGAAATTTCTCGATTTTGACAAGTGAGAACAGATTGATTAATATAATCAATAACTTATACAACTTTTTTGTTGAAAAATTACATCGTAAGAACCTTTATTTTTTTTATCAGCTTCACGCTGTATAACGCACGCAGCAGGGTAGGCAGAGGAAGACACTCCGTTTCTGCCGGATTCTGGAGGCATTGCGTGTTGAGTGGCAGAACTCAACGCCACGCTTTGCCTCGACGCTAGAGCGAAGAAATGGCAATATACATTTAAGTAAATATTTCATCTCCTCGAGTGGGGATCGAACCCACGACCAGTCGGTTTTATAGTCGCAATTTGTACCCCCGCGCCACGACTCATGAACCTTTATTTAATTTTATATTTGAATGTATAAAGAATATTTAGTAATAAGGTCGGCAATTTAATTTATATCTCAGGGTAACTGTTTATTTTATTTTTTTATAAGTTTGTTGGATGCACAATAAAAAAAAAACATGATAAAATAAATAAAATAGTATTATTTTCATAATACATAGTATGTAATTTTAACGACAGGATAAAGTCTAAAATAAACATAAAATTATCATTAGAGTGCGTATGTAGAGAAAAACTAAAAACTAATAAAAATAAATTGACCGTATATAATGTTTGTTTATTTAAATAAATGTCAAATTAATATTTTTTTTTTATTTTACTCAAAACCATAAAAATATAAACTGGCTTGTTTTTCTAATAAACACGTGTGCAATATAATAATTTCTATTTTATTTAATTGGTGTTGTAATTTAAAATTACCTTTTCAAAATGGCTTACGTATCACTCAGAGTTCTGTTTTTTCGTTCACAAATATAACACAACTTAACAAATCATTTAATACACAGACCAGTCGTGGCGCAGCAGCACGAAGTGTGACTGTAAAACCGGCTGATTGTGGGATCGATCCCCACTCGAGGAGATGAAATATTTACTTAAATTTATATTTCCATTTCTTTGCTCTGGTGTCGAGGACAAGCGCGGCGTTGATGTCTGCCACTCAACACGCAATGACTCCAGAATTCGGCAGAAAGTGGGGAATGGAGTGTCTTAACACTAGGTTCCCTTTGGCTAACCTGTCGTGTGCGGGTACAGCGTGAAGCTAATTTTATTTAATACACATATGCATATTCGAACCTACAACTTCCGACACAGAAATGACTACCAAGACCAACTAACACTATATAATAAAGAATAAGCAAGTCTAACGAACGAATGGAGCGCGCAAGGTCGTATTTACAACTGACCGCCATTGATTTCTCTATGACGCAACTCCCGACATAACTTCTATAGCCATGCTCTGTTAGCCACATCCTTAACTTACTTTATGTATTTTAAATGAACTTATTGTTCATGAGTTTTTGTATATTTTAAGAAATATATTTAAAATAATAAATAAAATATATTATAGATACGTTACTCTGGAAAGCGTTAAAATAGTAGAGCAGATTTTATTAGTTTTGTAAATCAAATCAGCTTCACGCTGTATTCCACACACAGCAGAGTAGACAGAGGGAACCTAGTGTTAAGACATTCCGTTCCCCCACTTTCTGCGGAATTCTAAAGACGTTGCGTGTTGAGTGGCAGAACTCAACGCCGCGCTTTGCTTCGACACCAGAGCGAAGAAATGGAAATATAAATTTAAGTAAATATTTCACCTCCTCGAGTGGGGATTGAACCCACAACCAGTCGGTTTTACAGTCACACTTTACGCCGCTGCGCCACGACTGGCCTCCTTCCTTTAGTTTTGTTGTTAACTTTAAAGTTTTATTTTTTTAGCTAGCTCTCTTAATTTTTTAAAGTAATTTCCCTTTATATTCATTTTATACGATGAATACCCATCATCAATATATTATATGAAAGTTGTAAAATTTAAATATGAATATAAAAATATTTGTACAAGTAACAGAATATTAACATAAAAATTAACAGTTTACATTTATGTAATTAATATATTGCGTATAAAATACTGCATAAAGTAACGCAGCGTAACGTTTTTATTTACTCTTTATATCTTTTATTCTTGTAATATCATATAAACGCAGTTACTACTGGTTATACACGATAGTTCCTTTTTATAGCTTCACGCTGCATCCCGCACTCAGCAGGGTAGTTAGTGTCTTAGTGAGAATCTAGTGTTAGGACTATCCGTTCCCATTAAGACACTTCCGTTCCTTATTACCGCCGAATTCTGGGAGAGTTGCGTGTTGGGTGGCGAAACTCAACTCCGCGATTTGCTAAGTTCACAGAGTGAGAAAAATAAACAAAAATATTAAATACTTCATTTCAGAGAAGAAACAAGGTATTTCTAGAATACTTCTGCATCGGATTGTACCGGATGTAACGTGGGGGATACGTAATGATAAAAAAAAAATATAAGCACTCTTAATTTGCTAGCTTTTCGCCTGCGGCTTCTTACATTTGATCATTAACATTTTCGTTTCAACACCCCCTTTGAATTTATGAGGGGTTGAATTTGTGATAGCCCAAGGGTGTAATTAACACAAATATTTTCGAAATATTGCGTGTTGACTGGACAAAACTAAACGCCGCGCTGGTTTGTTACTGAGAAATTGAAAATTAATCCTACCAAATGGAAATCAAACACAAAATCATCGCGTATATAATCAGCGCTTTCTCACTTGCATTTTTGCCAGTTTTCCGTATGTTATAGCGTAGACAGAGTATTAAGAGAATCCCCAATTTCCACCGAATTCTGCAAGCATTGCGTGTTGAATGGCGTAACTCAACACCGCTCTTGACATCAGAGATAAGAAATGAAAATAAAAAATATATAATTTCCTCGAACGGGAATCGAACCCACAACCGCCACACACTATTCTCTCACAAATTACACGATTTATACGTATAAAAACAATAGTTATATATACATATCTTACTAAATCTTAGATAGCTCCAACGCAATACGATACTATGGTAAATATCGTTAAACCTATGAACTTTACTACAATATAAACATGAAACAGACAGTGACGGCTCAACTCACGTGTTGTGGACCAGGGTGCGTGGTCCGTGGTGCACTTGTGACTGACTGCACCGGTGCTCTACGTGGGTGTCGAGTCTTAATATAGTGTAAATATCAGTGAGCAGATATGTATGTATATAGTTATTTATTACCTACTATATTGTATACTAGTGGGCGGGCGCAGCTTCGCCCGCTTATTTGCACTCTTGGGGGTGAATTCCAAAAAACCACGTAACACATATTCGATAAAATATTTTTAACAGTCTGAATTTAAATTTTTATAAAAATTGGTGCAGATATAAAGATTTTTCCATATAAACTTTCAACCCCTTATTTGAACCCTGTGGGGGTAAATTCTAAAAAACCATGAAACACGTATTCAATGAAATATTTTTAAGAGTGTGAATTTCAAATTTTATAAAAATCGGTGCCGATTTAAAAAAATCCATACAAACTTTCAACCCCTATTTCATCCCTTTAGGGTTAAAACTTTTCAAAATCCCTTCTTAGTGGATGTCCAGATTATGAAAATAAACATCTGTACAAATTTCACGTTTCTACCATCAGCAGTTACGGCTGTCTTACCTCAGTCAGTCAGGTGCATGTCCTTTTATAAATACAGGGTGGAAGAGGCAGCGTTCCATTTACGGAAACAGCATATAGGGTAAAATATTTCAAACCTATACCTAAAGAAATTAATCAAGATGCCTCAACAGTTTGGACGTAGGATTTTTTTTTTCATTTCACGATTTTTATCCATACCTGTATTTCGTGTGACGTAATTACGTATAGATCCCAATAACATAAACACTTACTACAAAAATACTACTAAAGGTTAAACAACTTTGAACTTTATCGCCAATACGTACGACTCGATTTCCAAATGAGGCGTGTGCGGCGGTGTTCCTTTGATAGGTTTATGTGTGCGTGCGTCGTCCTTACAAATGGCGTTTTGTTTTAAAATGACAATTTTATTATTTATTTTGTTTGAAAAAAAAACTTTTTCATTTTTGGGAATTTATTTTTTTCTGAATTATATTAGGCTTTTATAGAGTAGTTAAAACTGGGGTTTCATTTAATGTGGTGCTGACACTTCCATCTGTATATAGATTTTGAGGCCGTCGTGGCGCAGGGATGTGCCCAGGGTGTGACATGGCAACGGTTGTGGGTTCGATCCCCACTCGTGAATGAATTACTATTTCTTAATATTTTCATTTCTTCGCTCTGGCACCAAGGCAAGAAAGAACCTGTTGTTGAGTTCCGCCACTCCACACACAATGTTCCCAAAATTTCGATAGAAAGTGGAGAATGGAGTGTTTTAACACTAGGATCCGTCTGCGTTCCCTGTTGTATGCGGGATACAGCGGGAAGCTGATTTTTTTTCAGATTACACATGCGGCATCGCCCAGTAACCACAGTGAACATATTTTACATTTTCAGTACCTGATACTGACCACAAGCAGAAAGGGTCTCAATGAAACGATAAAGTCTATAACGAAATAGCCTTCGTCTATAAATGGAGTGTCCAACACAAAATGATTGTTCCAATTTAAATTAATAGTTCCCGAGATTAGCGTTCAACTCAATACACTCTTCAATTTTACAATATTAGTATGGATTTAATTTCTTATTTTATTTAAGTTGTAGAATTAAGGATATTGTTATATCTAGTATACGACGCTACCCAATATGACCCCACAAATATATTATATAAATAATAAGTTTACATATAAAAAAAATTATATACGTATAAAACATTAATTTTTAGATAAAATAACAACAAATACAAAAAAAAATGGGGTTTTAGAATTTTAAAATCATATACGCAGACCGATTCCGACAACTCAAAAAGTATTATAATTAAAAAAAATATCATCATAACATAATTTAAGCTGTACATTTTCTAACCAGCAACACGTTATACCAAAGAATTTATATTTAATTGAATCTAAAACATCTTTTCCGGCAGAAAATTAAGTTTTCTGGTCAGTAGAGTGACTAATTTAGCGGCAGTAGGTCGTAAAATTTTTATTAGGCCCAGAATTGCTCTTAGAACTGGCAAGAACTTAGTTATGTGAAATTTATTTAAATTTGGCCGGTCGTGGCGCAGCGGCACGAGGTGTGACTGCAAAACCGACTGGTTGTGGGTTCGATCCCCACTCGAGGAGATGAAATATTTACTTAAATTTATATTTCCATTTCTTCGCTCTGGTGTCAAGGTTAAGCGCGGCGTTGAGTTCTGCTACTCAACACGCAATGCCTCCAGAATACGGCAGAAAGTGGGGAATGGAGTGTCTTAACACTAGGTTCCCTCTGCCTACCCTGCTGCTTGCGGGATACAGCGTGAAGCTAATTTAATTTTATTTAATTTTTTTTTCTATACACATTACATTATTTAATTAAAATGTTAATTCGAGCATTTAAAAATTAATATACGGTGTGGATATATGGCAGGTAGGTATATAACTACTTAAGCCAGTTCGTCTAGTATTTTCTAACAACTAAATGAACAAAAGTTATTATAATATTATTAATCTTGTACGTAAATTTATTAATAAATTGACATGTTTAATAATGTTTTATTAATAAAAAGACAAGATTAATAATATTTAATACTTGTTAAATTTTAAATATCGTCTCAAGTTTACTTTACCTAACTTTTTATAAGAAACATAAAAACAAGAGGTTATCGAACTTACGTGTAAGAAGATTAAAATGATGCACAAGATTTACCTGTAAAAAACGATAGTCAATTAAATAATCGTTAAATTTTGCATACGAAAAAATATAAAAAATATATAATTACACACATAAAATTTTATAATTTTTATAATTTCAGCAGAAAAGGATTGTAAGCCATTAGTGATGTGGAATAAAAAGGTTTAGTTGTTACAGAATCGATTCTACCATATATAAGATTTTAGATGCATGTTTGTACAGTAGAGTCGTATTCGAGAAATTTGGGTTACGCAAGATGCTTTTTGCTCTATATTAAATATTGTTATTTAATATAGAGCAAAAAGAAAAAGGTTATTGTAAAAAGTTGTTATAAGTTTATTATGAATAAAATAAGTTATAGTGCCTATTTTAAAATTTTCCGCCACGCGATGTCTTGTTTTCGGGCAGAAAATGGAGAGCGTAATTCTATTGAATACGCGGAAAAAATTTAAAGCTAAATTTGTCTTAGATTATTAGATAAATTATATATTTTTTTCACTCAACGTTTTGACAGTGTGATTTTTTTAATTGCACATAATAGTTTGCTCTCTACATATGTATGGATATACTCAAGCAAATATATACAAAAATTCAAATAAAAAAAATCTAAGCAGTCATTCTCAATAAAAATAAAATTAACAAAATACGACTACCTATACAAAATAAATTATAATTTATTTTAGAGTTACATTCCAACCATTTTGTAAACTAATTTGTAAACAAGAAAAGTATGAAAAAAAAAAATGGCGCCGCCAAATCCGTACGGTCCAGATATGTCAAACGGGACTTGGAAATAATGGCGGTTTATTTTTGGTAGAGCGCAAATATCACTGGCTCGGGTTATGAAGAAATATCGCCGAGGTATTATCGTTTGCGTCTGGTCACAATCAACAAATGTAAGATTTATTGATCCAGCTTTCATATTCATTGATTAAATTAAATCAGCTTTATTCCGCACACCTCAGGGTAAGCAAAGGAAAGCTAGTGTTAAGACACTCTGTTCCCCACTTTACGCCGAATTCCGGAGGCAGTACGTATTGAGTGGCGAAACTCAACGCAACGCTTTACCTCGACACCAGAGCGAAGAAATGAAAATATTAAATATTGTATTTCATTTCCACGAACGGGGATCGAACTCACAACCAGTCACGTTTACAGTCAAACACTTGTGCACTTGTGCCACGACGGGCTTAATTTATTAGTTGAACGGTAATTTCAAGGTTCTGAGATAAAATCTCAAAACACAGTTATGATACACAGTATAAACAGTGGAATCAGTATGTAAGTACTTTTTGGACATTTATAATCTGTGGTAGGTTCATCTAACTTAATTATACGTCATTTTGGCAAATAATCGCTTTTAAAGTAATAATGCTTATTTATTTCACATTCGTACGTTCACATTGTACAGTTGTAGAATTAAGTATTTGGTTTATATTAAAAAGATTATTTTAATCTAGTTTATTTAGAGATTGTCCAGAAGAAGGAAATTAAACTCTACATCTATCGTAACATCTACACATATCCTCTAAATATCGATATTTGAACCTGCATTCATTCCTTATATTCAATAGATAAAACAATACAACTACACCGCCACGACGGCGTCCATATATATTGAAGTAATCAAACAACATCACTTTTGTGCGAACGTTACTTTGTACTGTAAACAAAACATTACAGTATATAAAACCAGGTACACATAGTTACACCATTTAGCTCGAAAGCGTTTGAGAACGGATTTTTCACTATAAAACTTAGCTTTTATATAGCTACCCCTTTGGAAGGGGTAAAAGTAAAGTATGTACTATTCCAGAGTGCTTCAAACTCAACCCCTGTGCGTATTATGAGTTAGGCTGCATTCAAACGGATATACACATATGCTGCTATTATCATATGGGGCAATTCTGTGCACTCACACATATTTACCTACCTGTATGTGTGGAAATACTTGTAAAGTTTTAGCAAAGCAAAATTCACATTGCATTTACATGTATATAGGCGCAGGGGCACAAGCGTGGGGCAACAAAGGTGATTGTGGGTTCAATTCCCACTCTAGGAAATTAAACATTTATTATTTTCATTGGCTCGTTCTCGTAATGAAGCAAAGCGCGGCGTTGAATTCGGCGAAAAGCCGGGAACGGAAATATCTTAATAAACACGGAGTGTCTTAACAATTGAATCCCAGGTTCCCACTGCCTACCCTGCTATGTAGGATGTACAGCATGAAACTGAAAAAAAAATACATATATACATTTATACAATATGTACGTAGATGTTAAAACGAATAAGAGTTGTAATATTTGTTGCAAGCCCGTGGGTGTAATTAAATCGAATAATCGATCGAACGTGAAGGTGCCAAAAGAGGGTGTGTCATAGTCATTTTTAGACTGCGAGAAACTTTAAACAATAGAGAAAAAAGATGTTTTTAAACATTTACGTTTTTCTTAACACACCGAATCTAGTGTTAAGACACTCAATTTATCAAAATAATACAATATTTGTGTAATAAAAACTTATTTCTTAACTTCTTACTTCGATCACTGAAGCAAAATTGATTCAGTGTTCTTTCACTCCGTTCTACACTTAAAATTCCGTTTAAAATATACAAAAAACAACAATCGATGAAATACTCAAAAGATTTTTAAACATTTTTAAAGTGTTATTCCACACTTAGGAAAGAAAAATCAGCAGCGGGACTCGAACCAGGAGGCGCGGGTTCGAGTCCCGCTGCGTTCAAAATTTTTATACGTTTTCTAAATAAGTATTTTACTCGAAAGATGGTGTAGTGTGACTGCACCTTTAGAAGGGTGCAATTAACGTAGATAGTGGAAAGTACTCATCGGGGGGTGGTTAAGATTGCACTTAAAAATAATGAGGCTTGGGTTCAAAGCCAGCACCGTCCGTGCCTTCTTCTTAGCAGATTATAAATTTCCTTTTATATTATTCAAGACCTGTGGTCATCATAAATTTCTTGAGAATCATTTAAATTCACATCAAGTCGTTTTTAGGAAACGAAAGAAATATATAGAATTAATTTATTGGTGTATGTTTCATATTACTGGAGTGGAATGAATCTCTGTTTCTCGTGCCTAAGTGTTTTTTTTTACATTTAATAAAAAAAATTAGCTTCACGCTGTATCCCGCACACAGCAGGGTTGCCTACCCTAAGTCTGAGTTTCTTAACACTAGGGAACCTAGTGTTAAGAAACTCAGATCCCCACTTTCTACTGAATTCTGGAAGCATTGCGTGTTGAGTGGCAGAACTCAACGCCGTGCTTAACCTCGACACCAGAGCGAAGAAATGGAAATATAAATTTAAGTAAATATTTCATCTCCTCGAGTGGGGATCGAACCTACAACCAGTCGGTTTTACAGTCACACCTCGTGCCGCTGCGCCACGACCAGCCTCACTTTTTAACATTTACATAATATAAACAAAAGTTTGCCTCAAAATGTACGGTATTTTCTATCTTATAGAGATGTAATCAGAATCATATATTTTTTAATAACTCATTTTTTTGCCTCGTTACGACAGCGAGGAAATGAGAATATTAAATATATCATATCCTCGATTGGGAATCGAACCCATCGAATTTTTATCACGTTTACTGGCCTCAACTCCACTCGTCATCATCCATTTTATAAATATATAGATACTTTACATGTATGAAGAGGTTGATGACAGTGGACGAGATAAAGCGTGAAGCTAAGTTAAGTTAAGTTTAACAAACTGACAAGCTTCATTATACACAAAATATTGACACAATACAAAAATGTTTTGAAGTACCTACAGTGCCTTTTACAATACACTGACATATAGCCTATAGTAACCTATAGTTACGGGTGGGTGTACCCTTGAGTTGTGGTCTCTGGAGGTCAGATGACGATCATTTAAAAACTGGTACTGTGCCAACACAATAGTTGAATGGAAGACGTCTCCAATTGTCCAAGTGTTATTAATATTAAACTCATTATATTTACTGACAATAGTAAGTTTGAAGTACAATACCTTATTAGGGACATTCCGTAATCTATAAGTGTTCATTTGTTTTCATTCTTTCTAAAACGACGTATTGCTTAGCTTTTCACTTAACCTGTGTTGAGTTATTGTATTTTGTTAAAGGTTCAAATAAATGTCTTATTATTCTGATCAAGATAATTAAATCAATAAGTAAGATTATTATATAAAACATAAAAGTATTATAAAGACCAGTCGTCGCACAGCGGCACAAACGTGCGACTATAAACGCAATACGTTCGCTTCCCACTCCAGCAAACGAAATATTTAATATTTTAATTTCCTCGCTTTCCATAAAAAAAAAGTTCAAAGTTTTGGAGAAATAAAGACATATTTTCAAGTAATATGTATAAATGTGTTCATATAATATGTATACAAGTAAAACGTACAAATAATATTATGTATATATAATATAATAAATGAAAAATTCTTTTTTTGCGAAAATACACAAACATATTTCCAAAGAAAATTATTAATTATAATAAAAAAATATACCTACATAAGAAAATAAAAAATGTCAAACAAACAACCACAAAAACAGAACCACCCAAATATCAACACGTGTAGAACAAGTCCGAATCGCATACAATTCTCACAAAGGCGTGCGAAGGTCGTCTTCGGGACTAATTCATTTGGCCGGGCCGCATGCAACTCTGCATGGAGCAGTGACCTTAGCTCTATTAACCAAGTATATTGTCCGGATGTTTCCTTTCCTCCCATTGTGATGTTGCAAAAAGTTTAATGCTACTTCATTGATCAGGTCACTAAAAAAAAACCGAACAGGAGCTCTGTGCGGTTTTTTTTGGGGTGTTATAAATATGAGGTTTTGAGGTTTTTATATTATCACTTTGAAGCTAGTGTGTGTCCGATTTGAAATGATTTAATATTTCCATTATCTTCGCTGTGGTGTTAAGGCAAAGCGCGGCGTCGACTTCAACCACTCAGCACGCAAAGCCTCGAGAATTCGGCAGAAAATCGGAAACGGAGTGACTTAACACAACGTCCCCTTTGCCTAGCATGATGCCAGCGGGAAACAGCGTGACGTTAAAAAAACAGATAACTAGCACGTTTTGAGTGCAGCGATATCAATTTGTGTAATTAGGTTGTTCTATTATCCCTAAAAATCATCCTGCAAAACAGTCCTACCAGCGTGTGACAACGAAAATAATTTTAAAAGACATTTTCAAGCCATGGACAACCAGAGCACGATAAAAAAAAACACAAATCTGTGAACCAAGACATTTTCCCAACTTATTTAAGCAGAGTCCAAAATTGTCTGGCATTTAGAAAACAGGAGCTATTCAGAATTCCCGGTTCCATTATTTAATACCGGAAATATTCAGGTGTAGGGAGTATTTGGATCGCATTTGAATGTCATCCACAGTCACGCTAAAGCAAGTTCAACCGGAACGAACAATACCTCACTGTTTAAACCGGTTCGCTTGGAGCGTACTTGCACGGGGTGATCTGTGAATTCTACGAGAATGGACATAAACAAGAGGTGAGTATTTTTGCTGGTTTAAAGTTTAAAACGTGTCAATTTTTAATGATGTGAGGAAATCTTAATTATGAGGAAATGTAATCGTAATTATGTGGCAATCATTTTCCTGTGCAGAGAGAGGTATACTTGTATAAGATGATGTACGATTGATTTTTTTTTTGTTTATCAATTTATATAGTTTTGTGGGTTTAACTTCCCAAAATATAAAATACCAGACGTTATATCCGTTACTTTTAGTAATTTCTAAAACTGAACGAAAAAAGGCTTATAAAAGCCTTACATTTCCTAAACAATTCCCAACCATAATAAATACCAGCTAAAATGGCGTAAACAGTCCAGTTCAGTACAAACGAGAGCAATAAAGATATAGCCGATATACTAACTCGCAATCACCCCTCCCCACCAGCGCTATAACGAAGCCTCGCTCCCGGAGGTTGACGTCCCGTAAACAGCTGACTCCCCCGGCCAGTGAACCCATCTCGACTTCTAGTTATCTCACCAACGTTTCACAGAAAATTTATTCCTTACTAAAGATTTTCTACATTTTAAGTGAACATAGCGTTTTTTAGAGAGATCGTGAAGTGCTTCTTCCCCAGTTTTTTTCGTAAAAAAACATGCTTTTTTATTGTTTACAAAGGCGAAGGCAAATGACTATACCTCCATCTTTAAATGTGATACACACCTCATTATAACCACAACCGACTTCGCGACAGCTCCTAAGAGCAACCAACCTAGCAACAACCTAAGCTATCTCTACACACAGAGATACAAGGAAAAAATAAATATACAGTATTTTTTATAGGTGTGTTGATGTAACAATTATCTCGATAGGTTGCTAGGCGGCGTCAAGGTCGTTACCCCACAGGCCAGGCAGGCTACAACAAAGCCAGGCCAGGCCAGGCCGCATACAACGCCGAAATCAAACATTTAAATAAATAACAAGTAAACTTTTCACGCATAAAAACTTATTTCTACTCGCGTGTTTCATACAAGGTCACTGGTCAACCATTCTCTCAGACAGCGGGGCGGGGCGCGGGGCGCGCGGGGCGGCGGCGGCGCAGACGGCTCGACATGGCGGCATGGCGGCGACGTGACGTCACGCCGCGTAAGAAAACTCGATACGATACTCGATGCACCTACATAGTTAGAGTTAATTCGAATGTTATAAAATCGATTTTTTCACATGCCTATCGTATTTAAATCTGAATCTAGTTGTAATATTAAAAGGATTTTTTGTTAGAACATCTTATAAATTAATGTCTTCGGCTCATTTAAATTCAAATTAATAATATTTAAAATGTAAATTAGTAATATCTATTGTGTATGAGTGTGTATGGGAGCGACGTTGCTCCGCGGAAACGTGGCACAAGGACGTTTTATTGCACAAGTTTAAAAATAAACACGATAGTTAATAACAGTTACTGTTTATGTGTCGGGGCTTTGACTTCGTAAGACTTATGGTATTTTTCTTTTTGTAGAGTCTTAACTCTACAAAAAGAAAAATACAAGAAAGCAGGAATAAATGTTACCAAATAAAAATATATTTTTTTATGATGTATTTTGCTTTTTAATATTGATGTTAATATTTATATCTGAATTTATAAGATAAAAAAATCTATTAAGTAAATTATTTAAGACAAAAACCAATTATTTACTAAATTTAAATACTTTTGTCTGTTCTATTGTAAATTATAGAAATTTATGTGTTTAGAGATGGAGATAAAAAAATATTTTATTCTCTTTATTACTTTTACAGCAAAAAATCTTATATATTCAATTTTGTTTATAAAAGCAGCTGGTTTAACCAGCCGCTTTACCTTATAATATATCATATCTATGATTTACATACATTAAGTAAAAATTGCAATTTATGAGTATAGGTGGTTATGAATGATAACTAATAAATAGTCATATTAGTTATAAATGTAAATCAAAACAACAACAAACATCAATTTGAGGACAATCAGGGCACAAGCGTGTGACTGTAAATGCAAATAAATAGGTTGTGGGTTCGATTCCCACTCGAGGAACTGAAATATTTAATATTTTCATTTCTTCGTTCTGGTGCCGAGGCAAAGCTCAATACACAATGCCTCCAGAATACAGTGGAAAGTGGAGAGCAAAGTGTCATAACACTAGGCTCCCTCTGTCTACTACGTGCGGTATACAGCGTGACCCTAAATAAACCTTCATATGAAGACAATGAACCACAAAAAGGGTCCCCCAAGTCACCCAACGGCTAATTAGGCGCACGCGCAGCATATTAGCGATGTAAAAACAACATAATAATTAATCAATTTCACTACAATGGTCCTACACAGTTGCGCGGGGGCAGTTGTCCCAGCGCCAACATTTCATTTAAAATTAGCGTTATACCTACTCGTTCTCCTCTGACAAATTTTAGACTTTAAAATATTGTGTAATGTATTTTAAAACTACACACAGCAAGGTAGGCAGAGGGAACCTAGTGTTAAGACACTATCTTCTACACTTTCTGCCGAATTCTGGATGCATTGCGTGTTGAGTGGCAGAAGTCAACGCCGCGTTTTGCCTCGACACCAGAGCTAAGAAATGGAAATATAAATTTAAGTATACATTGCATTTCCTCGAGTGGGGATCGAACCCTCAACCAGTAGGTTTTACAGTCACACTAAATTATTTATCTCAGTTTATTATTAATTTTCTAATATACTGTTTGATATAATTTGGAAGTCTTACCTTGGAATGCCTATTTTGTAAGATTAAAAATATGATGTGTCGAAAGAGATTAAAGAGTTAAAAAAGGATCTTGGTTCCGAAACATTTATAATTGGTATTTATTCAAAACTTAATCTAAAGAAAATATATTATATTATTATAAAATATATTTACTTTAATATAATAAATACTATACAATTGAAATGATACAATTGTATAGTATTTATTATATCAAAGTAAATATATTTTAGTAAAATCAACGTCGTATCGATTCATTAGTAAACACTTTAAACACTGTCATTATCAGTTATGAATAGAGTTCAGGGCTGACCTCGCGCACATTTCTTATGTTTTCATATATGTTGCACTAAATTCATATATAAATGGGGAACGGGGCGTCTTAACATTAGGTTCCCTCTGTTTACCCTGCTACGTGCGGGTTACAGCGTGAAGCTTCTTAATAGAAAATACATGTTTTAATAATACCTTTTAGTTGAATAACAAAGAAAAACTTCCTGAACTTTGTATTACTATATCTCCATATACTTATGGTAACTATAAAACAGTAAAAATAATTTTGTCTGTACATTAAGTAATTTTGACTGAAATGGGATACACTTAAAAAGAATAATAGAAAGCAAAAATATATATTTTTTAACTTACAGGTCACTTTAATCTCTGAAAGTACTGAACCGATTTAAAAGTTTCACAAATTGCTTTGTTTTAACTCAACTTAACATTTAAAATTGTTTCATCAAAATCGGTTCATTAAAAAAAAGTTGTCAATATTTGAATGAACTCAAGGTATTCGTTTGCCTGCGAATGTTATATAGAAGGCAAAGAATTACATTCGAAACGTCTTGGTTATATGACTGTTGATAAAAATATATATTTTTAAAGCACTATTGTTCATAGCACAAACAATAAAGTAAACAAAATTTAATTGTTAGTGGAGATTACCTTCATAAATCATAACAGTTAAGTTTAAGTCATAATTAATTCAACACAGAGATAAAGAACGATTTGATCTTCAAAGAGATATCAAGCAAATACATAGATTTTTTGGTTCGTTCGTTCGTTTGAAATGAATCTATATAAAAATGCCTAAAAACAGCCTTTCTACGTGCACTCTGTAATAACTACATATTTAGAATTTTTATTTATAATTGTACATTTAGCCAATAATATATGTAAGTAATTTAAAAATTGTAGGAGGAGTTAATATACAATTATTACAGTTATTTTACAAAAAATAGTAGAATCCTTCAAGTCAATAATTTTACATTTAAGGTTGTTTCTGGAAGAGTTTATTAAATTATTCACTGACATCAGCACATTTAACAGAATTTTAAAATTATGATGAGACGTACATTATATAGATAAAAAGAATGTAATGTTACAAAAATATATACGTATAAGTAACAATTAGCTTTATGTACATTTTTATAAATATCAAATATAAACATTGGTGGTATTTTTTAATTTAAAACAATGAAAAGTCCTTATAGAAATTACGATAATGTAGTAAAAAAAATCATATTAGAATATTATAGATTAAAGTAATAAAAATCATATTAGAAATCATTATAGTTGTAAGTCAATTCTGTTTGATAGATCAATAATCATATAATTTAAGCGGGCAAAGCCGCGGGCGAGTCGCTAGTCTAATATAAAATAAGTTGAATTACTTAAATGAAATAGACAAAAAATAACTGTTACAGTATGTCGTAACATATTCAAAAATTCTAAATTTTGTATAAGAATCCAATGCTTAATTAGAAAACGAGAAATACACTCGGTATCTAATGATAACTAATATATAAACCTTAAAATTTCCATGTTAACTAGCTCTCACTGGAAAATTCTTCTAATTAAAAATACTAAAAATGCTGATCGCGTGCATTAATATAATTAAGAATAATATATTACACAATTTATATTACATAACATACAAAATATTTAAATAAAATATATCTTTGATGGCTTAAGAGCTCCACCTACATTAGCCGTATCTCGTGTATGTATGTATGATACATTAACCATCTATCTAAATAGAGAAATTTGCATGTAAATTTACTACAACCCGCTTAAAAATGTCACGTTAAGATTAAAAAAAAACAAATCTTTATATAAAGATTAGAAAAAAATTAATCGGGTTCGTCCCCACTCGAGGAGATGAAATATTTACTTAAATTTATATTTCCATTTCTTCGCTCTGGTGTCGAGGTTAAGAGCGGCGTTGAGTTCTGCCAGTCAACACGCAATGCCTCCAGAATTCGGCAGAAAGTGGGGAACGGTCATAACAGTAGGTTCCCTCTGCCTACCCTGCTGTGTGCGGGATACAGCGTGAAGCTGATTTATTTTAAAAAAATTAAAGTGCCACCACGAAATGTCCTCGACCAAAATTAATGCACGCGACGTCATATAGCATTAATAAATTATTTTTGAGTGGCAAAAACCGACTTGGTTGACCTAAATTGTGTTTTGTTAGGTTACGTTCTCTTTAATTTTGGATGAGATCGCTTTGACGCCAGGAAAATGGACATATAGTCTGATTAATAAATAATCTAGTTTAGTTAAAAACATAGTTTCATGTTATATATATTAATTTTACCTCGTTACAAGAATTTATACAAGAAAAAGGTATATTTTTTATACGTTTTTATTATAGTCGATTTGAAGTTTGTGATGAAACGGAATTTGACTCACTTGTAATAACCGACAAAAAAAAAATTAACTTTACGCTGTATTCCGTACACAGCAGGGTAGGCAGAGGGAACCTAGTGTAAGACACTGCGTTCCCCACTTATGAAAATGGAAATATAAATTTAAGTAAATATTTCATCTCCTCGAGTGGGGATCAAACCCACAACCAGTCGGTTTTGCAGTCACACTTTGTGCCGCTGCGCCACGACTGGCCTCTAATAATTGAATTTGTCATAAAACGTGACAGTTGTACGGAGCTGAGTTGGTATCATTGAGGTGGTCTGATGATGAATAGAGAAACTCTTCACAAGTAAGCCACTCGAGTTTAGGTTCTCATATAAGTAGTTCCAAACGTCATATTCTATAGTATTTTTAGAACCTACTTGGTGTAGAAATGTAGTAGTATTTTAATGTTTTTTAATTGTATAAAATACATAATATTGCCAATTGGACTGCGTTACGATAAGAGATGTGGACCATGTTATATTTTCATATCCCACACATGACCAGGATAACAAAATGTTGACTTCATTAAGAGCATTATAAACAAAATATTTAAAAATTCCTATCGTCGTTTTCTCATTTATTATACCGCCTAGATCCCACGAGTGGATTTGAACCCATAACCCATTTAAACAATTCCCAACTACGGTTAAATATATATAATACAACATGTATATATTAATGTAGTTGTATAAAGCTACCCTTTCAAAGGGTAAGCCGGTGTGAGGTCGTCCGGGCAGTACCTAATTAGCGCGGTGGCGTGGAAATGAAAAATGTCATAAGCTTCACCGAACAACGTTTACACCTGAGGGAATGCTAGATCCAAAATGAGATATTTTTATGGCGATCATATCTCTCTCCACACCGGCGGTCGCGTGTTCGAATCCAGTGTGATGCTAAACGCTTGTGTAACAATGAGACACGTGCACGGACTTGAATTACTAAGGCTACTTAGAATATGTTAGTATTAATAATGTTAATGTTTGAAGTAGTCTTGAAGTAGTATAATGTAATGGAAGGGGGTTCAAGTTCCCACGGTATTTTTATTTTGTATATAAATTAAATTAAAAATTAAATTAGCTTTACGCTGTATCCCGCACACAGCAGGGTAGGCAGAGGGAACCTAGTGTTAAGACACTCCGTTCCCCACTTTTTGCCGGATTCTGGAGGCATTGCGTGTTGAGTGGCAGAACTCAACGCCGCGCTTTGCCTCGACACCAGAGCGAGGAAATGGAAATATAAATTTAAGTAAATATTTCATCTCCTCGAGTGGGTATCGAACCCACAACCAGTCGGTTTTACAGTCACATTTTGTGCCACTGCGCCACGACTGGCATTTTGTATATATTGGATAAATATATTAAATGATAGGTATATACTAATGCGGGGGGGTCCACTGTCTCGCACTGGGCTTCGTAAATTAAAATGATAACTATAATGTTTTAAAATAATATAGAAAATAACTTAGAAATTTGTAGATACATTAATGTATTTAGTATACCTACTGCGATTTCAATGGTTCACTTCTTTTATGTTACAACAAAAGTTATAACGATTAATCTATCTTCTATCTTCTATATATATAAAAGGACTTGTGCTGACTGACTGAGGTAAGACGCACGCAGAGCCGTAACCGCTGATGGTAGAATCGTGAAATTTGGGCAAATGTTTATTTTCATATTCTGGATATCCACTAAGAAGGGATTTTGAAAAATTTTAACCCTAAAGGGATGAAATAGAGGTTGAAAGTTTGTATGGAAAAAAAAATTAATCTGTATCGATTTTTATAAAATTTGAAATTCAGACTCTTAAAATTATTTCATTGAACACGTATTTCATGGTTTTTAAGAATTCACTCCCTAAAGGTTCAAATAAGGGGTTGAAAGTTTATATGGAAAAATCTTTAAATTGCCACCGATTTTTATAAAAAATTAAATTCAGACTGTTAAAAATATTTTATTGAACACATGTTTCGTGGTTTTTTTTAGAATTCACTCCTAATAAGCGGGCGAAGCCGCGCGCGCCCACTAGTTTAGTTATAAAGCAATAAAGGTGGGTTTTCCATTTCTATAAAAAAAAGACAAGCTGTCGTCAGAAATTAACATAGAATGAAGAATATTAAAATTTTGTTATCATCAATTATGAATTTATAATAGTTTTTTTTTAAATATTTTAAGCAAAATATCTTAAATTAATGTAAATCATATGTTTTAAACAATTTATTAAAAATATGTATAGATACATATTTTAAGAAATTGTCCCGAAATATAATTATTAAATAATAATAATTATTACAAAAATATAGACTAGAAAATATTATGGAGTGGCCGCCCCGCAACATTGTTTGTGTAAACAATAAATGTTGTTTTTCCGTCCCCCTAAGGTGCTCCTGTAGTTCTTCTACACTCCCCAAGACAAATACATGCCTTTCAGCTTTAAAAGTCTAATAATTTCGAAGAGTTTTATACACATAGATATGTAAAAATGTTAATCCACTATCAGTCAACCCACAATTTCTCCAAAATGCATCGGAATATGGGGAAGGGAAGTTTCTTATGGGAACTTTCAATGTGCCTACCCTGTTAGGTGGGGAATACAGAGCAAAGCTAAAAACAAAAAAAGATAAGCTAATAATGTTATTTTCTTGGTTATAAAATCGTAAATTTTGTTACGTAAACTAAAGGTTTCTTCTACCTGCCGCACACGCAATGTCACTAAAGCAGACTAGTAATAATATCCGCATTTTAACATTTTTAAAGTGTTATTCCACACTTAGGAAATAAAAATATTTTTTAGGAACGTCTAAAAATTTTAAGGTTTTTCTTTCCCAAGTGCGAAAAAACGCTTTAAAATTGTTACAAATAGTTAATAAATAGTATTTTCTCTAGACAAATGATAATTTATTATTTATCGTTGTGTGGCGGAAATTTGTAAAAAAATCTCCCTACAGCGATACTAACAACATAAATAAGTTGTAACAAGCGTACAAGAATTTCGACGTAGCTTGTTGAGAACATATAGCTTAATGGTCAACGCGTTCGGTTTTCAAGGGGTGCAGGTTCAAATCCCAATACGTTCAAATTTTTATGTTTTAAAAAAAAAGGTATAATATCCGCAATACCAAAGTAAAACACCGTTTATTTTATTATGTCAACATCAAAATAGTAGTATGTATATTGTGACGAATAAGCAGAAGACTTAGAATGTAGTCATACAGTCAAAATTTATTAGTACATTTTAAGCTTTTATGTTCATGGTTTTATTGACGTCGTAAATAGAAACGTGTTCTATTACTTGTCTCACAGGTAAAATATGTAAAAATCCTGTTTATCATTTAGTGATTTGAAATGCATCATAGTTAATCATTAGCACTATAGTTACAAGTTTTATGAAGGCCGTTGTGGCGCAGAGGTACAAGAGTGCCACTGTAAGTGGTTGTGTATTCAATTCCCATTCGGGGGGTGATTTTTTTTCTCTTTGTCACTTTGTCACGTTCAACTACCGAAACACGAAATGCCTTCAGAATTCATCTTAACACTAGGCTCCCTCTGCTTATCCTGCTATAAGCGGGATACAGCGTGAAGCTAAAAAAACTTCTTTTAAAGACTTCTTTAATACCGTTCTAACATCAACAGTATCGTCCTACCGTTGTGTATGAAATTTCATAATTTTGAAGAATTTGGTCCAATAAATATAGCAGTAAAATAAAAAACAATCTAGTGACAAAACACTCACTCTCTCTACGTATCCCAGGTATTGCGAATTTCAGAAATTACGATTTTTTATACCAAAATAAACAACAATTTCTAATATTTCTAATATATAAAATAATAATCAAAAATAGATTTAAGGCATCCAATCCACCTAAGCCTATTACGAGGCTTAGCTCAGATCAACGAACTTGGGGCACGTGTCGCTTATGGCTTCTCGTTCACATTGTTGCAGAATACAGATATATATTGCTTTACATATTACCTACATGGCTTACGGTAGTACAAGTGAATATGGTGGGTCTGTATGTTTTATTAAATATACCTATACTACTATAGATTATACTTTTTTTAAATCATTAGTATTTTTTTTAAATAACTAAATTATTGTGAAACGGTATCATCCGTAATAGTAAATTACACACAAAGAAGTTTAAAAAATTTACTCTTACCTAACTCGTAACTAATATAAATTTCTAACGTTATTTTTACAAACATGACCTACTCATATTTCAATAAAAAAGAAAATATATGAGGCAAAGCGTGGCGTTGAGTTCCGCCACTCAAAACACAATGCCTCCAGAATTCGGCGAAAAGTTTGTAGAATGTTGAGCCTTTAGACATCATGAGTTCTCATCACAATAACTACATAGAACCGGGTCATTTTGTATGGTCAAAAAATTATATTACATTACTAATTTGCGTTGTTATTGAGAGTTGAAAATGTACAAAAATACATTATTTTATAGCTAAAAAATATATGTAGATGTGACATGTACGAACTATACATATATTTATACTCTACCACTAAATGTTCATTTATGTTCAGCTTCCTGCATACGGCAGAGTAGAAAGAAATTTTTGTGGTAAGACACTCCATTCTCCGCTTTTCAGCGGAATTTTCGAGACACTAAAAAGTGGCGGAACTCAAGCCGCTATTTGTCTTTCCAGAACAAGGATTTTCCCGCTGTTCTGTACCATTTCTTATTGGAAAATAATCCTCCTAATAACATGATGTATCAATAAATGTTTCATTTAATTTAATATAACCATTACGAAAATTAAAACTTTCAATCAAATATTATAAAAAAAAATTGTCTATAAAAGTTTGACTATATGCACATTTATTTAAATTATTTATGTTTGAGGCCACTTGTGGGTTCGATTCCCACTCAAGGAAATCACATATTTAATATTTTCATCTCGATAAACATAACGAGGCAAAGATCGGCGTCGAGTTCCGGCACTCATTATGCTACGCCACCCAAATACGGCAGTAAGTGAGGAATGAATAAGTCCTTTATTTGGAACAGTATTCCCTTCCTCAGGGTAGGCAGAGAGAACCTATCGCATAAAGGAAAAACATAAAAAAAAAATTAAAAGTTTTAATCCACACTCAAACGCATTAATAGCGAACCAAGCATCTTCATTTCATGTAACAAATTACTATCAGGCCATTACAGACGAGTTTTATGGTTGCCTCGACACCAGAGCGAAGAAATGAAAATATAAATGTAAATAAATATTTTATCTCCTCGAGTGGGGATCGAACCCACAACCAGTCGCTTTTACAGTCACACTTTGTGCCCCTGCGCCACGACTGAGAAGGCTAGGCTTTTACAATGGCCGTAAAACTACTGTCCGTGAATAAGATATATATTCAGCTTTAAAATTTTATGTAATTAGTAATTACTATTAATTTTAAAATGTTTTTTTTTACCGGGTCCGTTCAAATATAATTAATTTGTTAAATTAGACGAAAGTAACATTTGTTGTTTTAATGGAATATAAACTGAATTTGTAATTTGTTAGTTAGTGTTATTTAATTAAAAAGAAAAAAGTATTTTTGGAATACGCTACGTAAATCTGTGTAACAATTTAATTAACACTTACATGATGGTTGATAATCTTCTTTTATTTTGCATTAATTGATAAATAAAAAAGTACCTTAGAATGTAGAGGCCAGTCGTGGCACAGCGGCACAAAGTGTGACTGTAAAACTGACTGGTTGTGTGTTCGAATCGGCACAAGAAACGAGTCGGGATTATTTTTTTAAAAACAATTTTATATACTAATGCATATTTCATTATCTGTGACAATGATACCTTTGAAACAGACTGGAGCGAGCATTTCATTCCCAAGGCGTGTTATCATTTACAAAATCATTAATTTAGTAATACTCTTTAACACACAAACGGCTTTTCACATTTTTTTTAAAACATACCTTAAAATGCATTTTATCATCTCAATTTTCAAAAGTTCATTTTCATCCAGATTTCATATAAGAAATCCGAAATTATGCTCTTCTTTTTATTGTACTTATTGATGTACTCGTAGTTTATGGCGTAGATTTAATCCCAATAAGTAACATTTATAGCCAATGTACTCTAATTTTCGTAAAAAAAAAAATTAGCTTCACGCTGTATCCCACAACAGCAGGGTAGGCAGAGGGAACCTAGTGTTAAGACACTCGTTTCCCCATTTTACGAACTTAACGTCGCACTTGTGCCTTAGTGCCAGACCGAAAAAATTAAAATATTAACAAATAATAATTCATTAAGTGGGGATACAACCCATAACCGTTGCATTCTAGTCACACATTTGTGCCCCTGCGCCACAGCGGGTTCAAAATAATTAATATAATTATTTATAGTGTAATTAAATTTACATATAAATCAGATTTGTAGAAAAAAACACTACATTGCTTCAAGCGTTTGACTTTGGCCGACCCGCCCTTGGCCACGTCCTGCCCCACTAGGTCACTTGTATTTATTATTCATTTTTAAAACTCACTATATTATATGAGCCTAGAAATAATGTACACAATTATATATGGCATACATTATTGTACGTCAAGATTATGGGTGCGAATACCACAGGAATATTTTTTTTTCAGCTTCACACTGTATCAAAATAGTGACAAGACACTCCGTTTTTCACTTTCCGACCAAATTCAGGTTATTTCATCGAAAGGTGGATCTCAGCACCACACTTTGTCCTCCTAAAGCGAAATGAAAAGTTAACCCGCGCCTCCTGGTCGGTGTCCAGGAAGCGTGGGTTCGCGTCCCGCTACGTTCCAATTTTTATACGTTTTCTAAATAAGTATGAAAAGTTAATTCCATATACACCCATATCCTATCTTGTCACCCGGATTGAACGGAAACCAGACGGACGGAATACTACCTACAGTCATTGGCATAGGAAGAGGACCGGATGTTAATTTCTGGGGTACTTTTACTAATAAAAAATTTACCCCCTAAAAAAATAAACAACAACATTTACACATACATATCTGTGCCAAGCTAAAGTCCAGACCCACCCACCAGAAAATATCTATATCTTTAGATATGCCTACAACATTTGGATTCCTGGTTGCCACGCTATATTTTAAAAAGCAGAAATGCAAAACGCAATGATTTTTCACAATTATCTTTACATACTTTGTAATAGTGTTTGTATATGCATAAAGAAAAAGAAAATATAAAATTATAGATGGTTTATTTTTAGCTTTACGCTATATCCCGCACATAGAAGGGTACCTGGTAGTACCTGGGAACCTCGTTTTAAGACTCTCTATCTTCATTAAGATATATCCTTTTGCTAATTTCCGCCTTATAAAAAATTATATTTCACATCTACAAACCTAAACAAAAACTCGCAAACAGGTAAAATCGATTAATATACAATACAAATCACTTGTTCATTTTTAATGATAGAATATCGAGCTTAATATAACCGGTTTAACTGCTATTTCTGTGTATTTATTATTATAGAAAGCGTGTTTACATGTTGTTCGCGGTGCAAAAAATATTTCTATATATTTTAAATATTTAGATTCTAAAAAAATATTTCGATCGAGGCCAGTCGTGGCGTGGTGTGACTGTAAAACCGACTGGTTGTGGGTTCGATCACCACTCGAGGAGATGAAATATTTACTTAAAGCAAAGCAAAGGCAAAGCGCGGCGTTGAGTTCTGCCACTCAACACGCAATGCCTCCAGAATTCGGCAGAAAGTGGGGAACGGAGTGTCTTAATACTAGATTCCCTCTGCCAACCCTGCTGTGTGCGGGATACAGCGTGAAGCTGAAAAAAAGAAAACAATATATTTGATTTAATTTCTGTTTCACGTTCGTATTTTTCTTAAAGGAAATGAAACAAACGTAGTGAAATAACAATTCAACTCTACATCACTGAACTGAAAGATAAATTTTATATTAAATTTTTTATAACCTATTATATTTTGTAAATTATTTATAGCGGATCCCGTTTACATTTCCTATTTTGTTGTTAACAAATACCCATATTGGGCACGACGTGAAATCATAGGACGTAGGAACAGGGGGACCCATTCCACAATGGTCCGGTGCCCACCCCAGAAATTTTACTACTAAAAAACAACAGAAAATCAACAAAACCTAGAAAATGTCGCTAAATATGCCTATGTGTGAAATCTAATAAATGAACTAACAAAAAGTCAATCGTAATAGGATTTTATTATTGACATAAAGCTAAGTTCCCTTTAAAGTATCCTCACAAATTATTACAATCTATATATTTTCACATATAAACATTAGTATGAATGTTTAGTACTAAAATTAAAAGCGCCCTGGGCAGCGTGTCGCCCTCGCGTCTATAAACAACTGTACCCACCGCTGCAAATATTAAACATCAGGCCATTCTCACATTTCTAGCTAAACCCATAAAGGCTATAATACCATAGAACCTACACATAAGTGCTCCAGCGAATCGCTGTTACCAAGCGAATATAACCCGGCCAAGTAAAAAATGTACGACACCTAGCACTCTATACGCACATAGAGCACTCCCACACGCGGCAGCGTATTAAGTGCAAAAACTAACCGGCAAAATTGAATACACCGTTAATCTGAACAATTGCCAATCACGAAATGTAAATTTAAAACGGCCGCCTGATGCAATTCAAATGGTGGCGTATGTATTTCGCATACGATTTGCATGTACGAGGGCCATTGTCAGCATACTAAATAGAGACTATTTATAAAATTAGCTTTATTTTTCTCGTTGGGAACCGTTCCGTTGACCTCAGAACGCATCTACACAAATGCAGTGGAATATAAAACTTTAATTTATGTATATATGTATATTTTTATTACGATCTTTGTACATGGCAACATTTACATAATTTATTAAAATATAAAATAATTTAATTGACCATGTAGGTTTACATGTAGGTAATGTTTTTTTTTTTACAAATCATTTAAGTATATTATCTGTATTGAATTACAAATAGAAGACTCGATATCTCTGCTTATTCGGCCGAACTAATTTTAATCGAATAAACTACTAAGTTTTAGGTCAAAGCGCTGCGTTGGTTTCCGCCATCCGACACGCAACTTCTATAGCCGGTGGAGAATAACAAAAAGGAGTAAAATATATAGAACATAATATATATAGTTGTTATAAATATAATTTCTAAAAAAGTCTTTATAAACAAAAGATTTGTTTATGAGTTATTTAATAAAATATCTTCAGCTTAGAGTGTAAACAGCCTCTTAAGTAAATTTTAATAGATAAAAAATATTTTAAGAAAATTTTAATATACATACTATGTTATCCGATATTATACAATTTTGAAAATTGTAATATAAAATAAATACAGTTGATTTTGTATATATCTTAAAACTTTTGAAAAATAAAATTACGAGAAAGAACGATAACGGATTTAACAGGTAAGCCGACGATATTATACATAGATATTATAAATAAAATACATTGTACTAATTTTATAAATGATAATTTGTTATGAACGAAGCCACACACAATACATTAGTAAAAAAAAAACAGTTTCACGCTGTATCCCGCATATAGCAGAGTAAGCAGAGAAAACTTAGTGTTAAAATATTGCGAGTGAGAGAACAAATAAAAATGTTAACAAATAATAATACATTCCCTTGAGTGGAGATAGAACTCACAACCGTCGCGTTACAGTCACATCCTTGTGCCCCTGCGCCACAACGGTCTCTATATAATATAGAAAGAGTCGAGCTATTTAATAATATATAACTTCTAGTTTTACGATGCAAACTTAAATACGATATTCTGTTTGTCAATTCCGATCGAGAATAAGATAACCATATTATTATAGAGAACATAATTTTAAATGTTAATGGCGTTGTATGTACGACTCGTATCTGATTTTAGTGTTGTTGGCGGTACCAACACTACCTACTGATAGAATAGATATTTAAATTTTCTTTCAAACGACAAGAGAAATAAAATAATATAGTATTTTTAATATGAACATATTTTTTATTATAATACGTGTTATTTTGAGGAAAACAATTTTAACCATTTATAGTTTTAATATGATTAACTAAAGTAATAACATAACATAATAATAGTATAACATTTTATTGATTTTATTACGTGACAAGTGTTTAAATATTTTAATTTATATTTTCTTAAATTTAAATTAAATCAGTTTCACGCTGTATCCCGCACAAAGTAGGGTAGGCAGAGGGAACCTAGTGTTATGACACTCCGTTCTCCACTTTCTGCCGAATTTTGGAGGCATTGCGTGTTGAGTGGCAGAACTCAAGGCCGCGCTTAACCTCGACACCAGAGCGAAGAAATGGACATATAAATTTAAGTAAATATTTCATCTCCTCGAGTGGGGATCGAACCCACAACCAGTCGGTTTTACAGTCACACTTCGTGCCTCTGCGCCACGACTAGCCTTAAATTTATTTGTTAATAATTTTTATATTTTTTTATATGTACGAATAATGTAAGTTTATAGCGGCAGTTTTGAATTCGATTGCCTAATTTCAAAACCTTAATGACAATGGAAGAAATAAATCATTACCCGATCGCATTCAACATAATCAGGCGCTGGAATCCCAGCAGCTAGCATGAATTATCTCGAAATGGACAAAAACGGAGCCAGTCGTGGCGCAGGGGCACAAGCCTACGATTGTAAACTGGTTATGGGTTTGATATATTATTATTTATTCGCTTTGGTAACGAGGCAAAGCGCGGCGTTAAGTTTTGCCAACCACCGCCTTTGGAGTGGGGAACTAAGTATCTTAATAGGACCAGAATGTCTTAACACTAGTTTCCAAGTCACCACCTAGAAATCGGTAATGTAACTATCCAGTCAAATGTGAGACGCAGCGCCTATCTTGTCGAGTACGGGATCCAGCGATAAATAAAAAGAAACATTATGTAGAGATCATTGTCTACTCTATAATAATGAAAGTTACGCTAAGACAATAAAAAATGAAATCAGTTAACCATTTAATATCTTACGTACCAACTTACAAATGAAAAAAAAAATCAGCTTCACGCTGTATCTCGCACACAGCAGGGTAGGCAGAGGGAACCTGGTGTTAAGACAATCCGTTCCCCACTTTCTGTCGAAACCAACTTATACAACGCGAAACTTCCCCAAATTATATATACCAATAATGACTACATCACCATATTACAATTATGTCATTTAAGACTAATAAATCGAAATTTCGAAGTCGTACGACCAAACCGTATTCTTAGAAGTTAATGTTTATTATGCAGGAGAATTATTGAAACATTCCGTACGCCCTGGGACATGCAATCGTATTATTATAATTGCATATTAATGTACTGGCATGGTGGGCTATAACCCCATTTTGCCCTCCGAATTAGGACTCTATATCTTGAAAATAGAGTATATATTGGTTAGATATCATGTAGCTGAAGTGCAGAGCGGTTTTATTGTATGGTTCTTATTGTTCTTGAGATACGAGCGGCGTATGTTTGTGCACTATATGGTATGAGTTGGTATAGACATTTCTGTCTATTCTATTGTTTTTGCGTAATTAAAGTAGCTAATATGTTTTATGGTGAATGTAAAGTTGTTGAAAATTACTTCGAATTCAGGTTTGTGATCTTGATGTATCCTGGGGTTTATTTTTTGCTGTATGCCGCATATAGCAGGGTAATAAGAAAGAAGGCCGTGGTCGTGGATCAGGGACAAAAGTACGACTGTCAACGCGATAGTTTCAAAGTCAATTCCCACTTGGGGGCAAAAAATATATATATTTTCATTTTCGCTCTGGTAAGTTCAATAAACAAGGCCTCGAGAATTCAGTAAAAAAGGAAGGAAGCAAAATTGGGAACAGAAATGTCTTAATGGAAAACGGAAAGTTTTAACACTAGGTTCCCTCTGTCTACCCTGTTGCCTGCGTGATACAGCGTGAAGCTAAAATAACGTAAGTAGTTACTCTATGTCCATTCAAAGTTTAGAAAGTTTAGGTCACTAGCCCTATTTTGATTTGTTCTTATATTAGCTAAGGTACAGTCTAGATAACTATGACAGAAATAGAAACCAGTTCAGCGGCTACATTGCTTTGAAATAACAAAGTTTCAAACATTCCTCATTAAACGCCTTTATTTAACTTAACTTGTTAGTTTGTTTAGCCATTTTGCTTCTTGAGTCTTGTGTAGTGGCACGTTGTTGTTTTCTCAAGACATAAAATTAATATTAATAAATAAATAAATCAGCTTCACGCTGTATCCCGCTCACAGCAGGGTAGACAGAGGGAACCTAGTGTTAAGACACTCTGTTCCCCACTTTCTGCCGAATTCTAGATGCATTGCGTGTTGAGTGGCAGAACTCAACGCCGAATTTAACCTCGACACCAGAGCGAAGAAATGGAAATATACATTTAAGTAAATATCTCATCTCCTCGAGTGGGGATCGAACCCACAACCAGTCGGTTTCACAGCCACACTTCGTGCCGCTGCGCCACGACTGGCCTCACATTAGCCAGACTGGCATTAAATAAATATCTCATACATATATAACGTATACCTATGTATGTACATTTTATTTTATTATTTACTCAATTTTCTATGATAAATTAATAAATTTCCCGCCATAACTATAAAGAAGAGATTGCAGCTTAATTTTATTCATTAAACATAAATTACTTTTACTTACGTAGAAAAAATATTCACATAATGTACACAAATAAGAAAAGTTCTTAAACTTAATAAGTAATTTTACGACGTTACATCGACATACATTATTATTTACTATATTTGAATACTAAAATGGTTGCCAAAATATATAAAGCCTTGACCATTTGCGATGGTAATACATTGTTTATTCAAATGTATAAATATTACAACTACAAGTAGTTGTAATATCTTGTGATATAAGCAAAATGCAAGCGGCTTGGTTAGTGTTAGAGATATAGGAAGATTCTATGAGAGCCTAAATAAATCTATAAATCCCAATATTATTTATATACAGTGTATTTGTATAAATATGAGTATATATTGAGGCCAGTCGTGGTGTAAAATCGACTGGTTGTGGGTTCGATCCCCACTCGAGGAGATGAAATATTTACTTAGATTTATATTTCCATTCTCGCTCTGGTGTCGAGGCAAAGCGCGGCGTTGGGTTCTGCTACTCAAGACGCAGTGCCTCCAGAATACGGCAGAAAGTGAGGAAGTGTCTTAACACTAGGTTTCCTTTACCTACCCTGCTGTGTGCGTAATACAGCGTGAAGCTGATTTATTTATTTTATGAGGATATATTATAATGGACTTTACTATGGTGCACTTTAAAATTGTATGGTTGTACATGATAACTGTTGGAAAATTATACAAATCGAAATATTTGCATTTATTTATAGAATAGATTGTTTTCTGCTTGCACAAAACAGCACTGATATTCCAAATAAGTGAAAATGCACAAATAAATCAATATTATTTACACTGTCTACACTTATGATACTCTATACTAATAATTTGTTTGATTGAACCTGCTAATCTCAGGAACTAGTAATTTATATAAGTAAATCATTTATCGAATAGCGTTAATTATGTAATTACTTCGGACATTTAGAGTCATGTGTCATGTCACAAGGAGGGTGAAGTCGCATATAAACGATAAATTTAAACGCGGAAGAAAAGTAAACACAAAAATGTTTATTTCTCAAGGCGGCAATAGAAACTAAATGGAATTCTTTTAGAAGCAGTTTGCATTTATCCATAGACAATACCAACGCAGACAAAAGTCGCGTATAATAACTATCACAGAATATAAAGTTTTTAAAAAAAAATTCCCATCAATTCTGTCACCGTCATAAATTATACAGCCTAATCTTATATGTATCTCACTTTTGTTTTATTTTTTATGTAAATAAGTATATTAACCAGCATTACAATCACTTAGCGTCGATTAATTAGAAAATTTGAATAATGTTCAATTTATGTAACAAGAATGTACACGTGTAGCGGCCATTTTATGTTCTTGATTTTTTTAATTTATTAGTTAAATCAACCGTCGTAGTCAAGTAGACACTACACGGGAAGAAAATTGAATATCAAATGAACTGTATATATTAAAAAAATATAACTCCAAGCGCCGCTCAGAAATTAAACCAAAGAACCTGACTGCGTTCGCGTTCATATAAAATATCAATTATTACTGCAGAGTTTGTACAGTTATAAATGAAACAGTAAAATAACAAATAAAAATAAATCCCGCAATTGGGATACATCTGATAACTAATTGCACCCAATAGTAGTAATTGAAGAACTAAAGATTGAATACTGTAAAAATATATTTAATAAAAATGTATTAAAAAAATCAAAATTATTGAACGATCAATATTATGGCCTAAGATCCCATTGCTTAAAACTGTAGTTGATCCCTACAGTTGGCATTTTTTTTCCAATTCCTTATGCGATTTTCTTTCAAATGATGTGCGATTCACATAAAAAACATATGAGTGCAATTTTGTCCAAAAACGAGTTACGAAAAACATTAATTAAAGGTGATTGCGGCAGAATTCTTTTAGGCAAACCTAGTGTAATCTATTCTACCATCATGTATCATTAGAATTACTGACCCCTACAGATTTATGCAATGGGGTATCCACCTACTACTGAATAGCTTTAATTATTTAGAACTCCAGCCACTACAGATTATATATTAAATTGCAAACCGCTACAGATAACACAAAATACAACAAGCAAACACAAAAAAAAATGGCACACAACGCGAGCACAGTCACGGGTGGAGCCAAGTTCGCGTTCAACATCCGTGTTCCGTACCGCGTATCGTATCGGTTAGATAAGTAGACAGACGTAGGCTCAGACATACAATTACGCAGATCGATAGACACCCACGTGCAGCGGTCGCTGCGTGCGCCGCTCTGTGCGTGCATATTTTTATCAATTTGATGGAGTTATTCTGTTTTATAAAGTTATGGACACGCTTGGTTTAATTGAGATATTTTTTTTGTGATGCTCTTAGAATTTATTATGCAGTGCCTATATACGTTTTTTTCGGCCTCGCGCTTTTTACTGTTTAAATGAGGCAGAGAAATGAGAGAATCTGGTGTCAGCATATTCCGGTTTCTACTCCGTTTACGTATTTTGTAAAAGGTCGTTTAGAACAAGTGTGTTTTTTGTTTTTATCAACAATATTTATTGTTTTGTTTTTATTTATTTTGAACATTGTCATTCTAGTAATCACTCTACGTTTGAATTCCTATTTGAAATTTGTCTTATTTTCAAATACCGTCAATTTTAAGACCGTTCACTAACTAATATGATAATGTTAAATAAAATATATATTATTATATCACGAATTCTCCATAATAAAGCAAAATTAAATAAACTTGCCAACATAATTAGTGTGAATTTTCAACTTGAAAAGATTTCTTTGATAAAACATGTTTTATTGGATGAAGATTGTAAAGAATTATTTATTACAGAATCCGTCGAGTGTGAATTATATTGAATCAAATAAGAAAATAATTAAGTATATAGCATCAATTTCTTTCTCCCATTTAAAAGAAACTGACGATGGTATCTTCAACTTCATTTCAGGCGAGATTTCCGACGCTATCTTGATACAACCAACCAGAACAACCACATAAAAAGTATAAAAAGATTTCGTTAAAAATTCTTGAACTGTAGTTAACATGGAATTTACAGAAATAGATAATTATAATTATATTTTCGTACATAAACATTTGTTATGTTTAAGAATCTCTATAATAATATAACATTTACTCTTTTTTTATATATATTATAATCTAATAAGGATCTAAAATACAAATACTTCAGTTTATATAAACTTTGTGTTCTACGGTAGAGTTGAACTTAAATTACTATTTTTCAGTTTTTACTTTGAAATTTCAAAAAGTTATTGGAAACCCATATATCGAACAGTAAATGGTGATATTATAAAAAACATTTATAATTACTCAATTCGGTAAATTTTTATATATTTATAATTATTATAGAAATAGGAAAAAATGAGAATTTTGGAAAAAATAGATTTTTTTGTATCCAATAGGAATTTTAATTTGCATGTTGAATATAATAAAATCTAGGATGTTTTTTTGACAACATGACATTGGCAAAGTGATATGTGCTCTACTGGCACGCTCAGAACGCCATAATCAAAGAACCATACCATAATAAAATCTAAGATGTTTTTTTTTTCAGACCATATTTCTATATCCACTTTCGGTCCGAATTCGTGAAAAGTGCTTAACGCTGCGCTTAATAGGGTGATAAACGTTCAATTTTTGAAGTGTACGTGTAAAAGTTTTAAGAAATAGCCTTTGAATTAGATCACATACACATGTCATTCAAAGCATATGTAAAAGGACTAAGAAAGTAGAAACCATAATATTACATAGTTATGCCAATTGGAATGCAATAAGAGTTTCTGGTAGAAATCGACCATCCAATGCTTAGCGGATATCAGTGACTCTGGTGATTTAATCTGGAGATATTGTTTTTATTTATAATCTATAAAGTAATAAACTGCATTCATGTTTTAAGACCTTACTTCAACTTCGACCAAAGGTCTGATAAACATTCATTTTATAGTACATCTTCTTACTTTTTAGATTAGTTTCAATGACATGATTTTAATGCAAAGTAGAGTTTTATTTGTGAATGAAAACTGTCAAATAGCAATTGTTATATAGTGTTGTTTATTCCGTAATAGTTTAGTGAACGCTGTCACGCAATAAGTTATTATAGGTCTAGTGAAATAGCGGTGCAGTAAAGGTCAATTTAAAGGTTAGTACTTAGTACGCTGTACCAAAACAAAACATTCGTCTCTACAATTACGAAAATATATATGTTGTCTCGATTTTTGCTGATTATAGGAGAGATTAGAGTAGAATGCACTGGACCTACCTGTTTCCTCTTGAGGGCAGCGGGCGGCGCAGGCGGGGCGGGCGGGGCGGGCGCGGCGGGCGCGGCCAGCTCGTCCAGCAGCGCGGCGCACTTGTCGCGGTCGCGCTCGTCGTCGGCCACGAGCAGGAAGCGCCGCCAGCGCGCCGAGTCGAAGCCCCAGTGGCACGTGCGGTGCTCCGTGGCGTGCGAGTGGCTCACGAAGCGGCGCGGCGCGAACACGGCGCGGCACTCCGCGCACTGCACCAGCGCCAGCTCGGGCGCGCACACGCCGCGCGCGCCGCCGAAGCACTCGTGGTACACGCGGAACCCGCCCACGGGCCGCCGCGCGCGCGCCGCCCCGTGCAGCAGCGCCGCGCACAGGCGCTCCGCGTCCGTCTGCGTGATGAGGCCGCACGACGGCGCCGAGCGCGGCAGCACGCCCGTGGCCTTCAGCTCGTGCAGCTGCTCGGGCGTGCAGCGCGAGCAGTAGATCTGCAGCTCGTCGCACACGCGGTTGATCTGCTCCAGGCTGAAGTCCGTCAGCACCGAGGTGAGGATCTGCGGCAGGCACAGGCGCCGCTCGCCGCCCACGCTGAAGCACGAGATGCGCTCGCCCTCCAGCGCCGTCTCGCCGCGCTCGCCCAGCGGGTCGGCGGCCAGCAGCAGCGGCGGCGCGGCGCGCGCGGGCGGCGGCGGCGCGGGCGCGGGCGGCGGCGCGGGCGCGCCCGGCCCCTGCAGGCTGCGCGGCGCGCTGGCCTGGTACGTCCTCAGCACGGAGGAGATGTGCGGCGCGACCGCGTCCATGGCGCGCGCCTAGCGGCCGGCCATGTCCGTGCGGCGTGCGGCGTGCGTGGTGCGGCGTGTCGGCGCGCAGACGGCCGGCTCGGCTACTGGCGAGTCTAGCCGGCGCCGCGCCGCCCCCCGCCGCCCCGCCGCCCCGCCGCCCCGCCGCCCCGCGCCGCCCCGCGCGCGCCGCGCCCCGCCGCCCGCGCCCCGCGCCGCGTCACGTGACCGACTTCCCGTCAAAATATCCAGAATGGCGGCGCTCCGCCTCGACCAAAGATGAAATGCGCGAAAACTCATATATGAATATTATTATTGTTCTAATAAGATACTTCATGTAATAAGATTTTTTTCGTATAAGTAATGCCTAACTATTAAGAAGAATATAGTATACTATAATGATAACTAATTCATTTTCAACCAAAAAAGAAACAATAAATTATTCTTGTACGAAAAAAAAAACGATTTTATTTAACGTTAATGGTAAATCACACAATGCAAAATATGTACTACATATTAGGCAATAGAAAAAATAACACTATCTTCTACACATTACTTCTGTCATTCATTAATAATAAAACCTGTTTATACATTTTATTTTACCAAATATTTACCAAATATTATATTTTACCGCAAAAAAAAATTAAAAAAAATCCAAAAACCTCCGAGACAAATGTAAAGTGGTATCACAGCGAACATCAACATTGTTCATCTGTTCACCGATCTATGAGAGCGCGACAGGCGCGGGGGGCGCGCGGGGCGGGGGGCGCGGCGGCGGCGGCGGCGGCGGGGGAGGGGGCGGGGGCGGCTGCGTCTAGTGCGATCGCTCGCGGCTCTCCGTTAAAACTGTTTTTATCACTTGCAAACATACATAAAGAACGCAACCCTATAGCAATGGCGTTTAGATAAAAATATTACTTCAGAAATCAGACGCGGCCGCGAGCCAACTAAATTGTTGTATAAAAAACTCACAAGAACTGTGTTAAGGTCTGTTTTGAAATGCCGCTGATAATAAAGTATTTTATAATCGTACCGCTGAGAGTGCCCGTGCTTTACGTGGTGTGTTTTGCTAAAAACAAATAATTTTTATTGAATAATATATTGTTTGTATTTTAGAAAGGCAAATAAAACAATCGAATCGTATATTAGAAGCTTCATAAAACTTTTATATCATTATTATAAATTGAGCTTAATCACCGCGTATCGCTGAATTTTAGTGAAGTACGTACTTGCAGAAAGGAGGTTAATGATCTTCGATATGGATGTTTTCAGCTAGGATTGCGCATCGACGTACTCTATCTGGCAGAGCTGAATTTGGGAATTTTACAAACAATACAGTATTTAATCTTCCAATGTGTATAAAATATATATTATAAAATATACCTAAATGTTAATTTAATATAAGTTACTATATAAGTAATATAGTATGTAATATCGAAGCCAGTCGTGGTACAAGGGCACAAACGTACTATGATCGCGATTGGTTGTGGGTTCGATTTTCACTCGAGGAAATGTACTATTTAATATTTTTTATTAAGTATTTCATTTCCTCGAGTGGCTCTATCGCTCTGATAACGAGGAGAAATGTTTCGTTACTCAACACTCAATGCCTCCAGAATCCGCGGGAAGTGGGGAACGGAAGATATAAAGCCTAAATAGGAAGGGAGTGTCTTAACACTAGGTTCCCTCTGCCTACCTTCCTATATGCGGGATACAGCCTAGAAAAATGTAAAAGAAATGTAACTAAGAAAAATGTTAATTTAAATACTTATTTTTTATACTTACTATTTCAATGGTTTTATATGAAAGGAATATTAGTTATCAAACACTTTAAAAAAAATAATACTTATTCACACATCGTCGAATATATTATTTACACTTTATTTTGCAATAATCTTTTGCTCCAGAATGAATAAAATAAAAATATTTTTCTAGAAAATTCCATAAACAATCGCTGTCGAGATTTAGTAAAGTTTTTTTTTCTGTAAATTCTTATTAGAGCATAAATTCTAATTGGCCAGTATAAAAAAAAAAAAAAGAAATAAAAAAAATAAAGCTAGGTAAAAGTGATCACAGTTATTCGCATCATTATAATGTCATCCCAATGTGCAAATAAGAATTAAATATGTGCCATATTTAATATACGTTAAACTTATATGAAGAGGTTTTAGAAGAGTAAAGAAGAAAGTAGGGAAAGAATATAGCCAAGTAGAGTCTCGGACAAAGTTAAATCGTCCTATTACATAATTACAATTAAATTATTAATGGTAACAAAAATTACAATTTTTTGAGAAAATTTCTAAAATTATTTTTTTTGTTTCTATTCAATAAAAAAATATTGTGATTCAAATATACAATGGTGTTTTCTAATTAAATATTTTCTACTTCCTATGAATGTAATATATTTTTTTGCAAAAGTAGTATTATTATTACTATGGAGTTGTAATACATGTTTGTAACTTCAGAAGTACCGTAAACTGTAATATAATAAAATAAGCTTTCTGTAATTTAAAATAAACTTCTATTTGTGTTTTAGACGTGATAACGTCTATAAATTGACGAAGTTTTATCACGTTCCGACTTCCACCAGAGCTGAGCGTGTAAGCGAGAACGGGGAATAAGCGATAGAGAGGCACGACCGGTCTGAGAGTTCGGCTTGTGACACATCTATCCATTCACTGTTACTCATAATTAAATAGCACATTCTTACTTGCAATTAATGTGCATAATTTAAGTAAAAAAATATTTGAATTAACGAATGCAAATTAATGTTAATTTATGTAAAACTTAGTAATTTTCAATTATGTGTTTCTTTACATTATACAATATAATGTTTCACCCAGCGTACGCAAATTTGTGGGCTCTGACGCTTTGACATATGATGGCGGGATTCTTTGAAAATATTCGTAAAATACTTTCAAATTCATTAATATTGCTTAATTACTGTGATTTGGGTGGAAAAAGTGTCGATAAATCATTTCTGGTTATTTAAATTGAGAGAGGTAAGTAATCTCTATTCAAAATTGTGTTTTATTTTGGTTATATCAGAATTTGGTTACTACTTTTTTTGTTGTAGTTTTACTGAAAAACAAGGAAACAAAGCAAATTTAATGGTAGTTAGTACAGTAGTTATCTAGTTTTGATATTATTATAATAATTTATTTTCTAAATAAATAATTATTATAATATCAAAACGTGAACGAAACGAAATGTGATTTAAGAAAAAAAAGTAATTAAAATAAAAAAAAACTATTAATACTGTATTTGTGAGTGGTTGCTAATGTTTTCAATATTAATTGGAAATTGTTGAATGTTACACCTGCAAGATCTATAAGTTGCTCATCATTACAGATAGATGAATACCCAGTAAAATATTTTTTTTTTGTTGAAATCGCCACATCTGTGTATGTTACACGTTTTACATATTTTGTTCTTCATTTTATTGTCATTTTTTATATAAATAGTTGAGTTGTCTATTTCTGTTTGTATTTCTGCGTCACATACTTCGCTATAAATTTAATAACTTAGTAAAACGATAAGTCGAACAGATTGATTTGACATTATTAATGTCAAAAAGTGACAAAGCCTACATTTTTTCTACTTTTGGCCACCATGAGCGCTGCGAGCGTTTATAATACTGTCACCTAGTACTACGCACCCTGCCAATAAATTCAATTTATAAAAGTATGCATTTTTTCATTAATGTCACTTATGACGTTATCATGTAATATTATCATCATTAAACCGACTTTACAGACAACCAGTTTTTTTATCATTCTATAGCTCACTTTATATATATTTTTATTTTATAATAAAAAAACGTATAAATGATAACTATATAAGAAGTGTGAAATCAAGAATATAAATGCTTAACAAAGTTGTTGTCATTTAAAGAGTTTTATAATTTTAGATTGCAGAGGGCGATAATAAAAAAATAAAAAAATGAGTCTTGCTCTTTATCTTTTTTTTCTTATTGAGTATTGCATATTTAGAATATTGATAATGCTGGTTATAGAATCTTGGGGATTACAATTTAAGGACACCTATTCACGATATACAATTGTCGATTTTTACTGTAATAAAACACGTTCATACCACTAAACAATATTAGAACAAATAACATCTCATATATAGCCTAAAAATTTTTAATATAACAAAAAAAATTAAACTAAATTTAAACAATTTTTTTTAGTGCATAGCAGTGAAAGTGTCAGAGAAAAATTTACCTCAAAAGCCGAAATATTGGCTTTAGACTGAAAATACACCACTGTATATACCATTTTTTTTTATTTTACCATTGTAATTTAAGTATTTATATAGTCACTTTCCGAGATAAGATCATACCTTAAATCACCTTATCTACAGTCAGATACTTTTCCACTAGCTACCACGATGGTTATCTATTAAATAATCTTTAAAATGCCAATATACTGTAATATAATTATTTTCTTTACAAATAATTTTCAATTTATGTGACATTTTACATTTTAAATTATATTTAATGTTAAAATATACCTGTTATATATTTTTTTCATAATTATGTATATCCTGAATAGATGTATTTAATAAGAATGCATAGACAATAGTCTAAGGAACAGATAATAAAAGATTTGGTTTTTTTTCTTGGTTGTCAATTCACATTTGTCTATTTATTGACCAATGTCGATATTATTTCTAAGCCCCTTCACCTATTAAAATTAATATCGGCTTTTAGCCTTCAAGTAAGTGCAGAAACAATTACTTTTTTATTTATAAAACAATCTGGATGACCTTGAAATACATTGGAATTAGATTCAGGCTAATGATATTGGATTATATTTACACATACAAATAAATTAAAAGTAAGTCGCTTTTTATATTTTCTTAATCATATTTATTTTTTCAGATTTTGATGGATCCTTGGGGCAACGAAACTAAAAGTTCACCTGTTCCGAGTGACTTTGAAGATAATTTCAAACCTGAGAAAGACGACAAATTAGCCGACTCCGCTGAATATATCGCTGCTCTAGGTAATAATATTATAAAAATTATAATTATGAAACAAAAAATCTAATAACAATCGCGTAGGTATCAGGTTATCTGAGGTCATATTTCACAACTAATCATTTTATGTTGTAAAGTGCCAGTTAGCTGTTACCGATCGAAGGTGTCACTTTAACAAAATGGCTTTGCTAAATTTAATTAACTAATTATGAGTTATTACATTAAATTTTTTATTTTCAGAAAGAAAACTACGAACACTGCGAAATAAGAATAAAGTTGTTGATAACCTAGCAGCATACAGAGCTGACTGCCTAGATCGTTTATTGAGAGAAGGCTGCGACTTAGATCCTGTTATTGGAGATACGGAATCGGAAAAGCTACTCCAGGACTAACTTGGTTCCCTGTAAGTAACAAAGATCCCTAAATCATGGCGTCATCATCATCTAGCATAGATTTGTCCGGACCATCATTCTGTGTGGTAAGCGGTGCATCTCAAGGTATCGGTAGATCCTTAGCTGTAGAAGTATCCCAACACCTAGGCCCCAAATCTGTCATGCTTTTGTTGGCTCGCAATAAGTCCGAACTGGCTATCACTGCTAGTCTTTGTAAAGCAGATGATGTTCAATATGTTTCTATCGATCTGTCGATTGCATCGGAAAAGGAGATGCATGATATTATTATAAATGCTTTGAAAGGACGACAAGTGCAAGACTTCTCTAAATGTATAATATTCCATAATGTTGGATCACTGGGTAACTTGTCTATTGAGACACACCGCATGGAAAATATACAAGAACTCAGGGATTATTATGATCTGAATGTTTTTAAAGTGATTTCTTTAAACACTCAGTTCTTGAAAATATTTGAAGAGATAGAAAACAGAATTATTATTGTGAATATAACATCTCTGTGTGCTATTAAGCCGATGAGTGGCATGGCCTACTATTGCAGTGGCAAGGCCGCAAGAGAAATGTACTTTAAAGTTTTAGCTGAAGAAAAAAAAGATATTAAAGTTTTGAATTATGCCCCTGGCCCAGTGGAGACAGCCATGATTGATTATGTTTTAGAAGAAGCAGTTAATGAAAACTTAAGAAATGTTTTTACATCGTTTCGTGAACAAGGAGCTCTACTAAAGTCGGAGGTGACAGCAAAAAAATGCATGAACATTCTGTTTTCTGGAAAGTTCTCTTCTGGAGACCATGTGGATTTCTTTGATGAATAATGATTAAATTTATCAACTAATGTAGTAGCCCTATAGGTGTTGTGCTTTTCTAATAGATTCAGTATGGCTGATATGTAGTGGCCTTTATAAGATTTTCTGCTTTTCGACTATTGTACTAAAAAAGAATATAATCAAAAGTAAGAAAATATCCTAAAATTAAATCTATAACTTATTTCCAGACGGCCACAACTTGTCAACCATACTCTATATTAATGATCTGATATATTTAAATACTCCTTGTAATCTTAGCTTTTTATGGCTAGTAGATGTGTTGTTACAAATTTTAACATTCCATTTTGTGTATCTACTTAACTATTTATGAATGCAATTCATAATAAAATATATATGTTGAATCTAATTTGTCTTTTAGTTAACCCTTCATTGTTATGAGTTACATTCATAAGTCTTTTAAAATATTTCAGCTTTTTGTTTAATTGAGGCCAGATATGGTGCAGAGGCACGATATGTGACTGTAAAATCGACTGGTTGCGGGTTCGATCCCCACTCGAGGGAGTGAAATATTTATTTATATTTATATTTTCATTTCTTCGCTCTGGTGTCGAGGCAAAACGTGGCGCTAAGTTCCACCATTCAACACACAATGCCTCCAGAACTCGGCGAAAAGTGCGGAACGGAGTGTCTTAACACTAGGTTCCCTCTGCCTACCCTGCTGTGTGCGGGATACAGTGTGAAGCTGATTTATTTATTTATTTTTTATTTGTTTAATTTTGGGCCATTATGACAAAGTGGATGCATCTCTACTCAAGAAAATTATTACATTTTAATTTTTTTTTTTCTTGCTTGCAAGACAAAGTGCAGAATTGAGTTCCACCATTCAATAGGCAATATCTGGAAAATTTGAATAGTGTGTATCAATAGGTACCTTCTGTCTAATCTTTAATGCGAAAAAAAAGAATAACTGCCAAAAAGAATATTTATGCTTAACATATATTTAAATCGTACATGAAAAATGAAAAAGTAATAAAATTGTTTTGTCAATTTAAGGATGTTACAAAATATTAACGTTATATTTTGCTGTAACCATTCTGTTTTTTTAATATAAGATATACAAAGATGATAAAATGGTTTTTATCATAGTAAAGCTTTACTATGATAAAAACCATTTACATAAACATATTCTTTTATCTCTAAGCTGTTATATGAATAATGAAAATATCTAAATATATATGTTTTTGTAATTTCAAAGTTAACAAATGTATATAATTATATAGAATAGAATTGGTAATATTTAATAAAAGTTGCACAATTTTTTTTACTAAAAATAAAAAAAAAGAAAAAAAATAATAATAAAAAAAAAAAATAGTCAAAAAGAGAGAATCAAATAATGAATAGTTTCATCTCCTGACTCTGGTGACGAGGTAAAGCGCTGCGTTGTTTAGCGGAAAATGGAGAACAGAAGTGTCTAAATGGAAACGGATTGTCTTATCACTAGGTTCACAGGTTCCTTCTGCCTACTCGTGTATGTACAGGATACGGCGTGGTGCTAAAAAAGTTAAATAAATTTGATTTGATTGCAATTCTATTGTACTGTATTTGCTCATTAAGAAGTCTAATTTTGTTTGATATATTTTATCAACATTAGCAAAGAAGAAAGTTTTTTTAAGAAAATAAATATATTAGGTACTTTTCACATGTCACTGAGTTAAAAAAAAAGCAGTTCCAATCCATCTTTTCAAATTTTACATATAGATTTATTAATATGATAAAAAAAAATTAATTGTTTGATAGTCTCTTAGTGTGTAGTCTCTTTAGTTTTTCGAGTTTTAGGTTTGGCTGTCTTAGCAAAATCTAAAAATCGACCACTACCACTTTACCACTTTTTTGAGTTTGTAACGTTTTTTTTGAGAGGGAATCTACGTTCCTCCTCCGTTCTCTATTTTCCGCTGCATTAGAACAGAACTCAACGCCGTTTTTTGCCTCGATTTCAGAGTGAAAAAATTAAATTATTAAATATTTCATTTCCTCGAGTGGAAGTCGAACCCAGAACCTGTCGCGTTTGTAGTCACACGCCTGTGTCCCTGCGCCATGACTGGTCTCACCTTATCTTTTGAAAATTAAAATAAAATTTAAATTATTTTCATATTCTTTTTTCAATTTATATAAGAAATATATCATATGAATAATAAAACAATTTCAGCAAACAATGACAGGCCGTAAAAGCCTGTTCCTCTTTCTAATGAACCTCGCGTGGCGATGTCGATACAGTATGCCCTTACTACTCAGTGGCACAGTAGCGCTGGTCGGAAGAGCGTGGATGTTTCAGATACGAGTCCATACTGTGCATAGTTTAAGGGAAAGTGAGGTAAGATTACTTTTTAGAGATTTTTTAGCCTCACGCTTGTCCCACGTGTAAAAGATTACTGTAAAATTAAAAAATTAAATGCTGTATCCCGCATACAGCAGGATATTAGTGTTAAGACACTCTGTTCTCCACTCTCCACCGAATTCTGGTGGCATTGCATATTGAGTGGAGGAACTGAAAGCCGCGCGCTTTTGCCTCGACACTAGAGCGAAGAAAAGGAAATATAAATTTCAATAAATATTTCATCTCCTCGAGTTGGGATCGAACCCACAAACATTGGCGCTTATAGTCACACTTTGTGCCACTGTGCCACGACCGGTCTCTTCCGGTCGATTATAGTGTTAAGAAATGTTTTAAACAGAAAGTTTTCTAAAAAAAAAATATATATTTTAAATGTAATATATACGGTTAATAATGTTTATTATTATGTCATAGGACACAAAGACATGTCTGATTTCTGAATTATAAAAGCTTTATCCTATATTAATAAAATATGTTAAAGTTTATTTAGTATAAATTTCCGCTTTTAAAGAAACTGAGACGTCACGGACAGATAACAAAAGAAAACAATGGCTGTTTTCATGAAATAATATATAGTTTCTTTGCAAAAAATAAATCAGATGTGTATTTACTTATTTCAGTTGGCCCTCATGCACGAACAACAATTCATTGATGAAGAATATGAAAACGATGATGATGACATCGACATATCAACATCAGATGATGAAGCCGATGATGATGATGATGACGAAACATGGGAAACAGAATCATCAGGCTCCTGGGAGAGCGTGGAGGAGGAGAATAATAGATGACAAATACACACGTTTGATATACTATTTGTAAGAAACATGTGACATTTTGAGTAAATTTATGAGTAAATGAACTCATAAATTTACATTGAATAACGTTGTATGCGATTTTTTTTATCTTTTTATTATTTAATTTATTTATTATTGTTATACAAAAGCAGTACAGTGATTTTTTTTATTAAGTAAAATTGTTATGCTGCTTATCATTAAGTTCTGCATACTTCCTTTTTTAATATGTTTTTTTAATTCATTAAATTACAGCACAATGTAGTTTAATGTATTTATTTACATACAACTTTCTTCAGTGAAATATGTGTGTCATACACATATTTTGTTGGTGGCCTTTTAGGCACTGCAATGTAAAAAAAAGGCACAAAATGACATGGCAATAGAGAAGGTTTACAGGAGAATAAAAGTTTACATAGCTTTTAAAAAAAGAAAATAAACTTATAAATATATTATACTATATGACCTTTATTATAGATCTTTATTTCGTTTTGTAAACCCAAATTTTTAACATGATCGCTTATACGTAGAAGCTGTCGACACACCAAAGGGCTGAGCCTCTAGGTCGTTCTAAAAATGAGTCCTTAATTAAAAATATTCTGTTTCCTTGTATAATTCAATTTGTCTATTACATGATTATGGGTTTTTTAAATATTTCTTATTTGTTATGAATACTATACTATATTTTTCGTTTTTTATTGAGTATAAACTTCACAAAAGAGTGAAGTATTACTATTTTATGTGATGTTGTTAATGAAAATGATGAACTTATCCAACTCACAAAAAATGTATTGTAATAAAAAAGCTGATGTTTGAGTGATAGATTAATTCTTTAAAAAATGTTCTTATAATTGTTAATACGATAAAGACAAGGTTATTTTTACATTTTGTTGTAAAAAAAAATAATTTACAAAAATTATACAAAAAATATGAGCGCTTATTTAGCTTAATGCTATTTCAACGCTTAAAAACACCACTGGTATTTAAAACTTCCTTAGAATATTTAGTAATATTTCTGTGAATATGTACATATATATCTATTTAGATTTTAACTCTTGTTACTTTGCCAATAAAAAAAAAAATATTAAGTTAATTCAACAATAAATAAAAAAGAATTGAACGCTATGGCCATTAGTTTAACTTCAGGGTTTTAGATATGGATAGACAATATAAGTTAGATTACTGACTGACTCCATATGTGAAAGTTTTATAAATAAATAGAAAATGGAGAACATAATTGCTTTAATACATATTTTCTGTCGTCTGAATATTTGTGATTATAAAAAAATATGAGACGCGACTGCGCGTTCCCTCCTCCCACCCGGGTTCTCCCACTCAGAGAACAAATTCATTTTCATGCTCTGGTATATGATGCGGTATTGAGTTCCGCTACTCAACCCTCAATGTCTCGAAAATTGGGAAAAAGGTGGAGTTCAATAAAGTTCTCGAAATATTTAAAAAAATGTACATTTTGCTTGAACAAAGCAACCTATTAATATCATGATAAGTATTGTATTAATATATTATACTGTTTAATTTATTACTGTATTAACGTAATTGTAGAATAATTAATTTAGAATTCAGTTGATAATTTATAATTTTATAATATTTAATATATATTAATATAATATTTTTACTCGAGAAAATTAACTATTAATAGTAAATTGCTTTCATAATTGTAAATACGAAAAAAACTTGCTTAAACTTATAATTTACGTTTTCCATTAATTTATTATTATACAATAGATATTTTTAAATTTATTTTAAACTAAATATATCTATTATGTTTATACATTATACACATAATTATTTCATTTTCAGTTAAAGTTATTATTAATTTGTTCTTTTTTTATTTTCTCAAAGAAATACCATTAAAATATTTTAAAATTAGTTTTTTGTATTATCTTCTATTTTCAGCTTTATGCTATATCCCGCATGTAGAGTAGGGGGAGCCTAGTATTTAAATACTCCGCTCCCCATTTTCCATCGATTTCTGGAGACATTCCGTGCCGAGTGGCGGAACTCAACGCCACACTTTGCCAAGACACCAGGGCAAAGTAAATGAAAATATTAAATATTTCATTTCTTCGAGGTGGAATTGAACCCACCACCTGTCTCGTTTACAGTCACACGCATGTGCCCCTGCGCTACGACTAGCCTCATTCATTAAAGTGTAATATTTTAAATATTTTTCTGTGTTATATGGTGTAACAAAAACTTAAATACTAAAATAATTTTATTCGTGAATAAATTTATAAATGTTAAATATATAATTTTAGTTATCTTTTTATTGCATAATAATATCATATTTAAATTACAAAATAAACGTTGGCTGTTTTATCATCTCACTTTTTTGGTTAGTTTTTGTTTATTTATTTCTTTTTTATTTATTTAGCATGTACATACAATATTAAATATAATATAAGTATTTCTGGGTCTTTTATTTTCCTGACATAGAAAGATTTTTCTGAACTAGCAACATTTACTTATAATTAGATATTCTTCTTTATTTAACCTACTTCAAAAACAAGTAGGTATCGACTTCAAATCAACCAGTAGGTAGAGTATACCCTTCGTATTATTTAAATATTCAAATACGAAAGGTAGTTAGGTATGTAAAAAAAGTGTTCTAAATTAAATATTTGTTATTTTTTTCTTTTTAATTATTGTTCTTAGTTTTTTAACAGACTTTTAAAATATACACCAAGAGATAACATTATTTAATTATTTGTAATATTAAATATTTTTTAGCTTCTCGCCACATTCAGCATATAGTAAAGAAGATAGAGTGAAACTAGTACTCAGCTACTTCTTCCTCACTTTATCTAAAATCTTAAAGACATTGCATGTTGATTGGCGAAACTCAACGCCGAGTTTTGTCAGACCGAGGAAATGAAAATATTTAAATTGAATATAAAGTTAAAGTAAGGGTAAGAGAAATGAATATATAAATAAAATAACCAGTCAGATCTATATATGTATATATTTATTTCTGTTCATATCGTAATCTTGTACTCAAACTAAGGGCTCATTTTCATTGATTGTTAACTCAGTGGTTTTACAGTTTTTGGGGAGTCCATACGGCATCTATCGACTCACGAAAGTAAGGCTTTCTGTATTGGTGGCTTGCGGGTATTCCCCGCACGTGGCCTAACAACCGACGAAACTCATCGGTTGGTGCGTGAACGGGAATATCCTGCATCCCGAATACGGTACGGTCAACAAGTCGTGACTGCCATGAAATTAGGTTTTCTGAACTTATGCGCATTTTTTACTTTGGAAGAAAATATTCAAAGTAAGCAAAATCCTAAAAATCTAAACTGCGCCTAACTTTATGACGGCCACGACTTGTTGACCGTACTACACGTGCTGTAAAGAACGATGAAAACGAGCGCTAAAATAATAAACGTTTCATAGCATCAAGCAAATAAGATACTGCTATTTATATAAAATGCAAAATATATATTTACATGATCGCTGTTAACATTCAAAATATATTTAATTTAATTTATTAAATTAAAATAAAATTTCAATCTTGCGTGTCGGCCCACCTGTAGTACATACCGTTGAGTTGCTCTAAGAATATAAACATGAGTACAGTAAGAGGACCTATCTTCACGTAAGTCGGTATAAAACCACTCCACAGTGCGAATATGCCTTCGTTTTTTATTATATTTTTCAGTACTACGACTTGACTTGTTCCTTTTGCTGTATTTTGTACTCTGAAATTTGAAAAGTAATATACGTATTTAGATATATATTAAATTGTTCATATAAAATTTTTGTAAAACAAGAGGTTTGCAGGGATTCTTGGACGCGATTACATATAGCTAGGACGAAATTTAAGAGAAGTTTTACAAGTTTTACTGTAAAATGACCTTTCTTCACAAAAAAATCTCTATAGAAAATATTTTCTACATTCTCAAAAATCTCTATAGGTCATTTTAATTTTTTATTAGGTATCAATGTTGTAGTGAACTTGCGTTATAGAAGAAGGCTCGACTGGTACAAACCATGTAAGTTGTATTTTTCCACAAAAAAGTAAATTAGCTCTCAAATAAATCTTAACTAAAATTATAAAAATAACAGTTATGAAAAAAGTGTGTGTGAGGATAGACGTTTGTTCCACTTTCACGCGAAAATAACTGACTAGTTTTAGATGTAATTTTACTATAATACAGCCTATACATCACTATCATAATAAAACATAGGCTAGAATATGTATAAAAAATAGCATCATTTTATTTGGCTATAATATAAGAACAAGCTATATATTTATAAGTGTACAAAGCCGCGTTTGAGATGCTAGTAGGTATATTAACTATAAAGCATTGCAAAATAAAAAAAATTAAGCTACTACCGCGTTTTGACGATGTCCACGGGTAGTGAAGCAGCGGTAGTGACGAGTCCCGATATGAACGACGCGGCAAAGTGGAGTACGATGCCGTCACCCAATTGAGGCAACAGCATTTCTCTGGCCTGGAATATTGTTTATAAATATATATATATATATATATATATATATATATATATATATATATACAAAATAAATTAATTGAATATTCTATATAGATAGATTTATTATATAAAAAGTTATATGAGTACTTCTTCTTCTTCCTGGCATTAGTCCCGGCTTTTGCCAGGGTCTGCCTTCCTACCTAACCTACTCCACTTTGCACGGTCTTTAGCGTCCTCGGTGGTTAGACCATTGGCTCTCATGTCCTGCTTCACGACATCCAACCAGCGCTTCCTTGGGCGTCCGAGAGGTCTCACTCTAGGGACTGACATAGCAAGGCACTTGCATCCGACATAGTTCCTAGGCCGGCGCGTAACGTGACCAAACCATCACAGGCGACGCTCTTGGAGCTTATCCGCTACGTCACGGACTCCAAGACTACCTCGAATGAATGTGTTGCGTATGCGGTCAGCCCGTTACGCCGCACATCCACCTCAGCATCTTCATTTCCGTGACGTGAAGCTCCTGAGTGTGCCGAGATAGTGCTGGCCAACATTCGCTACCGTATAAAAGGACCGGTCGGATGATGCTCTTGTATATCAGACCCTTAAGTTTGGGCGGTATCCTGCGATCGCAGACCACACCAGTGACCTCCCGCCATTTCGACCAAGCGGCGCTTATCCGGCTATAGACATCGTGATCGATGCCTCCAGACTCGTGCATAACGGATCCAAGGTACCTGAACTTTTACGATGTACTCGGTCTTCGACACATTTAGTTTAAGACCGCCGTTCTCAAGCGTACCCTTCCACAGGTTCACTTTACGCTCCAGCATCAGTCGGTTCTCGTCAATGAGTGCTATATCATCGGCATACATCATCAGCCATGGAGGCTGGTCTTGGATGTGAGCCGAGACAGTATAGAGCACCACATTGAATAAGAACGGACTAAGAGCCGAGCCCTGGTGAACCCCTACTGTAATCGGGAAGGGTTTAGTGTCGCCAACAGCAGTCCTAACCATAGAAGCGGAATCGTGGTACATGTCTCTGATAATCTCAATATAGGCTTCAGGGATTCCTTTGGATCGCAATGCCCACCAGATACACTGACGAGGCACACAGTCAAAGGCCTTCTGCAGATCTAAAAACGCCACATGCAGAGCTCTCCTTTTTTCCCTGTATGCCTCCATCAATGTACTGAGGGCGAAAATGGCGTCCATAGTGCCCGATCCTGGCTGAAATCCATATTGAGACTCAGAGATAGTACACTCACGGCGGAGCCTGAGGTCGATCATGCGCTCGAAGAGCTTCATGGTATGGCTCATAAGCTTAATGCCCCTATAACTACCACAATCTTGAACACTGCCCCTTCCCTTGTAAATAGGGGTAATAAAGCAAAGCCGCCGCTAGTGTGGCATCTTTCCAGTGTTCAAGATATGGTTAAAAAGGTCAGTAAGCATGAACACACCAAGAGAGCCCAACGATTTCAACAGTTCGATCGGAATGTCGTCCGGTCCCACCGCTTTTCCGTTCTTCATGCGTCGAAGACAATTACGAGTTTCGTCAAGGGTTATCGGGGCAATAAGTCCGAGGTTAGGGGGTGGGTCGTGATGAAGACTGCATGGGAGCTGAGTATTCAGCAACTCCTGGAAGTAGCTTCTCCACCTCTCCTTCACAGAGGCATGACTACAGAGCAGCGTGCCCTGGGAATCTCTGACGCAAAGACATTTTGCAATATCTTGCGTCGCTTTATCCCGGGAACGTGCCAGTTTGTAAATGAACTTCTGCCCCTCCACAGTTTCAAGTTTGTCATACAGTGGTGACAAACTCTCACTGCGGGCTCTGGCTACAGCTCTTTTACTGGCACGTTTAGCTGCAATGTACTCCAGTCTGTCTTCAGGAGAGTTGGATTGCTGCCACTTCTTAAAGGCATCCTTCTTTTCACGAGTCACCTCCTGCACCTTCACTTCATTTCATTCATTCCACCACCATGTCTCCCTGTCGATGACACGTCCTCCTCTGGAAAGGCCAAGAACTCGCCTGCCTGCCGCAATGATTGCCGACTGAGCTCGATCCCAAGCATCCTGAGCAGTCTCGGTGTTAGTCGAAAGATTATGACTTTTCACCTCTGCCAGGAAGTCGGTCTGCATCGGTCCATTCAGCAACCACCACTTGATCCGAGGCCTACGTTTCTCGGCTACTTTCTTCTTCGGAGTGACGTTAAAGTCCATGACAAGAAGACGATGTTGGGCCGTTAGGCTTTCGCCTGGAATGACCTTACAGTTAGTTACCCTGCCCATATGACACCGTCTGGTCAATAAGTAGTCTATTTGAGTTGAATGGGACCCGCTCTTATACGTGATAAGATGCTGAGGGTTCTTTTGGAAGAACGTATTCACGACGGCCAGACCAGACGCAATACAGGTTCTGAGAATATTTTCTCCCTCTGTATTGCGAAGACCGTGCCCAAAACCCCCGTGAACACGTTCATACGGCTCAGCAGCCTTACCGACGTGACCGTTCAAGTCCCCCCCCAACTAAGACCACTTCGGTAGACGGTACAGCAAGTAGCACCTCTACATACTGCTCCCAGAATGTCTCCTTTTCGGACGCGCTACATCCCGCCTGGGGAGCATAGGCACTGATTAAGTTTGTGGTAACGCCCTCCATCAGTACCCTTACTCGCATCAGGCGGTCGCAGCGACGGTCAACTTCAAGAAGCCCATTCTGAAGCTCTTCAGAAAGCACTACCGCCACACCGTTTCTACCGGAAGGTGACCCAGTGTATATAAGCCGGTAACCCTGCCCGATGTTACGGGACTTATTGCCCTTCCAGCGAGTTTCCTGGAGGAAAGCACACTGGACCCGACGTCTTATGAGTACATCTGCGAGTTCCCTGCATCGTCCGGTTAGAGAGCCAATATTCCACGTTGCAAAGCGGAGTTTCCGTCTGGGTACTAACGTCTTTAGCCGTGTCCGTACTTGACACGGTAGCCCTTGCCCACTTGTCGCAGGTGTAGGGCGATGTGCCTGCGCGTCGTTTTGCGGCGACGCCCTAGTCGTACCCAGTCTTTGCGTAGTTCGTTCCATATTCTGGCGAGTTGTGGTTTTTAATGGAGCGATTGCCATCTGACCTCCAAAACCCCTATGTGGGGAGAAACCGGGGGGAGAGGAATAGGATAGATAGAAAAGGGGAAAGGATGGGCAAATTTAGTACTTATTACGTACTATTTATTATACGTACATAGTATGTTATACTTACTATTATATCTTAATTTAATATGTCTATATTTGTAATTTTATGCTAAAAAAGCTCGACTTTTTTGCGCAAGGGCAAAAGCGTGCGACGCTCGATTTTCACTTGTAGAAATGAAATAATTACTAATTTTATTTTTTCGCTCTGGTAACGACAGCGTAGAGTCAAGTACCGCCACTCAATACCCAACGACTTGATTCGGCGGAGAGCGGGAAACGCAAGCCTCTTAATTGGAATGGACTGTCTTAACACTAGGTCCTCGGCTTCTGACTGGGTGAACCGATATTACTGTTTTTTTTATTTGAAAGCTGGTGCTTCCCGTGTGGTCGTTGGTCGTAATTTGACCATTTTTGACAATGTTATCCATGAGAACATCACAAAAGTCCTTAATTTGCATTATATATGTGTGGACCCGGTTGAAGTTGAGGTTTTCTTGTTATGTGTAACAAGAATGAGAAAAATAAAATAATAAAAATTTAGTTACTCCTTCGAGAGAGTGGAGATTTAACCATATTATACAATTTTTTAGCATCTGTTCTCCGTCGGCATTGAACTCAACGCCGCGCTTTGCCTCCACACCAGACCGAAGAAATGAAAATATAAATTTAATTAAATATTTCATTTCCTCGAGTGGAGATCGAATCCATGCCCCTTATACACATAATATATTGACTATATATTAATTCAAGTTTACCTGTGCATAAGTCCCCAGCTGGGCGCCGTTCACCACCATCGCTCTGGTGACGGTGGCTGTCGCGCCCCGGAACAACATTAAAGGGCCCTCTTCGCGTGTTATCCTATTATATTTGATTCATTATTCATGGCTTTTTATAAAAAAAAACATTTTCACGCTGTAAAGTGTCTTAACACTAGGTTCCCTCTGCTTACCCCGCACACAACAGGATAAGCAGAGATAACCTAGTGTTAAGACACTTTATTTCCTACTTTCCACCAATTGCGTGTTGAGTGGCGGAACTCAACGCCGCGCTTTGCCTCGACACTAGAGTGAAGAAATGAAAATATAAATGTAAATAAATATTTCATTTCCTCGAGTGGGGATCGAACCCACAACCAGTCGATTTTACAGTCAGACTACGCCATTGCGCTACGACTGTCCTCATTATATATAAAATGTATAAAAAAACATATAAAAGGCCTTATAAAAAAATATTTTAATTTATTACCAAGAAAATATGTTAAATTTTGCCGTGTGATCTCGGCCTAGAATAGGATCATCCTGGTACTGGTGGTGTCGTAAGAGGCGACTAAAGTACGTGTGGTAGAGTCACGTCGCCAGCAATGGCAACACGCATGGGCAGACTCGACCGGATCATTACCACCCCCGGCATTTAAAACCGGCGCTAAGTAGTGGCTTTATGCCACTGCGTTTCGCATCAGATAATGCCGGGCTCCGGCGCCCAACCCACCTTACAGGCCGGCAACGCACCTGTAACTCCTCTGGTGTTGCAAGGAGATTTTTAATTCCTTAGAGAGTCCATGTACCTATTTAGGTTTCCTTGTCTTACATAAGTTTAACTTAAAAAATATTACAAATAAAACTTTTCGCCGAATCGAGACGTTGCTTGTTGTTAAATGATGCATATAAACCCCGTGCTTTGTCTGTTTTGTAGGGCAAAGAAATGTAAAAAAAAATAAATTTAAATTTAAACTAAAATCATATAAGAATACATATAATAACCTCGAGAGCGCGTTAAAGACATTTTTATAATTCCTACGCTGTTCAGGAGGAAGTCGTCCGTCAGCTGTCATCCTGATGAGGGCGACCTCCGCGGGGGTGCCGATGAAGGCGCCGATACCCCCCGCGATCATGCCCACCACCAGCTTTATAGGGAAGCTGGGCACTCCGTAGATACTTGAACGTCAATATGTATAGCTATTATGCTACGTTATAAATTGTTATATAAAATAGTAGGTAATATTAGTTATTGTTATATGTATTTGAAAATGTGCCAATTATAAGATTTTTTTTCAGCTTCCCGCTGTATCCCGCATGTAGTAGGGAAGACAAAGGGAGCTCTGTTATAAGACACTCCACTCCCCACTTTTCGTCGAATTCTGGAGGCTTGCGTGTTACGTGGCAAACCTCGACGCTGCGCTTTGTCTCGACACTAGAGCGAAGAAATGATAATATCATATATTTTACTTCCTTTTCCTTCCTCTTTTCCTGTCGCGTTTACAGTCTTAGACATACAACAGTAGTTCACTTTTTTTCCTAATTTGTGATGAACGAAGATGTATTAAACGTTTAACGATGAACGTTAAAGTCTAATCTGGAGGAAACTACATATATTTTAATATAAATAAATATATTTCATCATTACAAAAAAATAAAACGAATTCTAACCCCGTATAGTAATTGCTCAACCCATTGTAACAGCCCAACCGGCCGGTGGTGTACGTCGCCTGTCGGAACAGTGCTGCAGACAGTCCTCTGTAGAACCCTGTGATGCCTTCATTTCGAAGAATATTACCCACGACTCCGAAAAGAGTGCTTTTACTACCCGGTCCAGATAGCTGCATCCGTGTCTTGACTAGGTCAGCTGGTTGTACCACGCATATGCCCATCATACTAGAGTTAGAGTTTTAAATTAAATTGAATATATTTTTAATAGAGATCTTTTTAATAAACATTTTTATTTTGTTATTATTATAAATACGGCAAAGATGTTAGTTATATCGAGCTTTCCTTACTAATGTGTATTTTCTTATTAATTAACAAATAATATTCGACTATTCACACAAGATATATCGAAATCGAAAGTAAAAAAAATCGAGTCAGAATTATTGGAATTTTTGGAAAACTCCTCTCAATTTCTTTCTTGTTGGGAAAATAGAAAACTACTTAGCGACCGCGGAGTATCAAGTCACCAACCCGCTCATACCACCGAACACAAAATTTAGCCATCCAGGCATAGGTTTTCGAACTTTATTTTCGCTCATATTAGGTGAATGTAGTGATTGTTATTTCTCTCCGTCTCCCGTGCTATCGTGCAAGGCACATTTACATTTTCATAATTTGCCAAATTTGGCAGACATTTCGAAATAAATATTTATCTATGTGGCTACAATATTTAAACGTTTAAAAGTTTACAATTGTAAACAATATTGTTTAATATTTAATGTTCTTAGATTTTTGAGGCTACTCAAATGCTTATTGCTAAGAGAGAGTAGTCAAAACGCAAGAAATAGGTAAAATCGTATAATAAAATTATTTTCTAGGGTTTAATAGATAACTTATTTTGACAGATTTAATTTTTCATAGAAAACTGCATTTTGTATTTAATATATATATCTATATCAGCTATCAGGGTAGGCATAGGGATCCTAGTGTTAAGACACTCCGTTCCCCACTTTATGCCGAATTCTGGAGGTATTGCGTGTTGAATGGCAAAACTCACCGCCGCGCTTAGCCTCGACACCAGAGCGAAGAATGAATGGAAGAATGGACATATAAATTTAAGTAAATATTTCATCTCCTCGAGTGGGGATCGAACCCTCAACCAGTCGGTTTTACAGTCAAGTGCCGCTGCACCACGACTGGCCTCAAGATATCTATATATACCTAATATATATTCTTTTATATATACGATTTTTTTGTTGGTTCATAGGGATTAGGTAAAATGTTTTGCTTAATTTTACGCTACGTAGGCTGTAAGCTCCGTCAGTAACTGAGCTAAGGAAGTTTCGACTTTTGTAAAGGTGAATATAAAATATCTAGGCAAAATATAGAAAAAAATAAAAAAGACCATATCAGTATCATCTATCATTTTATTATAATTTTTAAAATTTTATGTTAAGATATAAAATATTTATTAATTTATACAAAATTACTCTTAAATATATCTAAATTTCTTATTGCCACTGCCATTCTTCAGTGTAGTCTTGATCCAGGAGGTATCGCCTGTGAAAATAGGTATTATTATATTTTATTTTTCTTTAGCTTCACGCTATATCCCGTAAGTTATAAGGTAGGCATCGGTAGGAAAACTTGAGAACCTTGTGTTAAGACATTCTGTCCCCATTGAGACACTTCTGTTCTTCATTTTCCGCTAAATTCTGGAAGCATTGCGTGTTGTGTGGTGAAATTCAAAGTGACGCTTTGCCCTGTTACCAGAGCAAGGAAAATAATAATATTAAGTGTAAATAATCAATTCCCTCGAGCCGAAATCGAATCCATGACCGTCGCGTTTACAGTCATACGTTTGTGCTCCTGTATCACGACGGCCTTTAAATATATAAATATTTAATACTGTACTTAAATAAAAAAATACAAGATAAAAGAAATGAAAAATAAGATGTAAAGGCGGCCTTATTATCATAGGTGATTTTCCAGGCAACCCTTACAATAGAAAAGATGAAAGAACATATGGATATTATAATATATGAATTATGTAAATATATAATATTTTTAACAAAGAAAATTTTAAATTCATCTAGAAAATGGTAAAATATGAAAAAAGCTGACTATTCTTTTAAAGCAACTACAAAAAGACAAAAAGTGGCGTATTTCACATGTTTAGCAATGAGTATAAAATACAATTAATAGACAAAATGGCAGGTACTAGCGAGGATGTCGCGGTGAGAATGAAGAAGAACGTGCTCAGCTGGTTTGGGCACGTCGAATGAATGAGTGATGAAAGAATGGCAAAAAAGATTTATGATGGAAAAGTGAGCGGTAAGAGAGGTAGGGGGAGACCTCGGTTGACCTTCGAAAACACAGTATCAAAGATACTGGAGGAAGGTCACGTAAAAAGTATGAGGAGGCCCCCCGGAGGGCATATATGTGCGGGTTAATGACAGTGGACGAGGCGAAAGAGGTATGTAGAGACCGTAGCGTCTGGGGCTCCGTTCTCTCTGACTATAGAGTAGACTATAAAAGAGGTGGCACCTCCTGTGCGGCGGCGAGGGCGGCTCGTGCGCGCGCGCGACGGCGCCCAGCAGCGACAGGCACGAGCGCGACAGCCGCTGGCTGAAGTTCTGCGGACACAATAAACAACTGTATATATATGAGGCCAGCCGTGGCGCCGGGTGGTTGTGGGTTCGATCCCCACTCGTGGAAATGACATATTTACTTAAATTTATATTTCCATTTCTTCGCTCTGCTGTCGAGAACAAGCGCGGCGTTGAGTTCTGCCACTCAACACGCAATGCCTGTCGCAACGCAATATCCTGCTGTGATTGGGATACAGCGTGAAGCTGATTTAATTTATTTTCTTTTAAATATGTATCTTTACTTTCATATAAAGACCGTTGTAGCGTCCCCTACGCTACACAGACGTGTGACTGTAAACGGAAAATGAAAAATGGAAACGGAGTATTTTAACACTATGTTCCCAAGTCCTCTCCGCCTACCCTCTTATATGCAGCAAATAGTGTAAAACTAAAAAAAATGACTTACCGGTAAACAAGAGCCCTTCATCTCCCGCAAATCGATCTTCCTAAACAGTTCACAAACAACTAACTCATGCAAACTCGGAGGCCGAGGACCAAATATGAGTTCAATAATTTCCACCACCTGAAAAACGGATATTTTACATACATTTTTAAATATAATAAAAAACTTTCTAAAGTGTTTTATAACACTTAAAAATAATAAAAATTTATATTAAATAGTTGTTATTATTATAGTTGTTGATTTGTGAATAAGGATCGTTATTTTTCAATTCCAATATTGGTATGAATATATTGTTAGTGTTAAGGATCTCAAAGTGTTTTTTCCTAAAAGTATATAGTATATTTTAAAATATTATTTATTTTATATTTAAAAATAAATGTTTGACGTCTTACTTATCGCTGCGGCAGTGTGATATTGTAAACACGACGGGTTATAGGTTTGATTGAAATTTTAGAAAATTATATATATTTTTTTCATTTCTTCGCTCTGGTAATGACGCAGAGTGTACGTTGAGTTTTTCACTACACAATGCGCATTGTCTCCAGAATTTATTGGAAAGTGAATTCTAGTACAGACACTTTCATTTTATTAAGAACCGAAGGTCTTAATACTAAATGAAAAAAAAAATTAAATCAGCTTTATGATGTATATCGTACACAACAGGGTTGGCAAAGGCAACCTAGTATTAAGAGACTTCGTTCCTCATTTTTCGCTGAACTTTAGAGGCATTGCGTGTTGAGTGGTGGAACACACCGCTGCTCTTTGCCTGGGCACCACAGCGAAGAAATGGAAATATAAATGTTAAATAAATATTTCATTTCCTCGAGTAGAGATGAAACCCATAACCGTCGCGTTACAGTATCCTGCTTTATGTGGATAAAATATGAGGTTAAAAAAAAATCCGTCTTTGGTTCCGTTAAAACCACTTCCTTAATATGTCTAACATATATTATCTAACTATAGTCTATTAGGGGGAGACCTCGGTTGACCTTCGAAAACACAGTATCAAAGATAATGGAGGAAGGTCACGTAAAAAGCGTGAGGACCGCACGGAGGGCATGTATGTGCGGGTTGATGACAGTGGACGAGGCGGAAGAGGTATGTAGGGACCGTAGCGTCTGGCGCCCCGTCCTCTCTGACTACCCCGCTGGGACACAGCGGGTACCTGCGCGTAGTGGTGGTGCAGCGCGCGCAGGCGCGCGGGGTCGCTGTGGGCGGCGCACATCTCCAGCAGCACGTGCCCGAGCGCGCGCGCGTCCGCGCACACGGGCCGCCGCGGCGCCGCGCCGATCAGGGTGTTCTCGAGACCGCACATTCTGGATGTTGTAGCTTTATATTATTGTTTGAACGTAACGGGAATCGAACGGGCACCTCTTGCAAGCTGGCCAAAAAGTAACTTACAGTCTCCAAAGTATTTCAACGACCGCGTGGTCAACTTCCGCTATGCTCAATTTTTTTTATACGTGAAATGACACTTGATATGATTTTACATAAAAAAATTAAACCATAGGTAAAGAAAGGGTAAATATTATTTTTAAAGTATTGAATTCTTTGAGTGTGAATAAATATTTTATTTTTTGCAAATATTTATATAAATTTATTTTATTAATTTACGGTTTATAAATATATAAATTTATATAATAGCTTTATACGTTTTTAACAGTAACTGCGATGTCTTCGTTTCAATTTTAGGGACATTCAAATCAATTTTACAGTTTACATACTAGGAAAACAATCAACCAATAAGGCACAAATATTGATAGTTTTTGTCATAAACATAATGAGATTGTAAGAAACTTTCAAAACGTCTATAAACATTTTGAGACACTAGGTAACGCAAGAGAAAATAATATAATATTAATAATAATAATAATTAAAAAAGTTAGTTTATAATAATTTAAAAAGGGAACTATTTATAAAATTACACTGTTAATGTTGTTTTTAGGGTTTCGTATCTATTAAGGAAAAAAGGAACCCTTTGTCGCTTTGCTATCCGACCGTTTGTCTATCTATTGTAAGTTGAATATCAAACCATATACTAAAGACTACGGTCCCTTGATTTCTTGAAAAAATTGTATTTTTCTATAAAAAAATTTCAATACTATAAAGGGTATACAAAAATAAAATTGAAAACTATACTTTTGTGATTTCACAAAAGTAAATATAATAATAGCCTTAAAAGTGGAGCAAATTTAGTATTGAAGCTGCTAGTTCAAGTGAGGTATCAGATGAAAGAGTTTGGCGTGCATATTCCAATACATATTTTATTATTTTTTTATGACCAATTTTTGTACGACACGAAAGAAATACTTTAAAAGTTATTTGACCGATAAGCATATTTACTTTTTAAATTACTATAAATAATATAAATTTAGCTAGCAAGATACAATTTATTGCACATATAAAAAAAAAACCATTTTAAATGAAACTCTTTCATCGGATTAATCGCATTTAAATATTTAATATGTAACATTTTTGTAAATTCGATGTGTCGTACGCGGTAGTTTGATGTAATAATTAAGTCAACAGATAGACGAATACTACCTCAGTCTATTCGAAATGGAACTTCGGGTTCCCAAAAATACACTTATGAATAAATGTTTGGGTTCCAAAACCACTTTGCATTATTCCGTGGTCACACGTGGTGTCATCCGTCTGTCAGTTGATTTAATGATTATACTTAACTACTGCGTTAGTCAGGTTAAAGAGTTTAATTTAAAATATGTTATGATCACGAAAATCAAAGATATTATTAAAAAAAACTATTATTTAAATTTATTTATGACCTTTAAAAACTTTTAGAGGCCAGTCGTGGCGCAGCGGCACGAGGTGTGACTGTGAAACCGACGGTTATGGGTTCGATCTCTACTCGAGGAGATGAAATATTTGCTTAAATTTATATTTCCATTTCTTCGCTCTGGTGTCGAGGTTAAGCGCGGCGTTGAGTTCTGCCACTCAACACGCAATACCTCCAGAATTCGGCAGAAAGTGGGGAACGGAGTGTCTTAACACATGGTTCCCTCTGCCTACCCTGCTGTGTTCGGGATACAGCGTGAAGCTGATTTAAAAAGCTTTTTAACTATACTACATTTTTATTTTGAGGCCGTCGTAGCGCATTGGGATATCGTACATCTGACGGTAAACGTGACGATTATGAGTTCAATTCCGACTCGCAGTATTAATAAATCATTTCATTTCTGCGCTCTGCTAATAAGACAAAGCGCGTCATTGAGTTATGAACAACAGGCAATGTCTCAAAAATTGACAGAGTAAAAACGGAGTGTCTCAACACTACCTACTGTGCTATATTCATTATACAGGGTGAAACTAAAACACGTACCTGGCCACACCGTTCTGCACAACAACATTCCCGGTATGCAAATGGCAGAAGGCCGGGAAACCTTTCTCCTTAAGAAAGAGGAGGCCTTCCAATAGCTGTCTTCCAAATCTGGCTACTTGTGTGGGCGGCAGTCCCGCTCCTCGTGAACCATTGTACTTTCGATTGTATTCTTCATTCCAGGTGCTCTGAAAGATTTAATATCTATGATATAATACAGACTTTTATAAATAATAATATTATAATAATATTATTTAACACAATAGTAATATTGTTCCTAATAACACATTAATATTGAAATAATTGAATAGCTTATAAAACTAAAAAAACACAATTTCAACAGGACAAAAGACAAATTGTAAGGAGTGCAAACTCTATATGTTTACTAGTAGGCAGTCCATCAGCCATCTTATAACTTTATAATCAGACCAGCTCGATGGTATCATAATATTGTATTGTCATCATATGTGATACAACACTTATTTAGAAAACGTATATAAATTTGAACGTAGCGGGACTCGAACCCGCGCCTCCTGGAAACCGACCAGGCGCTCTGATCACTAAGCCATACGTTCTCATCAAGCTACGTCGAAATTCTTATACGCTTGTTACAACTTATTATGTTGTTAGCATCTCTGTAGGGAGATTTTTACAAATTTCCGCTACCCAAAGGTAATTACTAAGAATTATCGTTTGGCAAGAGAGAATACTATTTTTAAAATATTTTTAAACATTTTTTAAAGTGTTATTCCACACTTAAGAAAGAAAAATATTTATTTAGAAAACGTATAAAAATTTGAACGTAACGGAACTCGAACCCGCGCCTCCTGGAAACCGACCAGGTTTTTTAAGTTTTTATACGTTTTCTAAATAAGTATTTTTTCTTTCCTAAGTGTGGAATAACACTTTAAAAAAATGTTTAAAAATATGAAACAATAATTAGAAGTGCGCGGAATTTAGATATTTGCGATTTTAGTACATACATAGATAGCTATATATGTACTAATATACTGAGTTCTAGAGGCAGCTAATGAAAGTGTGTTAAAAAGGAAACAGCACTTTTAAAATATTAATAACCTATCTGAATTATACATATATTACAGTTATATATAATTTTTCTCCCTAAAACCCCCCAGAAAACAAGTACTAAATACTAAATCGCTGGTTAGTATCCATTAAAAAAAAATCACCACTAACCTTGTATATCAAATCCTTCAAACTTCCCTGAGCATTATATGGTAAAACTGCTAAAGCGTGTCCGTTACACAATTCTATATCCAAAACAGGATATATATAAGGATGATGCAGAGCGCGGAACAGCTCCAAGATGAGTCCGCGGGAACGCTCGTTCGGTTCTATCGGACATTTGCTTGAGAGAGGCATCTGGGGTATTGAAATAACTTCAATTCTATGTGTTTCATTTTATTTTGAATAATTTAATATATCAAATAAATATTGCCAGAAATAGAGGCCAGTCGTGGCGCAGGGGCTCAAAGTGTGACTGTAAAACCGACTGGTTGTGGGTTCGATCCCCACTCGAGGAGATGAAATATTTACTTAAATTTATATTTCCATTTCTTCGCTCTGGTGTCGAGGCAAAACGCGGCGTTGAGTTCTGCCACTTAACACGCAATGCCTCCAAAATTCGGCAGGGGAACGGAGTGTCTTACACTAGGTTCCCTCTGCATACCCTGCTGTGTGCGGGATACAGCGTGAAGCTGTTTTTTATTCGGATTTTATTCGGACATTAAGTTACTTTTATGAAACCGCCCAAGAAATTAATAAACTTGAGCTTTAATTTCTTTATGAATTCCTCAAAATTGTAAAAAAAATAATTAATAATTGAAAAACAAGTTCTTGCAATATTCTTGAAATATATTTAAAATTGCAGACTAGCTGCATGAAAAAGTTGAAGAGAAAATTAAAAACAACTCTAACGAAACAACAAAACTGCATAAAACCCACGTCCACATATATACATAGGTGCAATGTACTCAATAATCCCAACAAATCTCGTTATATAAAAGGACAAGGTAAATAAACTAGCATATAAATAAATTACCAAGATTAGTAGGCGGTCCGCTTTAATGGAATTATCGTGTACGGCGAACCAGTGCTTGTTGGCGCGCGAGCCGATCGCGCCCAGGGCTGATACCATGTTGTACCTGGAGATTACATCACACTACTACCATTAGTAGGGCACTAGCTCTATGCACGTAGGACCCTACATGACCTAGTGCCCTACAGCCTACATGATCTAGTATGCTAAAAGTACCTCAAAAGTGATATATTTGCCACTGTATGTTTTAAATGCTTCTATAATCTACTTATCAATGTAAGAAAATCTTGCAAAGCTATTTTGATCCACTTTGAAATGTGTTTCTGATACTATATTAATATAATCTTTTCAAAACGTTGACCTTATACCTATCCGAGAACTGTATGTAACTCAGAACATATAACTACCAGTATTATTTTAACTTTTTTGTAAAAGAAACACATATATTTAATAAAATATAAATATTAACTTTCGGTTCAACAATTTTTTTATGATTCTATAAGAAACAGAGTGTACGAACGTACCTTGGTGTGCGCGACAGGTATTCGTTGCATATTGCCAACGAGACAGCACTCTCCATTGACGTCTCTGCAAGTCTGCAATATTTCGTATATATGTAATTAACATATTTTTCTTTTTATTCATAGACTCTGGATTATTACAAATAGGGAATGTATAATATAACGAGAATTAATAAATTAATAATATTTCATATTTACTTAAAAAATATATTTCCATTTCTTCGCTCTGGCGTCGAGGCAAAACGCAGCGTTGAGTTCCGCCACTCAACACGCAATACCTCCAAAATTCGACGGAAAGTGAGAAACGGACTGTCTTAACACTAGGTTCTCTCTGCCTACTCTGCTGTGTGCGGGATACAACGTGAAACTGATTTAATTTAATTTTAATAATATTTCATTAAATTGTGATACTTTTTTTTAAATTGGGACTTTTAAATATGATTTATTTATTTAAATAACATCTACTATGCAAATAATCGAGGCCGGTCGTGGCGCAGCGGCACGAGGTGTGACTGCAAAACCGACTGGTTCTGGGTTCGATTCCCACTCGAGGAGATGAAATATTTACTTAAATTTATATTTCCATTTCTTCTTGTGTCGAGGTTAAGCGCGGCGTTGAGTTCTGCCCCTCAACACGCAATGCCTCCAGAATTCGGCAGAAAGTGGGGAACGGAGTGTCTTAACACTAGGTTCCCTCTGCCTACCCTGCTGTGTGCGGGATACAGCGTGAAGCTAATTTAATTAATTTTTTTTTTTACTATGCAAAAAGTTCTATGACTACTACTGCAAAAATCAATAGTACATGTAAATATAATACACGCTTCCTTGGATTAGAAATTGCTAAACAGAATGTACATTAAACATCATCGTCATCACCAGCACTTCCAACGAATGTTAGTATCGTGATGCAGAGTTGGTAATACTATGTATGTACGCGTAGTGCCTGTCACATCAATTTCCACTTAGAGAAATGTTTTTAGGTTACGCAGCGTCCCGAAAACAGCAGGGTAGGCAGAGAGTACCTGGGAACCTACTTTCCGCCGAATTCAGGAGTCATCAGCAGAGCGAAGAAATGCAAATATCAAATAAGTATATCCACGAGTGGGGATCGAACCCACAACCTACCGCGTTTAAAGTAGCATACTTGTGCCCCCTATTTAAGTAAAGTAAAGACTCATCAGCATCAAGACATCATAGTAAATGAATTGGTACCTGGGAGAGGCTGTAGGTTCTGATGGAGATGATTTGCCAGAGCTAGACCCCATGAAGGACTTGTTGAACAACAACTTTGCTATGGAGTCAATCTTTTGCGCCACGAGTGGTGTTCGCTCGGAACTTTCCTCTAGGATTTTAGAAAATAATCACTATTTTTATCAGTTTTAGAGCATACAATTTTTGCTTGAAGTCAATTTTATAAAATTTAAATTTTGTATAGTAATATGATTAAATGTTGAATGACTGAATTCTTTAATAGTAAATTATTGACGTTACGGTTATACAGGGTGATTGGTAGATACATGTACAAAGTTGACAGGTGATAGAGTTCATTTTTAACTGTATTTTTTATTTCTGAGAAAATATGAATTGAAAATTACAGCTCAATGTGACAAAATATTAGTGTTTTCATACTTTATTACTCAATAAACAAAAACTAAGATTTTCAGTCGGCTTTGTTTTATATTATTATACTAGCGGCCCGCCCACGGCTTCGCCCGCTTAAAATACATGATTATTGATTTAAGCAGAATTGATTGACAACTATAATAAAATAAAATAAATAAATAAGTGGCAGAACTCAACGCCGCGCTTAACCTCGCCACCAGAACGAAGAAATGGAAATATAAATTTAAGTTAATATTTCATCTCCTCCATTGGGGATCGAACCCACAACCAGTTGGTTTTACAGTCACACTTCTTGCCGCTGCGCCACGACTGACCTTGTTTACTTTATTGTATAAAATATTGTATAATAGTGCTTCAAAAATATATATTTTTATCAACAGTCATATAATCAAGACGTTTCGAATGTCATTCTTTAGCCAGGGTCATACCAGCGCGATTTCTATATAACATTCGCTGGCAAGCTAATGCCTTGAGTTCATTCAAATGACGATAACTTTTTTTTTAATGAACCGATTTTGATGAACCAAACTTTACAACCTAAATTGAGTTAAAACAAAGCAATTGGTGAAATTTTCAAGTAAATCGGTTCAGTAGTTTCAGAGAAAAATGCGGACAACAATATGTCGACAGACAGACAGACAGACAGACAGACAGACAAGAAATTCAAAAAAAATCTTTTTGCTTTCTATTAGTCTTTTTAAGTGTCCCTCTATCCATTTCAGTCAAAATTACTAAATGTACAGACAAAATATTTTTACTGTCTTATTATATATAGAGATAACGCATACATCAAAGAATACAAAAATACCAATAGTCAGTGTAAAAACACGCAATTTTTTTTTCTGGAGGTCAGTTGTGGCGCGATGAAATGTTTTTTGATGGAATTTAAATTTATATATATATTTTTTTTGCTCTGGTGTCGAAGCAAAGCGATTTCCATCACAATGCAACACACGCAATGCCTCCAGAATTCGTGGGAAAATGGGTAACAGAATGTCCTAACACTAGGTTCTCTATGCCTGGGGTAGGCACTGTATTCGGTGTGTGCGGGATACAGCGTGAAGCTGATATTTTTTAATATTTTTTTTCGATCATTTTATGGGACACATATGGTATTTAAATATTTTTTAAATGAACAATATCTCGGAAACAGTACAATTTTAATCCATATAGTAAGGGAAAAAATAGTTGAAAATTACTTCTATCACCTATATCAGTCTGTACATCTACCTATCAATCATATTTATATTAGGTATAATATTTATAAAGCATTTTTTAGATATTCTTTTAATACGAGTATCATACATTTTACATATGAATTTTGGTGAAAAAAAATATACTTATAAAAGTGACATTTTTTCTTTTTTATTTTTATTAGAATTTATTAATTCGATTTGTCAAGTGATTAATGAAAAATAGATAAATTACATTTACTTACAGGAATATAAATAGATTTTTTTTAATTTAACCACTTTTAATAAGTTTTCACACTATGTAAAATAATATTTAAAAGCCATAATATACACTATACACTCACTATAAACTTACACTATAAAATACGGCCCAAATAAATCTAAATTAAAACCAAAACAAAAGACGTCCGCATGCAATACAAGATACACATTAAACGTAATAAAACTTTGATATTATTAATATTTAAACTATTCAACTATTAATTAATTATTGGTAGCAAACAATTAAGCAATTACGGTATCATTAACACTAATAACTAAACAACCATAAAGACATACCTTCACTCTCCTCTTTATCAGTGGACACGGATCGCAAACGGAATGCATTTCTCTTATTAGCTGCCGCAACAGACTCGGGGTTTAACTCCGCAGCAGACTGTGCCCTTTTGCAAGAACCGCGACGCTTCTTCTTCCTATAATTTGATCTAGAGCGTTCTTGGTAAAACCTGTCGTGGCCAGTAGTAGCAGGTTCTTTTTGTTCTTTAGTATCACCAGATTTCATGTGCTGGTACAAGTTGAACATTTTCACAGTTCTCCTACGCACATACGCCCGAAATACAAACAACTTGTCGAACATTTAGTTACTTCCCATCATCGTCCGTACCCTAATACCTAAATTTCCCTAATTTTTAGCTAATTTAAATAATCGTATTAAGTTTTATATGAACAACAGTCGAAATACATATTATATGGGAAGGACGTGGACGTTCTAACGGATCTCCGTGTAATTGAAGTCGTACTAGTGCTAAGCCGGACTGCGCGTCGTTTTATACAGCGTGCTCCATTTCAGTTTATTATGTTTCATATTTTAAGCCGATGATGTGGAGAAATTAATTTTTCCACGTAGTATAATGTGTTATACAATGTAGCTTATGGTAACATATAGATTTTTCTTCTAAACAATTATTTATATTTAAGAAGAATCTCTCTGTGATCTATATTCCGCTTGTGGACTTTACAATTTAAACATTACATTTCAAAAACATATGCCTATCCATGGAATAACCTATCCATGTGTATGTTTTAATACATCTTTTTTTAATATATTTTTTTAGTTTCACGCTGTGTTCGTAAATAGCAGAATATACAGAGAGACTCTAGTGTTAAGACACTCAGTTTCCCACTTTCTACCAAATTTTCGAGGTAAAATTGCTATGAAATGCAAATATTGATAAAAAAAAAACTCATTTTCACTGAGTCTCCACTACTACGACTCTATTAATTTCTTATACACCAACACTCAAAAACAACAAAACTAAAAACATAAACAACAACAACAAACGAACATTTTAATACCAACAAGTTAATATAGCACCAAAAAACAACTTAATCGTATTTAATTTCACCATTGCCATTCTGCACGTATAGCAAGTAAAGCCGGTCGATGACCACAAGCGACACCACTGTATGTATGGCCATCCTCACATAGTACGGGACGAAGCCCTTCCAAAAGTATGAAACACCCTTACGATGGAGGATATCTTCGATTATGTCCTTGTGACGTACGCCCCTTTCTTTCACTTGGTATCTGGTAAAAGGTGAAGTCGATGTGGTATCTTTTGTTGGAATGAAATATATTTCTTTTTTATTTATATTTGAGGCCAGTCGTGTCGCAGTGGCACGAAGTGTGACTGTAAAACCGACTGGTTGTGGGTTCGATCGCCACTCGAGGAGATGAAATATTTACTTAAATTTATATTTCCATTTCTTTGCTCTGGTGTCGAGGCTAAGCGCGGTATTGAGTTCTGCCACTCAACACGCAATGCCTCCAGGATTCGGCAGAAAGTGGGGAACAGAGTGTCTTAACACTAGGTTCCCTTTGCCTGCCCACCTGCTGTGTGCGGGATACAGCGTGAAGCTGATTTATTTATTTTATTTATTTATATTTTTTTAGGCGTTACTTAAAACTAGACTAATGTATAGGTATGGTTTTTACAATTTTAATATGTCCTAAAAAAGTCCAGACATTCCTTTGAGTTGCCAACTTAACTAAATAAAATTTAAAAAATGAATTCAACGCAGTAAAGTATATTTTGTAAATGAAAATTTAATTTCATTATATTATATTTTCACTTAACACAAAAAATATATATAATAATATAACGTCCAGAGTCGCCTTGTTGGTGTAAAATAGATTTGTAGCATCTTCTCGCATAATGTAGAGCAGCTATTCACTAAATAAATAAATGCACAGCAGACTACACTGGGTGGGCAGAGGGAACCTAAGTTGTATAACAGCGTGTGACCATAAACGCAACAGGATGTGTGTTCAATTCCCACTCGAAGAAATAAAATATTAATTATTAATAATAAAATTTAGTTAATATTTTTATTTCTTCGCTCTGGTAACGAGCCAATATGCGAATAAAACTAGACGAATATCAACTTATAGCTCGAGACCAATAATATATTAAAAAAAAAATGTGTGGCCATTACCTCGTTTTCACCAAGTCTATAGGTAAGGAGACAAAAGCCGTAAAGAAGCTGGAAATCAAGGAAGTCGATATATGCAGCGTTAGTCCTTTGCCCATGTCTCTTTCGCGAAAGATCTCTCGAACCTGAATGAAACTATTTTAAGTAAATATTAATCAAATAATCGTCATTATATATATAATTTAATATCTACTTTTACCATTATTTCTTACATAAAATAAAAAAAAAATAATCAGCTTCACGCTGTATCGCGCACACAGCCAGAGGGAACCTAGTGTTAAGACACTCCGTTCCCCACTTTCTGCCAAATTCCGGAGGCATTGCATGTTGAGTGGCAGAACTCAACGTCGCGCTTAACATCGACACCAGAGCGAAGAAATGGAAATATATATTTAAGTAAATATTTCATCTCCTCGAGTAAGGATCGAACCCACAACCAGTCGGTTTTACAGTCACACCTCGTGCTGCTGCGCCACGACTGGCCTCTTTCTTACATAATAAATAATTTTACTTAAGTTTCATTAAATGAGTTTTAACTACGTATTTACCTGCGAGTAACTCTGTATTTGACCAATGCTGATCAACACCGACCGCCCTATAGTTAACGTGCCGCCGCGCCAGAGAGCCTTAACACCTTCCTCTTGACAAATCCTAATGATAGTGATATAATTCAGATAAAATGATAGTGATATGACGATATCATTCCCACATAGTGATAGGTGGTGATATCAATCTCATAGGAATTAAATAAAAAGGCTTATTTGTAAAAATAGGCATAGGTATAAAAAAAAATAATAATACGAAAGTTATACCAGTAGATGTTGCAACCAATTAAAGATTGTATAAACAATACGTTTATAAAAAATATTTTTATTTAATTGTGAGTCCAAATCCCATTCCACGTGAGGTCATCACCGTCACCATCATCATCACCAATTAATAATTCGTCTTAAGTTAAGAGTTCATTAAAATTTCTGTGAATTATGCTACATACAATACATACAAATATTTACTTCAATTTATATTTCCATTTCTTCGCTATGGTGTCGAGGCAAAGCGCAGCGTTGAGTTCTGCCACTCAACACGCAATGCCTCCAGAATTCGGCAGAAAGTGGGGAACGGAGTGTCTTAACACTAGGTTCCCTCTGCCTACCCTGTTGTGTGCGGGATACAGCGTGAAGCTGATTATTTATTGATTATTGCTCATACAATTGACATTATATTTTCGTAAAAAGAAAAAAAAAGGAATATAGTGCAACCTCGATTTAACGATACTAAAGAAAATGAAAATAATACGTGATATCAAGTAATTTGTTACAATGACATTCGTTATACAGAGGTTAGAATGGTCTACGATTCGTTTTAACAAGGTAAAAAAAAAATTTGATCTCTCTCTCTTTTCGTTTATCAGCCTTTGCAAAGCTTTAAAACAACAGTATTAAAACAATAATAACTGTCTTACCAAATATTTAATAAGTCTGAACCTGCTTAGAAATGAATTAAATATGAAATTGAATCTAGTAAACTGTATATGATGTAATAGGATATGTAAACAATTAATTTAATGAAATACATTAAATAGATGCAAATAATACTTTCTTTTTATATTTTGCAAAGATTAAAAATTCGTTATAAAAAAAGATTCGAACAAAGGTATTCGTAATGTAAAAGTATATTTTGTATCTTATTTAACTTAAAAACTGCCCAGTTTTAGTAGATTTCGAAAAATTCTTTATATTAAAAAATCTTTATATTGGTTCGTTATAATAAGGTTATATATATTGTAATGTATACCAAAATAAAAAAAAATTATCACTTTGTAATGGCATGAACAGTCCCCCTATATTTTTGCTCGCAGCTGCAAGTAATGCACGGTTCCAAGGGGCCGTCGGCCATCAGCCTAACCAGCAGGACCTCCGACGGAGTCCCCGCTAGGGCTCCAGCTATACCCGCTGTTACACCGAAGACGAGTTTCTCTATTAGTATTGGACGTCTTTCCACCTTACTGAGGGATTATATTTTATATTAAATAAATTTTGTTTTTACTTTCATGCTGTATTCCGAATAAATAGGTAAGGAGGGAGAGGTCTGAATGAGTGTCTGAACACTGGGTAGACAGAGAGGAAATATAACATCACATCTTGTTACCAGAGTGAACAAACGAAAATAATTCATTAACCCGAGTAGGAATCGAGCCCACTACCATCGTGTTCATAGGCAAACACAGTTTCAGTAACAGACAGACAGGTTTAGGTAATGCCCACCTAAAGCCTTTGTTTTTGTTAAATGTATGTAAGAAAAAGATAGTTTCGTCTAAGATATTTCAGCCAATCAATAAAAACTTGAGAAACACTTCGTTCTCTTTCATACAAAATTTACACTTAAATTCAGTTGATAAACACGTTATGTTTAGGTTCGAATCTTTTAGGACTAATACCAACATTAATAAGACAAATTAACAAAAAGTAGAAAAAACACAATACTTTCCCTAGACTCTCTCTCCTAAGCCACAAAATACAAAAACTCCTTAAATAATAAAACAGAAGGCCTACCGTTGATAAATATTATACATGGCGTGATACGCCCCGACCCTCGTCGTGGTGTACGTGGTCTGCCTCATCAAGCCCGCAGTCAATCCCGCATATAGAGCCCTGAAGCCTCTACATCGTATTATCTGGCGTGCCATGTCGAGAGTGGTACAGTAGCGGGAAAACAGCTGGAGGCGCACTTTAATTAGATCCAGCGGATGCACTATTGTCGTCGCTACCATTCTAGAATTTTTTTATTACTATTATTATGTAGGTAAAATGTAACTATTTTTTATATATATACTAAATTTTGAGAAATAATTCTAACATTAAATTACTTAAAAACATCCTATATATTTTTTTCAACTCCACGTTTATGTACGTGGAGTTATGTAGCAGAGTATGTTGAGAGAGCTGCGGCTTTCTTTCTTTTTTTTCCACCCGAATTCAAGACATTACGTGCTCAGTGACGGTAGGTACTCAACGTCGCACTTTGTCTTAACAAAGGGGGAAAATTAAAATAATTCTTGAGTGGGAACCGAACCAGCAACCGTCGTGTTGACGCGATTAACGATTATCTTTTTTATAGTATTTTGTGTATTGGTGACTAGCAGCGTTGCCAGATCGGGACAGGCATCCCGCTTTTTACGAATTATTCCTCCTATTGTGAGAAATCGTTCTTTTATTACTTTAACATTTAAATTTTACTAATTTAAATGTTAAAGTAATAAAAGACTAATAATTTCATAGAAATATTAATAAGTATATTAAAGTAACGTGTAATTATTCTGACTTAACTGAATGCATATGGTAAACCAAAAAATATAGTGACGCTTTTCCATTAAAATACATTTTATTTTGATATCTTTCACTATTGAACACTTTATTTAAACCTTAAATAATAAATATATATAAATAATAAATTAAATCCTTATTATTAATTTTTTGTCTCACCTTTGCCGAAAGAATCAAAATTTTACTAAAAATGTAAAAAAAATCCCGTTTACTAGTCTGCTTTCCAATGTAAAGACAAAACATATTAAGAGTTGGTGGTAAAACCTAATCAATAAATCGTCAATCTTTGAAATCAAAAGTTAAATAAAATCTTTCTGTAAGCAGACCGGGGACACCGAAATTACATTTACATATTTACCTAATATTTTTTTTACGTTTTACGATAAAAAGAACTTTTTTAGAGGATGGATTAACACTTTAAAAATGTAAAAAAATATTATTAAATATTATATAAGTATTATTATTATAAATACACACCCTGAAACTCCACCTAAGGCCATAGCAACATACCATGGAGCTTTTTTCTGCAGTGCATTTTTATCTTGATTTTGCGACATCGTTTGATCATGATTGAAGTATTTTGTTTTTATAAAATGTTAATAAAATCAGTGTATTTCTTTAAAATATATTCAATTTGTAATTTTCGGACATGTTTGTTGTTTATGTCAAACTATTGTCAAAATGGACGATGAATTCTTCTTTTTTTTATGACATGACAGTGAAATAAATCAAATGTTTTAAAAAAAATCTATAATTATTTATTTTTGTGTTTTTTTTCAGTTTCACGTTTTATGCCGCTTAATGCGGAATAAACAGGGAGAATCTATTCTTTAGTACTATAGTATATTTCTTATTTTAGTAGGGCTTTCTAATTTTTTCTTTTAAATATTGAAAATTAACATAATTTTCAGATTAGTTTTGGTTACCTCATGATTTGTAGAACTACAGTTTTTTACATATAACATTCACCAAAGTAAAATTTTAAATTACAACCACCAACGAAAGAGTTTCTTCACTTTAGTGTCTTGCAGTAAAGTAAAACCTCGAATATCCCGATAATCGAATATATGGTAAGAACGCTTTTGTACATATTATATTACTGTGTTCATCAAAACCACATTTTTCAAGAAATTTTTGTATTCATAAATCGGGAATCCGTACAACTGACGGCCTGATAATAGAAATTCTACCGTTTTTATTATAATACTTAAGTATTATAATATATTGCCTTAATATTTCTCACCTTATTTAAACAAGAAAAAATAAAAATAAAACACAATTTTTGATAACAAAGTTTAATAGCAACAATAAGTTATGTTAGTCACAAAATTGCCTCTAAAAATATATGTGGAATTACATTTGGATACATTACGCTTCATTTACTAAAATACATTTACAGTATACAGTTTATAGTGTAATTACACTTCATTTAAACCTATAAAAATCTATGTAATTTGATAATCATTATTATTATTTTAAAATTACTATTTATGAATGCGATATCAAATATCGATATTGTTATATCAATTTCCAATTTTTTTTACTATTATTAAGTCTTGATGTTAGGTTATGCAATGACAAGAACATTTTCATTTCAATTAAATAATTCAATAAAAAAGTCGATGTCAAAAAGAAATCGATATTGCAATATCGAATATTATTTACAAATTAATCAAATATTATTTACAAAAAAAAAACCTTTAAACAATATACTGTAAATAAATTTTCAACTATCTCTATATATTTATAAAAATGCGATCTAATGAGATACATGCAGCTATCAGCAAAATCTTCAAACTTCCACGGTCTCTACGTTTAAGTGGACATTTAAATAAAAAGGTTAACTTGATCTTAACAAAATAAAATATAATTATAAATATATTCCAATCATTTATTTTTATTATTTTATATATTTTTTTAAAGATAAAGTAGACATAGGGAACATAGGGACCATAGACTTGTTTGTAAATCAAAAAAATAAACGATCAGAATAAAAATAATTATAAAAAGAAATCTTTGAACACTAGAAGCATTTAAGTTAATAGCCATACATCATAAATAGATTCAAATAGTTCGTTTCACATTCTCTTAGCTTCACGCTGTATCCCCCATATAGCAGCGAAGGCAGAGAGAACCTAGTGTTAAGACACTTTGTTCCCCACGCACCGCCTAATTTCACGTTTTTTACACCTTTCTTGTAAACGAAGAAACGTATAAACATAACACTTTTCATATTAAGTGGCAAAAAAGACATATTAGGTGACAAAAATATTTGTATTTATAAATAGATGTTTTCTTAGGAACTAAGTTTGCATCTTTTATTGCAGTTTCACGTTTGACTTCGTGTATAAGTAGGGTAGACGAATCTTAAAGTGAAGTCAGTCCGTTTTCCAAATTTCGACTAAATTCGAGACCTTGCGCATTGAGTGGCGTTCATCTCCGCTCTTTGTTTTACCAAAGTGGGAAATTATATATAAATTAAATATAATCATATATAAATCGAGTAGCGACCTTACTACCAACGCGCCTACAGTTTCACGCCCCCCAAATTCGTCGCTATTATTTTTTTATATATAAAAAAATCTTCCAAAACGATTTCCAAATACTTTGCATATATCATTTTATTCGATTTGTTGATTATTTTTTAGTCTGTACAACATTATATAGGTAACTATTATAGTTATATATATATTATTAAAAAAAAAAAAGGTAAAATCACATATTACATATATAGATGTTTTAAAATAATTTGTACATTACAGCAAATTAAAAAAAGAGCGAGCGTTCATTTGGCACTGACATAATACTAATATTAATATAATAAATTTGTGCTTTTTAATAAAAAATAAAACATATAAAGGCATTTTTAAGCTTAACTATAAAATCAACATTGGCAGTTAAATATACATAAACTAATATAAAATAAAAAATATTGATAACTAATGGTCGTTATTTTTAAATAGAGATGTTTATGTTTAAATTTATTGTCATATTTCCGTTTTTTATTTAAAAAAAAAACAAAAAAGATTAAATGATGTCAGAGAGACGATCGTTAATCTCATAGCCTAATAATCTCTTAAAACAACATAAAAACAAAATGGTGACCAAGTGTCAACTGTCAAAAAAATACAGATATAAATAACAGAATATAAATAAATAGATAATAAATAATAATAAAAAAATATACGTAGTTGAGAGCGTAACTTTTTGAACATTCCATGTGTTATAAGCTCATTGCAATAACCTTTATTCGAATTCTTTTACGTTATTGTAGTCGTACAACCTGAAATAAAAAAAAATACATATTATACAGTAATATTGTCTTCACCATTTTAAATTAAAGCACAGTTTTAACAATTACTTACAAAAAAAGCCTAAAACAAAAGAGATTTTAAATGAAACTATTTTAACCGGATTAATCGCTACCACGGACTACGGCAAAGTGTTCGAAACGTCGGGTTTCCAAAAAATGTATAAAAATATACGCGATTAATTCGGTTAAAATAGTTTCATTTAAAATTTATAATAATCGTGAAAATCAAAGAATTTATTAAAGAAATTTTGCCAAAAATTAAAAAGTGATTTTTTTATACTAAAAAATTTACAATAAACAAACAAATTATCGCTGTAAAATAAAACACTATATCTTGAGAAAGACGAACACTACATGACAGACACTAAACTATCAAAGCGACAACATCGCACACGCCTCATTCACGAAATCGAGTCGTAGGTATTGGCGGTGAAGTTGAACGTTGTTTAGGTTTAAAAAATAGAACGAGAGATATTCCTATTCCTTATTCTCGTTCTTGTATATCTTTTGAGAATGAAAAGTGGCAAATCGGCAACCTTTAGTGGTATTTTTGTAGTAGTATGTGTTTACGTTATTGGTATCTATACGCAACTGCCTCACACGAAATACAGGTGTGGATAAAAATCAAAGTATCATTGTCACAAATAATTAAATATGTATTTGTTTAAAATTGATTTAAAAAAATAGGTCCCGCCTCGTTTCTTGCGCCGGTTCTTCTCAGGTCTGAGACTAAGAGACTGAGACTAACTTCTTATTTTGAAAAAATATTTGAAATAAATAAATTAGGTATGGATTGGTATGGTTGGTTTGAAATATTTTACCCTATATGCTGCTCCTATAAAGAGCGCAGACGTATACATCCTTTATATATGAAAATAGTTGTAAATTCAAAATATTTTTTTTATTTTACGCTTATTGACGCCAGATTAAAGTATAACGAGACACTACTTAACAATATGTGGAAGCAAGGGTCACTACCTCCTCCTCCTCCTCCTCCTACTTTACCCGGTACCCTAAAAAAGATTTTATCATTCCACTTCATCGACGTGATAACATGTATAATCGTGCCAAATTACAACTTTCTAGTACTACTTCTAGTATTAGAGCTAAACCGCGGACGGACGGACCGACAAATGGATATCGCACCTAGTCTCAAATAGTATCATAATTCAAAAAACCAAAATATCGAGAAAAACGCGTTTGAAATTAATGCAAGCTTAATTTTTCAGTCAATTTTTGGATCATAACTTAAAAAGTAACAAAATTATTGCAATATGATTTTTAGAAAGTTCTCTTTAAAATGGTATAGTAGATATATTAAAAATTAATATTTAAAAAAATAAAAAATATTCAGCTGTGTCACTTTATGGATAAAATGTTGTAATTATGTCACTAGTGCCATCTAAGTTTAAATAGTAAAGCTATAATTATGCCACTACTTGAGATACTATTTTAAGATATTTTGAAACTAATAGTACAATAAACGAGATTTTATTTTTTTTTGAATTTTGACACTATTTGAACCAAGATGCGATATGAATAATAAAATAAAACCTTACCATTTACATATGTTTAAAATAAGCAGCGTTCATTTGCTCCAAGAATATGAATGTCAGCACGGTGTGGGGTCCGAGTCTCGCGTAGTACGGTAAGAATCCCTTCCATAGTGAGAATACACCCTCGTTCTTTATTAAACTGGTTACTACGTTCAGTTGAGATTGGCCTTTGGCTGCGTTTTGGATTCTGAAATAATTTATTTAGTTATACGAGTACAGTGTATATGTATAGTAAGTTCGACGAATTGTGGCCGTTCTGAAGTTAAGCTTTTTGAAATTATATGTGAAGAAAATAATCATAGTTCACCTTTTGCCTGGACTCCGATGTTCAGTAATGTTCATAAAAAAAATAAAATCAGCTTAACACTGAATCCCGCACACAGCAGAGTAGGTAGAGGTAATCTAGTGTTAATACACTCCGTTCCCCACTTTCTTCCGAATTCTGGAGGCATTGCAGATTGAGTGATGGAACTCAACGCCGCGCTTTGCCTCGACCAGAGCGAAGATATGAAAATATTAATTTAAATATACATTTCATCTCCTCCAGTGGGGATCGAACCCACAATCAGTCGATTTTACAGTAACACTTTGTGTCCCCGCGCCACGACTGACCTTAATATTAAATTGCATATATCCTAAAATCTATATTAAAACGAAAATTGAACTAACTACCATCAACCATTAAGTAAACCTAAAAATCTTTCAAAATCTTCTAAGTCTTACCTAGTCTTTATAATATCCACGGGCATGGAAGCGATGGTAGTGACGAGACCGGACACCATGGAAGCGCAAAAATGTAGGAAAATACCATCAGGGACGTACGCTACGAATATTTCTCTAGCCTGTAAAAAATATAAATAAATTAATCTTCTAATATTTTTGTTGTAGGTTCGATTCCCACTCGTTGATGTGAAATATTTAATATTTTCATATTTTCACTCTGATATTCTCAAAGCTCCGCCACCCAACACGCAATGCTTCAAAGATTCGGCGGAGAGTAAACATAAATCGGCTCTTAAGTACGTTTGAATATACCTACATCAGGTTTACTATTTACTGCTGCTGTCTGGTATGGTGATTGCAATTTCTAAATTCTTTAATAAAACGGACAGACAGAAACAACAATAAAATGTCTTATTAGTTTCAAAATTTTCAATCTCTAAGAAAGGGATAGTTTTTTTTTAATATTTAAAATTTAATATAAGAACAAGATATACAAGTAAATATGCACATATTTAAATTAATAACTATTAAATACAATTTAAAACTATTTTTTTACATAAGATTTTTTTATATATTATTTGTAATTATTGAGTAATATTTACCACATATTTATTGTACGAGCATTAGCGTACATGCGAGCGCTTAGCTCAATTCCAATATTTTAATTATATTTAATAAGTTAGTTCGTCGCTATCGGTCATCAAGAGTACCGCGCGTGGCTCACCGCTCATATAACATCAAATTCATTATAGTTTTAGATGTTTTATGATTATATATTGCTGATATATATAAAACTGTTTTATTTATACACATACGTACGGCATCCCGTACATATTGGTCCTTCGAGAATATTATAGAATATTAGAATATTAAGCTCTAAATATTTAGAAAAATCATGGCATATTAAAATATAAATAAGTACAATACTAGCGTCCGTAGCGTTTGGCGCTCCGTTGTCTCTGACTTCCCCGCTAGGGATAAAGCTGAAACTAAGGTAAGTTTTACAATAGTAGCATGTGTACTTACCTGAGAGTAAGTACTAAGCTGCGCCGCGTTGACCACCATGGCGCGCCCCACTGTGGGCGTGGCGCCGCGCCACAGCTTCAATACACCTTCTTCGCGTATTATCCTGAACGAAGCAAAGAAAGAAACGATTTTAACGTGTTAAACTGCAATAATTATTTCCTTTTTTAAGGTAATGGCTTAGGAATGGCGGTCCACAACTACCCCAGAATAGTATTGTACCAAAAAATTGCCCTGAAATATTAAAAAAAGCCTTTAAACGAACATATCTGTTCAAAGCTAAAGTCCACACTCCTTTAGAAAATATCCTTAGATGCACTCATGGAGACATTGTATGTATTGCACAACTCACCACATGTCACTTCACTAAGGCGGAGAATTGAAAATAATTCAAAATCATGAAGTTAAGGTCAATTAGGAAGCTAAAGTAAGGGCCTTTTACGTACCTTCTACCTCAGCCCTCATTTCAGAAGATGAAACGAAACAAAAATATTTTAAATATAAACATACTCGCAAGTGAAATTCACATCTATCGCTGACAGTTGTTTATCAACAACAGTATATATAAATATAAATATAATATTACATTACCTGAGAAGTGCATCTAGAACATTCTTGTAATTTCTTCGTTGTTCCTTTGGTAGTCTACCATCAGCGGTCATACGGATGAGAGCTACCTGAAAAGTAAAAACAATACAAATTAAGTATAACACATAAAACTGAAATGCTACTTTGCGGTGAGATTCGTCCAGATCTAATGACAAAAATATTTTCATCATAGCTTAAACTTGGCCGCAGTGATACAATAGTACAGTGTTTGTGTGTAAACGTGATGGTCGTGGGTTCAATTCCCACTCAGCGAAATGCGCCATTTTCATTTCCTCGCTCTGATTAGAAGACAAAGTGTGCTGTTGTACCAGTCGATTCGGGAAAATCGAGCAGTACGTGGAGAAAGAAGTGTCTTAAGCTTAATATTGTTACCAAGATGAATAACGATGAAATATTTAAACCTAGTACTGTGTGGTTTCTTTTATTGCTTTGGGTGTAAAACAATAATAATTATTGTTAATTTATAGAAGGTACTTCATTGTATTGTATGTTCAGGGTGACAGGCACTTGTTAGTTTGTGAATTTTAAACTAATTTATCCAAAATATTAAATAAAAAAACACTAATTATTAAAAGTATACAGCGTTGAGTTCCGCAACCCAACATGCTCGAGGCATTGCTCGAGATTTTGGCGGAAAGCGAGAAACGGAAGAGTTATGGGAACGGAGTGTTTTAACACTAGGTTCTTCGTGTTCTATTTGCCTACCCTGGTATGTGCAGGATACAGCGAGAAACTAAAAAATAATAATAGTATGAGGCATAATATAAAACAATATTTAATATATTAAATTCTCTCTGGTATTATAATTTTGAAGCAAATTGTGTTTTTCACATGAAACTTATCACAGAAATCCAAGTTGTTATGACAGCCATATTAAAATAGAAAAATATAGCCATAGAAAATTGCGTTCGTAATTTTCTCACATTTTTTTTTAATAACTAGAACTTACAAAAAAATATGGATTCGATACCCACTCCCTGTTATAGAAAGACAAAACGAAACTACCATTCAACACGAAGTGTCTCAAATTTAAGCGGAGAGAAGAGAGCTGAATGTACTGAGCTGATTGTATCGCTGGGTATGGTCGACGAATCGTGGTCGCTCTGAAGTCAGCTGTAAACGGCTGCATAGGTTTGATTTTAGGCAAAAGTTCAGGGAAGTCTAATGTCAAGGCGGCCACAACACATCGGCCGTACTGTACTCTGCTATATAAAAAAACCACATTACCTCAGCAGGAGTGCCAACAAAAGCACCGATCGACCCCGCAGTTATGCCGAGGAACGTCTTCGTGCCGAAACCAGGTGCAGCACCTGCATTACGCCTGAAATAAAACAATAACAAAAAACTGGAGTGCTTCCAACATTTTTGTAAGCTATATTTTGGAATAAGAATCTATCTTGTTTCTATACATATATATCTATATATATACTAGAGGACCGCTATGGCGCAGGGGCGTAAACACGACAGGTTATGGGTTCGATTCTCACTCGAGGAATCAATATTTTTCTCTGGTAATGACGCAAAGGGCGGCGTTAAGTTTCTCCTCTAGAATTCGGTGGAAAGTGGGTAACAGGAGTGTCTTAATGGGAACGGAGCGTCGTAACACTAAGTTCCCAGGTTCCCCCTGCCTAACTTACTATGTACGAGATACAGCGTAAAAAACTCTTCCGTTACAGAATAAATTCAAATTAAAATGCAAAGCATAGATGAAATTACTGAACGTTTCCGCATCCAACAATTTTGATCAGCTTTCTATGTTTTAATTATGGGGCACTAAAACTAAACTGATCTGCAAAAAGTAGAACTTTACGGTTTACAATCGAAACTATGAAATGAAAAATAGTATAGTCAGTTAATATAGTAAAGTTTAGAAAACGTATTTTTAACACTAACTAGACGAATGCAACGAGCACAAACTCGACATGTTTACTAGTAGGAAGTCCAAAACTCCATCAGTCATATTCCAATTCCATCATCACACCAGCCCGATGGTACCATGATATTGTATTGTCATCTAATCTACATAATTATGAAGTTTCATGATGATACAACGATTAAAATTGCGTGTAATTTAAATTCTTAGATTTCATTACACAGTTAGCTACAGAGCGACCTAATAAAAACGTTTTAATAAAAGAAGTGATAAATGCTTCTTAATAAAGGAGCCATTGTGATGAATTTTGCGTCTTACTTTAAACGATGTAGTTACAGGTTCGATATCCACTCGAAAAAATATAAATTATTTCTATGATAAAATGAAGCGCGGTATTCTCTACACAAAAAACATCAAGTTAAATCAGCTTCACGCTGTATCCCGCACACAGCAGGGTAGGCTAAGGGAACCTAGTGTTAAGACACTCTGTTCCCCACTTAGTGCCGAATTCTGGAGGCATTGCATGTTGAGTTGCGGAACTCAACGCCGCGCTTTACTTCGCATACCGTGCTAATATTCTCCTAAAAACATAAAATCTCTTAATAAAATGGACGAATCAAACTATTTTCCTTTGCATATACCTACATATTTTAAATATTACGTATCTCTCTAAAGTAAAGTCACAAACGTTATCAGTAACAAAATATTATTATCACACAATACCACTATTAACGGCGACTAAAGGGCATAATGTCAAAATAGTATGGTGTAATACTGTAAAATTTACGTCAAGACCGAATCGCTCAGATATTTGATTTCGCTGGTGTGAGTTTCATATATTTTATCTATATATTAATATGTGAGTCTGGTCGAAGCGCAGGGGCACATAATGTGACTGTAAACGCTACAGGTTGTGGGTTCGATTCTCACTCAAATTAAGTAATTAATAATTTTTATTTCTTCGCTCTGGTGTCCATGCAGCGTTGAGTTCCGCCACTCAACACGCAATGCCTCAAGAATTCGGCGAAAATTGGGGAAGATGGGAATTATTTCTGAAATAAGTTGTTATAAATTCTTGATATGATAGAAAAGATGATGATGACCTACAATGTAATAGTCATGAAACTAAATCACGAAACTCTCGTGACGCAAATAGCAACACAACACAACATAAACAAACGATAATTATAAGAAGTAATAAAGAAATAATCTTTATTTCTTTATCTTTAAGTCTTCTTTGTACAGTGCGAATACTGCATAGTACTGCATTATTTTATTTTTTTCAACTTCACGCCGTATCCCGCATGTAGCAGTGTCAGTAATGTTAAAACAGTCCGTTCTCTACTTTTCATCCAATTTTCGAGACACAGCGTGTTATCAGGTGGAACTCAACGCCACCTTTTGTCTTGTCATCAGGGCGAGGATAACACTTTCACGACGGTAGTGAGTTCGATTCCCACTCGGGTGGATGAACAACCGTCGCCTCTACAGTCAGACGCTATGCCGCTGCGCTACGACGGCCTGCTTTATTCATATTAATAAAATTTTAAAAAATCGCTTCACGCTGTATCCCGCACACAGCAGGGTAGGCAGAGGGAACCTAGTGTTAAGACACTCCGTTCCCCACTTTCTGCCGAATTCTGGAGGCATTGCGTGTTGGGTGGCAGAACTCAACGCCGCGCTTAACCTCGACACCAGAGCGAAGAAATGGAAATATAAATTTAAGTAAATATTTCATCTCCTCGAGTGGGGATCGAACCCACAACCAGTCGGTTTTACAGCAACACCTCGTGCCGCTGCACCACGACTGGCCTCAATTAATATCGAATAATATTAATATTGTTTTATAATTTAATTTACATTTCACCTTGGGCTAGAAATAAAGACCAACAAATACTCTAGTGGCCATTCCCACAGAGGCTACTAAACTATGAAGGGCGAGATCAAACAATTACATATATCGTATTTATACGATAACAATTAAATAAAGATTACATATTTCATTATTTATTTCATCATTTAATGTCTCCTTCATATATGTTCAGCCTAATTTGCGAGACATTGCGTGTTGATTGGTGGAACTCAGCGCTTCGCGTTATTTGGCGGAACTTAACACCGTTCTTTGTCTACTAGAGCGGGGCAATAAGAATAATTTATGTATCACTTTTCCGGAGTGGTTTATAAATACGGGCTTAGTATGTGTCAAACACAATCTTAAATTGTTTCTATAGGCCCGCACAGACAAAATAGCAAATGTATTTTATTAAATATATAGATATTAGTAAAAGTGTCCAAATAATTTAAAAATTACATGATAAACTATGACCGACAAGGCCTCCTGGTCGGTTTCCATGATGCGCGGGTTCGAATCCCGCTACGCTCAATTTTTTATGTTTTCTAAATAAATATTTTTCTTTTCTTAGTGTGAAAACACTTTAAAAATGTTAAAAATACATGTTAAACTTTTATGTACATCAACATATGGGACTAAACAATTTTATCAAACTGCTGTCAAATATTTGAAATCATTTATACTTTCAACGACAAAGGCTGCCCTTACTTTGTTAGAACTTAGAATACTCAAGGCTAATAATATTGTACAATATTTATCTATCACTTATAGTATCTACAATGTCATATAATTCTAACTTTACAAGCAAATGTTTGAGTTGCTAAATTAAACAAAAATGAATGCTTCTAAAATATTACTATTATTTAAACTTATTTATTTTTACTAGGTTCCCTCTGACTGCCCTGCAGTGTACAGGATACAGCGTGAACCTGATTTATTGTTTTATATTTATAGAAGAATCATACATTCTAAGTGCCCCAAATAACTCTGAATACAGGAAAAGTATGTTGCAAAATTATTAACTAGATGTAATATAGCTTAAAATCTACCTAATAAATGGGGACTATCTGACACAAAACTTTTTTTTTTTTTTTCATTTGAACCATTAGTTCCTGAGATTAGCATTTTCAACCAAACAAACTTTACAGATTTATCTGATATTGACATACATGTACATAAAAGTACACTGTAATATAAAAATATTACCTCAATGTAATATGAAATTATTTGGAGTAATACATTCAACTAAATACTTTAGCTTTAGAAGAGTATAGATTTGCAATTTTTTTGTTTTTTAATATATGTTAAGCCCACAAGTCTTTACATTTATAAAATTTTATTTATTTTAAATACTTATTTAGAAAACGTATAAAAAATTGAATGTAGCGGAAGTTGGAACAACCTGGTCTGTTTCCAGGAGGCACGGGTTCGAGTTCGCTACATTCAACATTTTTATATGTTTTCTAAATAAGTATTTAAAATAAATAAAATTTTATAAATGTAAAGACTTGTGGGTGAACACTTTACAAAAAGTTAAAAAGAATATTTATTTTTCCTCCTTGGAGTTATGTTTAATAAATACTGAATGAATAATTACTTTGCATTTTTTTTTGTATATCATTTGTCATATGAGATATTGGTTTTGAATGATTATTATTAATGTGGTGTAGATATAACATATAAGTTATCTTTTTCTCTATCCAATATAATAAAATGAAATGATAAAGCAAATTTATGAATAAAAAAGTTTATACTCAGATAGATTATCTATAAGTACAGCTTATAGATAATCTATAATGCCAATGATATAATTTATAAATTTAGTTAACACTTAAACTAATGTGTTAATTTTTTTTTTATACTAATACTAATAGTTATAGTTAGACATATATATAGCATTGGACTCTGTAACTATACAACAGGTAGTGGGTACAATTCCCACTTAAGGAAAAGAAATCTTAACACATAATGGATCTGGATTTGGTGAATGTAGGGAATGAAAGTGTCTTAACAATGAGATCCTAGGTTCCTTCTATCTAGGGTGGGGTGTGTGTGGGATACATGGTGAAGCTAAAATATATATCTGTATATTAGCTTTTCCTGTGACCTATATGGTCAAATAGAAAGAAATAAGACATTTTAAGTGCTGGAGGAAATTCTGACTACAGGGATAAATGGTTACAATACAACAATTAAGACAAACTGTAGCCTTTCTCAATCAATAGACTATAAATAATACAAAAAGAATATTTCAATGCAAACAAGTAGTTCTGAGATTAACGATAGCCACACCAACCTCATATAATATTGGTGATAGATTATCAACAAGTATAGTAATTTGATACTTACTCCTTGTAGGCATCAAATAACAAATTGTATATTCCAAGACGTGTAGTTGTGTATGTTGCTTGTCGTAGAAGCCCTGCTGATAGTCCTGTATATAAAGAGAAGAAACCTTCTCTTGCAACAATTTCACCAGCTACAGCAAAGGAGGTTCTTCCACCTCCACTCAATTGCATTCGAGTTTTGATTAAATCTAACGGTTGTACTACACATGTGGCTGCCATACTGTTAAGGAGAAGATATTACGTTTATTAGGAGTCTATTTGTGACTTTAGGAGTTTATACCCTGTGGGAGTCCAAAATCAACATAAATTAATAAATAAAAATTGTTAACTTATTAGCTTTATTAATAAAAAAATATCCTTATATAACTATTTGATCCTTAATTTTTTTTTATTTATATTAAATTAAAAAAATTGAAAATATGTTAACTAAAATAAGTTTATTGTGGAATAAATAAATCTATTTCATGATTATTGTTATTTGTGATTATTATTATATGTAATTTCCAAACAATTTTTTCATGAAACTAAGGAAATTGTTTCAAAAGAACTAACCAATACGGTTCTGGACTATGTTCCATGTATATAACACAATATGGACTTTGATCGATATTGAGCAATCTTAGTATACATTTTAATATAATAGTACTTGGATTTGAGTATAATAATTATTAAGCATTATATAACTTTTAATTCTCAAATATAAAAGTATTTTTCAAAGTCAACAACTTGCTAACAAGCTTCTAATCTATTCAACATTGAAATACGAAACAGCTGTGCGTATATAAATTTATTATACAGATATAAGTACTAGAATATTTAAATCTTACAGCCTATGGTCTTATATCCTAAAATATTTAGGCTTGACATGGTGACATTGATCTCAAAAAGACAAGGTTACATAAATAAAAATTGTACCCGGCAAGACCTCCGAAAGCAAATTTAAGTCCATTAGGAATATATCGCTCTTTTGGAGCAGCATCGGCCTGTTGGCTCATCTTTAAGAATGTAACTTATATATTTATTCGATATAATAATTATGTTTTATCACTTTTTTTGTAAAACTAGCTTTAGTTCTTAGGAGACCACTGACACTATGCTAAAAGTTAAATAGAACTGAATTTGTACTTAGGAATATAAATTTGAAGTTTCAAAACATTTCATTTTGACAGCTGACTTTTATATTTATATAAGCTGTATTATATTGCTAATAAATATTTTTAAATGATATCTATAAATACCATATAATAAAATTGTAAATGAGATTTATTTGTTTATATGTTATTTTATTTTCATATATTATTAACTATAAAGTACTTGCATGGATGGCAATACTTGTAAATTTTTTAATCAAATTATTATTATTATTTTTTTTATAATATTCGTCTGACTATTGTTTGCTTTTTATGCATTAAATACAAGGTGGATTTTGACAACATATTCTAAACTACACACACGCTTATGCCTCGGTGTTGGCGACACTTAACCCTTTCAGACTACAGTAGGGGCTAACCAGGGCTCGGCTCTTAGTCCATTCTTATTCAAGTAGTACTCGATTCTGTCTCGGCTCACATACAAGACCAACCTCCATGGCTGATGATGTATGCCAATGACATAGCGAGAACTGACTGATGGTGGAACGTAAAGTGAACTCTGGAAACTCTGGAAGGGAACGCTTGAGAATGGTCAATGTCGAAGACGGATACATGGCCTGCGGGAGCCCGGAGCACTATCCATATAAGTTCTGAACCTGCCATTAAATTGGAAAAGTTCAGGTATCTTGGATGCGTTTCACGATGTCCAGATAAGCGCTGTCGGGGCCAAATGGTGAGAGGTCACTGGTGTGGTCTGCGATCGCATCCCCGCTCAAACTCAAGGGTCTGATATACAAGAGCATCATTCAACTGGTTCTTTTATACAACAGTGAATGGTAGCCAGCCTTATGTCGGCAGATTCAGCAGCTTCACGTCACGAAATGAAGATGCTAAGGTAGATGTGTTACGTAACGCGGTCTGACCGCATAAGTAACACACAGACTATTCGAGGTAGTCTTAGACTCCGTGACATAGCGGATACGCTCCAAGAGCGTTACACGCTGGCCTAAGAACTATGTTGAATGCAAGTGTCTTGCTATATCAGTCCTTGGAGTCAGAATTACCGAACGCCCAAGGAAGTATTGGTTGGATGTCGTGATGCAGGACATAAGAGGCAATGGTCTAACTACCGAGTACGCTAAAGACCGGTTGAGTAGGAAGGGAGACCCTAGCAATAGCCGGGATTAATGCCAGCAAGAAAAAGACAGATTATTTTTTTATCGCAGAATTCCTACGGGATCATGGGCGTAGGAAGTGGAAAAGCCGGGTGGGCCTTGCCCACCCTATAATAATCTAGTAGCCACCCTAGAAATTTGCCCCGAAAAAATTTAAAAAATAACATATATTGTTTAAAGCTAAAGTCTAGCCCTCTAGTATATGCTGATGTAGGAGATAGAGACTTACAATGCAAAATCCACGTTTTCCGTGCACACGTACTATAAAATTTGTAAGCAATATCAAATAAAATCTCAAAAATTTTAATTATAATTTATAAATATAGTTCGATTATCTTTACAAATATTTAATCGAACTATATTTTAGTTTAACAATATATTTTTTCTACATACAAAAATTCTACTTCAATCGTATCTCTTAAGCACAACCTAACTAAACTCTCACCAAACTACCTTTGAAGTATAGTATATGTATTGTCGTTATATTGAATCATTCGTCCATTTGTCGCACAAATAATTAATGCACATTTAAGTGATTTTCTCATAAATAACTTTGTCAGAAATAGATCAAGCACCAGTTTTTAAATAAAAAAATCATCAAAATCGATCCACGCAGTCAAAATTTAACCTTAAAAAATTTATAAAATTGGTACGAGGGAGACCTCGTACAGAAGTCGGTTAAAAAGAAGATGGCGCAGCCACACAGAGGCCACTCGTTTTGCATACAGTTATATGATTTTGACTTTGAATTACGACAATTTTCAGTTATGTAAGAACACTCCACACCCTACCAATAAATGTTTAACTTTTCCTATTGCTTGTCCAATGATAGAGAAAGACTTTTCACTGGATTTAGCCTTCTCTAACTAAATTAATTTGGCTTAGAAGAGTTCTCAATGAACACATTAAAAATAAGAATTTAACAATGTTAGAGACCCAAACGGAATACTTCTATCTTTTGATGAAAGAATATCGGATAATACCAGATGCAAGAACAGGCTCTGATCCTTCTTATTGTTTGTGAGGAAATGTTCTAAATTTAAATACAAATTGAACAACCAATCTGACGTGGCACAACGTTATTCAATATGTACGACGTACTTTTTTCAAGATGCGCGGCCGTAACTCCACCTGCTCCCGCTGCGCTGTCTTTGTATGATAATCTTGAGAATGCAGATGGCGAAAATAACATACAAGAAGTTGACTTCTTGTATGTTACTTTGCAATGCCATCTGTAATATAAAAACTCAACGTATCTGTTAATTCATGTAGAGGCATCATCACATATTCGTTCATAAATCTCCTTGTAAATTCTGCTCACCATTGTAAAACATGAGCCAAATTCGTAAACAACCTTGGGAATCACTATAATCTTGTAAGAAGTCGTTTGGTGCTTTTTCTTAAAAAAATTTTCAAGGCTAGTCCTAACATGTTTTCTTCTTTTTCTCTAGTGTCTTTCACTTTATCATTCCACCATTTGTCGTGCTTTTTACTAAAACCTCGTTTTCATTTACCACATATTTCTGTCGCTACTTCCCTCATATAATTTGTAAATATATTAGCAGAGCATACTTTAACATTTCCGCTTCGTGCGGCTGCCTCAAAATGAATACATCTTATCACAATCTTATTCTAGCACCGACAACATATTGGTATGTTCCCAGGAGAGCATTCTAAGCACTTGTGTGTAAATAAGTCAATCATACATTTCACGGTGAAAATGTACGATAACGAGCGAATGGATGGGTGATGAAAAGACTAGCAAAAAATTAAGGAAAAGTGAGCGGTAAAATATCTAGGGGGAGACCTCGGTTGACCTTCGAAAACACAGCATGAAATATACTGGAGGAAGATCACGTAAAAAGCATGAGGACGCCCCGGGGGTCATGTATAAAGAAGTTTATGACGGTGGACGAGGTGAAAGAGGTACGTAGAGATCGTAATGTTTGGAGCCCCGCTCTCCCTGATTTCCCCATTAGTATACAGCGTGAAGCTAATTAAGTATTTAATTTCAATTCTTTACACATATGTATCATTGTTGGTACCACAGCATTATTTCCCTTCAAATGCTTATCATTATCCTCAGTATTTGTCATTTTCCGTACCAACAATTTTTTTGCGAATTCCATTTTTTTAAATAAATTAGAGGAATTATGATTTTATTCAAATTCAAATTCAAAATATTCTTTATTCAAATAAACTTTTATAAGCACTTTTGATCGTCGAATGAACATATAACAAAAAATAAAAAGCTACCACCGGTTCGGAAGGCAGTTCTGCTGAGAAGAGCCGGCAAGAAACTCAACAGTTGCTCTTTTCAAAGTCAATGGTATAATATATAATTTTATTACATTAACTGGCACCTATCCTGCATCACATTCAATAGACATTAATTCCATACATGTTTATCCTCTAAATATTCTTGAACAGTGTAATAAGCTTTACTTGTTAGTATTTTTTTTAAAGCTACTTTAAATTGTAGTAGTGGCAAACTTAGAATACACTGCGGAAGTTTATTATATACACGTATAATCAGACCCATAAAAGATTTATTAACTTTTTGGAGGCGAAAACGTGGCGTAACAAGTTTATCTTTATTTCTCGTTCCTATCGTATGTATATCTCTATTTTTACTATGACACTGTACATTTTGCCGGACAAACAGAATATTATAATATACAAATTGTGAAGCAACTGTAATAATACCTGCATCTTTAAAAACATCTCGCAGAGAATCTCGAGCTCTTAGATTATAAATATATCTCACGGCTCTTTTTTGAAGAATAAATATTGAATTTATATCTGAAGCACTGCCCCATAGCAACATTCCATAAGATAAAATACTATGAAAATAGCTATAGTAGACTAGTCGGGCAGTTTCAACGTCCGTCATTTGTCTTACTTTTTTTATTGCGAACGCGGCAGAGCTGAGTTTATCCGCAAGTGTTTCTAGATGAGTGTTCCACTGGAGTTTGGAATCTATCGTTAAACCTAAGAAAATAGCTGATTCCGACACACTGACTGTTTCTCCTTTAATTTCTAGACTAAAATTACGCTTTTTAACGTTTGGTAAAGCAAATTCAATACATTTAGTTTTTTTAGCATTTAACATTAGATTATTCATATCAAACCAATAAAGAATATGCGATAATGCACTATTCACTTCGTCATAGTTTGTTTTATTTCTGTCTACCTTAAATATTAAAGAGGTATCATCTGCGAAGAGTACAATATCACATAGGTTCTTTGCATAAAAAGGCAGATCATTAATATAAAGAAGAAATAAAAGGGGGCCAAGTATAGATCCTTGTGGAACGCCCATCCTTAGAGGAGATCCAGATGATTTTACATTATTTATACTAACTTTCTGGATTCTTTCGCTTAGATATGAGGCAATAAGATCAAGGGCAGTATCCTGTATACCATAATGATAAAGTTTTAATAACAGAGTTTCATGGTCTACACAATCAAAGGCTTTGGATAAATCACAAAACACTCCAATTGCATTTTGTGACTTCTCCCATGCGTCATAAATGTCCTTGAGTGCTGCACCCGCATCTGTAGTGGACTTGCCTTTGGTGAAACCATATTGCTCGCTATGGAAACAATTATTAATATTTAAGAAAATTGTGAGCTGATTAAATATATTTTTTTCAAATATTTTACTTAAAGACGGCAAAATAGAAATCGGCCTGTAATTTCCGGGGTCAGATCTATCTCCACTTTTATAAAGCGGCACTATTTTGCTATATTTCATTAAGTCAGGAAAAATACCGGATTCTACACAATTGTTAAAAATTAAAGCAAGATAAGGCGCAATATTAGGTATAATTGTATTAAGAACTTTAACAGACATGCCCCATAAGTCACCAGTTTTCTTTAAATTAAGGCTTTTTAAAGTTTTGACAATTTCTTCTGGTGACACAGTCTTAAACACAAAATTTTGTCTACAACTAGTTACATGGTTTTTTAGTATTAATATTGCTTCCGAAGGAGATGATGGCAGTGAACGTGTAACTGCTATAGGTATTTCGGAAAAGAAGTTTTGGAAAGTATTTGCCACTTCTAAATCTGAATTTAAAATTACACTGTTTACTTTTAATTTAATAGGTTCACTGACAGCTCTAGATCTCCCAGTTACAGTCGTAATAGCATCCCATGTAGCTTTAATTTTATTACTAGATTTCAAAATTTTTTCCCTTATATGTATAGACTTAGCCTGGATACATACTTTTTTAAATATTTTTGAATAATTTCTAATTTTCAACAAGAAATTTATTATATAATTCGTATAAATTGTTTCTGCTTCGGTATATACCAATAGTTGCCCAGTCGCTAAAAGTTAACTTCGAGTTTTTATATATTTGTTTTACTTTAAAAATGTTATCAAACTCTGTTGAGAGTAAATTAAAAACTTTGCAGTACGACTGATTCGGATTTAATCCCGTTATTTCTATGTTTGAAATTTTTTCCGTCACTTTACTATTAAAATGATTAATTTTACTTTCAGTCATTGGTCTAATTGTTATTTGTTTACGTTCTGCAACTATTTTATCTATTAACGAAAACTTTTGACCACAATGATCCGAGCTCAGATTGGTAATAATTTATTTTTCTACAATATCAGAATGACAAAAAACATTATCTATACAAGTTGCGGACGTACTCGTTATACGAGTTGGTTCAGAGAAAATATGAAACAAATTAAATGATTTAAATAAGTTGAGAAGACGTAGGCTTAATGATGTCACCTGTAGTATATCTATATTAAAGTCCCCGCATACTATTAAAGATTTACTATTCGTTACTTTAAGTCCTAGATGCCTCTTCTGTAAATGTGATTTATAATGTCCAAGTTTATATCTATTTGTCTTTCCGTCTATTGGGGGAATATATCTTCACGTAAAAGCTTATATCATAAAGCAAAATTTTAGCTTTACACGCTGATTTTAAAATATATATATATTTTTTAGTTAAAAATAACAATTTTAGGAGATCTGCTAGAACAAAACACAATTCAATTTGTGGTGTATGCACTACAATTGTTAACTTTAATATAGATTATTTTATATTTAAAGTGGGGAGCATTGTTAAAGTAAAACTTGAATTTAAAATGTTTGCTATCCAAAACAATTTAAGGTAGCACCTACACGTTACTACAATAGTTTTAGTTTATGCACATCCTGAATATATTAATAATCTATAATTTATGGCATGTACTTTTAATCTGTGACGAACCGGTATACTTTATTTATATCACAGTAGAAAATAGTAAATATTAAATTACTAAATTGTCATATGTTTGTGTCTACTGTAAATATACATTTAATTTTTTAAACTCTTTCAACTTTAAAGGTGCCGTCAATTTTGCCTACCTTATAACTAATATATTTTCTTTGTTTCTGTTTATAGAGAAACATAGTGTTAAGACACTCCGTTCCCCAAACACCGCCTAGTTTTTAAGAGTCGAGGCATTGCTCGTTTAGTATTTGAAGTCAACGCCTTCTTAGCCTTGTTACCAGAGCGAGAGAGTGAAAATAATTTAATAAGTTTCTCCGAGTGGAATCGAACCCAAAAACGTCATGTTTACAGTCACATATGTGCCGCTACCCACGTCATAAAAGTTTTATCTTTCTATTTAATATACGATTTTATTTTTCAGAACAAACTAATTCCATTGAATATGCATAAAACTCCTAAAAAACAAAATCCTAATGTTGATATTGACAAAGTTGCATTAGAATGTGCAAGGTTTATTATTTGCTGCGAAGGCAGCAAAAGTTCTATAAGAAAAGCTAACATAATTAAACATCTTGAATCAACAGAAAATATGCCCAGCAAGTTCTATAAACAAGTAATTCAAAAAACAGAAGAAATATTGAAAAGAGTATGTTTAGTATATTACTATTATCATATTAACAATATGAATAAGTTAATTGCATATAAGTAATACTAACAGTGCTAACGACATTTGAAATGAGAACTAAGATTTGGAATATAGCGTTTTATTACTATTATATCCTCAATCGGCTAAATAGTGACTAGGCAGACTGTCCACCAATGAGACAATAGGTTAATAAATCCTGACTTGGTTTTCATGTGGTATTTCCATATCATCATGTGATCCAAGAAAAAACTTAGATATTTAATGTAGTTTTATTGCATTATCGAGGCTTACGTTGACTGGGAAGTTGGCAAAAGTAAAACATAAATGTTTTTGATGTATTTTATTCCACCATTTACAAAGTTGTTATTTCCATACTATCTTTATATGCAATTATTAAGCTACACAATTTATTGAAATACATTAAACTATTTAATGTATATGTCATTGTTGTATAGTCTGTTGTGTCACAGCATCTCACTGTTAATACAGTTACAACAGTTGTGGGTTTCTTTCCCACTTGTAGTAATGAAATATTTTCATTTCCTGTCTTTAGTAGAAGCAAAGTCTCAAATTTTTAACTATATAATAACTTGTGTCTTGGATCTTTTTTCCAAAAATATTTTAATTATACAGTAATAACTATAGAACAGACAATGCATATACTTATAGAAAATATACTTTATTATTAATATTGTAATAATAAATACCATCCTATACATAAAACCTTATGCTTATAACTAATCCTTGGCTTCATGCGGAAAAATGGCTTCATTCACTTAAGTTATTGTTATATTATAGCCAAATTATACAATATCTTTAAATAAATTGTAGCCTATGTGTTATTCTGATGTATAAGCTATATATAGTGCAAAGTTTCATCTAAATCTGTTCAGTAATATTTGCTCTCATCTATTTAATTTTATGAATTAGTTACTTGGGGCATTGAATTCCGCCACTCATCATGCAATGCCTCTAGAACAATGGTTCCCAACCAGTGGTCCGCAGACCACCAGTGGTTCGCAGAAGCCTAAATATGGTCCACGAATGACTTTAATTTTGTGACTGGGAATGGTGAAGCGAAGTTTCTGTTTGATTATCACAGTTAATTTTTATTTTACTTAAATGCATAGTGGTCCCTGCTACCAAAATGATATAAAAGTGGTCCTTGATCAAAAAAAGTTGGGAGGCTCTGGCCCTCTAGAATATGGTGGAAAATGGGGAACAGCAGTGTCTTAATGGGAACTGATTGTCTGAACACTAGGTTCCCAGGTTCCCTCTGGCTACCTTGCTATGTGCAGAATATAGAGTTAAGTTATAAAAGATGACCATCTTTATATAATTTCAGGTGTATGGCTACAAATTAGTACCAATTACAGATGATGCCTACATAGTTATTCTGAACAAGCCTTGTGAGAAATATGAAGATTTCTACGACGAAGATGTGAGGAGGCTCTTGATAGTAACACTCACTCATATATTTATGTCTGGCGGTACCGTTACAGAAGGTAAAGGATTTATAATTTTTTTTTAGAAACAAGTAATTATTGTTAAAGGATTTTTCTTACTTAAGTGTGAAATAGTGTTTTAAAGATGCTTTAAACATATTGGTTTCGTTGAGACACAAGTTTAGAGTGGCAGAATTCAATGGTATGTTTTGTATTGTTAGCTTTCTATTGTTTGCAAGCGGCTATTAAACTTAGTAGAGTAAATACAATTTTTTATTAGCGAGAGGGAACCTGGGAACCTGACGTTAAGATACTTCAGTGCTAACAGACGTTAACAGGTTCCAATAAGATATTTCTGTTCTCCATTTTCTACCATATTCATATTCAATTCCTAGCCACAAATGCTTGTGTCTTGGCGCCACGACTGGACTTTGAATTTACTAACACAAATTTACCTTTTTAAATATTTTCAAAGTGTTATTCTACACTTAGGAAAGAAAAATACCACCAACCAGGTTGGTTTCCAGGAGGCGCGGGTTCGAGTCCCGCTACGTTCAAATTTTTATATGTTTTCTCAATACAAATTTACCTAATAATGATTTGGTTGGGCTGTTAATTTTGTGTTTTTTTTTTCCAGATAATATGATATTGTTTCTGAAACAGGCTCGACTAATTGAAGAAGGTGATAAAGAAAATAGACTTTTACTAACTAAAGTTTTCACTAAACAGCTTTATTTAGAGCTCACTAAGGTATATTTTACCCCGTCGAAAACAGGGTTGTTATAATGCTGACGTGTCTGTCTGTGTATGTGTGTATCTGGATGTCTGTCTTTGCCACATTAGCTCCCAAACAGCTAAACCGATTTTGAACCCTTTTTATGTTTGAAGTGACTTAATCGAGAGTGTTTTTAGATATTATTCAAGAAAATATATTTAGTCGTTTCAAAATTATCTGCTCTTTTCTAGTTGTTTGATTATTTTTCTGTGATTTTTGTTTTTAAATTTTCTTATAATTTAAATTAACGTAAATTAATTTTTTGAATTATTCATTTTATATATTTGATCTACAACTGATAGATTATAATAATATATTATCACGATAACATTAGATAGTAAGAAATTAAAGAATATATGATGCCGTCGTGGCGCAATGGGACAGAGTATGACTGTAAATGCGACGATTGTGGATTCGACACTCGGGGGTTTGTTTTAGTTTTTTCTTATGGTGCTTTGGGCTTTTGACAAAGCGTGGCGTTGAGTTGTGCTACTTAAAAAATACTAAAATTGGGTCGTGCGTGGAGAATGGAGTGTCTTAACACTAGGCTACCCTCTGCCTATCTATTATATGCGGAATACAGCGTGAAAGCTTAATTATTTCAAAATTAAAAAAAAAAACATTCAATTATTATGTATAAAAATATCTTTAAGTTTAATAGATTAAGCAAAAAAAGTGTCAATTTTAAGGATTAAACTATATTTTAAGTATTTTTTTTTATATTTTTTTTTGTCAACAGACAACGCAGGATGATGAGAGTATTAACGTTTTCCAATGGGGCAAGAGAGCTGAACACGAAATACCAAAGATGCTGCTTCTCAATAAAATGTCTGAAGTAAGTACAATACGGTCAACGAGTCGTGGCCGTCCTGAAGCTGGCTGTGGATGGCTGTGCAGCATTTAGATTTTTCCTAAAACCTAACATTATGGTGGCTACTACATTATTTAATATGAAACAGTGAGCCTATCGTAGGGAAGTGGGACAACATCTCTATAAACTCAATGGTCTTGGGTTCGATGCCCACTTGGGATATAAATAAAAAATATTTGTCATTTTGTTTAATCATTATACGGCTAGTCCACTTAAGGAACGTTGGGAATTTCCCCGATGCTTTATTATAGACTAACAACCCAAACGCGGCTTCACCCTCTTATCTCTATTAACATAATCAAATGTATACAATTTTTGATGTATTGATCATTAAATGAACGAATGGATTAGCGAGCGAAGCGAACAGGCGAAGAAGCACCCAAACGTAAAAATAAAAATTGAACAATTTTGTGTTTATTCCATTTCAGGCATTACAGCACCCACCAGAGTTTTGGAAGGTTCAGTACGAAGCGGCTACTACCCAACAAAATGCACAGGGAACTGTCTGAAATAATTTTTCACTTAGTGGTGATAGAAATTGGTAATGAAAGTGGTTTCAAATACAGGGTGGGATGATAAATTATAGGTGTTTATCGAGTATGCTTGTTTTGTTTTTATTAAGTAAGCTAATATTTAAAATGTGGCGCCCTTAGAATAGAAAAATAATTTATGTGATTTTTTTATATTTAAAAATTATTGATTATGATGATATGAAAGTAAAGTGTATTTTTTACAAATTGACAACGTTAATTTTTGTTTCATTTTTATTTAATTTTGAAAGAACCTTTATGAAATGTAGTGAACAATGTGTCTTAACCGGGTTCCCTCTGCGTACCCCGTTATATGCGGGATACAGTGTGAAGCTATAAAAAAATGCTATTTTAATTAATCAAAATACACATTAGGAGATTGCAGGTGAAATTTACTATACGTATGAAAACTTAATTATTTCCATTTCCAAAAACTATTAAATAAAATAAATCAATAAACCAGCTTCACGCTGTATCCCGCACACAGCAGGGTAGGCAGAGGGAACCTAATGTTAAGACACTCGGTTCCCCACTTTTTGCCGAATTCTGGAGGTATTGCGTGTTGAGTGGCAGAACTTAACGCCGCACTTAACCTCGACTCCAGAGCGAAGAAATGGAAATATAAATTTAAGTAAATATTTTTCCATCCTTATATCCTCGAGTGGGGATCGAAGCCCCAAAATCTATTTGTAATATAATGATTGGTATTAATTAAAATAATTAATTTATTTTAGACACCAGTCGTGGCACGGAGGCACAAGCGTGCGACCCTAAACGCGATAGGTTGTGGGTTCGAATCCAACTAGGGGAAATTCTATATTTAATATTTTCATTTCCTATGGTGTCGAGGGAAAACTGCGGCGATGAGTTCCGCACTCAATGCTCCCAGAATTCAAGGGGAGTTGGGGAGGGGAGAAAGGGGGGGGTATGAGTGTCTTAACACTAGATTCTCTCCGCTTATCCTGCCACATGCGAGAATTAATTTATTTTCAAATCAAAACTTAGTATGATCTCTAAAGTACAAATTCTGTTTAGATTATAAAGACAAGTTTAGATTATAAGATAAGGAACGTATTCAGTGTATAACATGAAAATATGTCAATTAATTATTAATTAAAAGTGTTTTTTTATAAGATTTTTTGAATAAATGAAAATATCCTTATTGGTTTTTAGTTTTATTTGTAAAAGGAACTATTTCTTACAAAAGTATAAGGTTTATATAAAACTAGTGGGCAGTGATAATACAATTTGATACATATAACATAATACTTATATATAATTTATATGTAATATCACATAGAAATTCAAATAATACAGAAAATTTAAACAATAGACTAAAGTTGTATTTACTAAACTACGAGATGATGAAATTATCGAAATTAAATTAAAAACTATTTTTTAATTAAAGTTAAATATGTTATTTTGATTGTTTAATTGTAAGTTTTGTCGACATAAGCTTTTACGTTGGGGATTGAGTAGACGGCGTCAGCTACTTGCTTAATACTTGGGTACTGTTGCTCTAAGTCGGGCATCTGAAGCATTGTCTTGAGATGGGACAACTTTCCAGCTAAGATGAAGTCTGCCCACGTGAGCTGTAACAAGGAGAAAATTTCATTAATAATTTTAATAGTTAAAGTAGCTACTTCATGCTGGAATATGTAGCTGCATTACAGAGTAAGGTATCTTGACAACAGGTTCTCTGGAGAATGTGACATATATGGGAAAAAGTGTATTTTAAACGCGCGGCGTTGAATTCCGCCACTCAACAAGCATTAGCTCCAGAATTTGGCGATAACTGTTTCCAGGTTACCTCTGCCTACCTGGCTATGTGCGCGATACAGCTTGAAGGTATAAAAAACTTACTTTTCCATTTGCGACGTGTCCGTTGTTCTTCTTGATGATCTCGTCCAATTTGGCTAACCATAGCGGGTAGATGGTCTGGCTGTACTCCTTGTGTTTTTTGTCTTTAATGGCCTTGTCTTCTTCGTAGTGGACGGACGCCGCTTCTATTAAAAAAAAAAGAAAAATATAAGTTTTAATAATATATTTTGTTCTTTGGCAAAACTGTAGATCAATAATTATCGATATTTTAATATTAGATATATTTGTTAACTGAAATTATATGCATAAATATATATGTAATATAATAAAATATTTTGTGTGTGTATGTACAGAAAATATTTTGAGTAAAGAAAATTATTTTGAAATATAATGTTTATCCAGCTGATTTGAATAAAAAAGTGGCGCCTTATATTTTACTAATTATTACATACAAATGAGTCTGTCGTAGCGCAGGGTACTGGAAACGTGACAGTTGTGGATTCCATTTCCACTCGATCGAATTAAATATTAAATGGTAACGAGGCAACGCCTCGTTCGGCGTTCAGTTCCGCCACTATTTTTAGCATCTGGCAGAAAAAGGGGAACAGAAGCGTCTTGATAAGGAACAGAGTGGTTTAAAACTAGGTTCCCAGGTTCCCTCTGTCTACCCTGCTATGTACGTGATGCAGCGATTATAAAATAAAGGCAAATTAAACATACTTAAACGTAGATCCGTGATAAATTGAACGTTTTGGTCAATTTCGAAGTCTTCTTCAATATCCTTGCCGCCGAGCCCGAACTTCTGGCCGAGGTAGCGGGTGATGGCAAGACTTTGCGCATATTTCTTGCCGTCGATTTCCAATACGGGGATGGTTCCGAAGGGAGTCGCTGAAATAAAGGAAAATAAGGTTAATATTTACATAAATAAATGTTATGTTATGGTTCGATTCCCATTCCAGAGAATGAATTATGTTAATTTAATCTCAGCAAGGCGTTATAAGGTCCGCTACTCAACACACAATGTCTTTAAAATTGGGCGAAAAGTGAGAAACGGATTTTCTTAACACTAAGCTTCCTGTGCCTACCCTGCTAAATGCGGGATTCAGCGTGAACCTAAAAAAAAATATTTTTTTAAAGAAAAGTGTATGAAGACTTCTTAAATATTTCCATATTGTTAACATACATGGTTTGACAGAAGGCCATTGTTCCATGGTGATACGGTTATCTGTCCACTCCTCTCCGCTGTACGCGAGCAACAGCCTCGGTGGCTCTCCTAGAGACTTGATGTCCTTGAAATAGTTGTATACGATTTTCGGCATTATTCTGTAAGATAATAATACTTTTATTAATTTTTGAGTAGAGGTCGTCGTGGCGCAGTGGAAAGGCGTCTGAATGGCGATGATTGTGTCTTCGATTTTCAATAGAGGAAATAAAAAAGCTTTCTTTTTGCGCTTTGGTTAAATAAAATGTGGCGTTGTTTTCTGTTACTTAACACGCAGTGTCTTTAAATCCGATTTAAAAACTAAGAGTGTCTTATCACTTAAATCGTTAAGCTGGGAAAATAATTATTCATGTCCTTATCTAAATTAAAAAGTGATAGAGTTCAACTTTTACTATGTAAGTAACATTGGACATGTCATTTTGGAAAATTCAGCAGTTCATCTTTGGAAACTTCAGCATAAATATATATATAATATATAAAAAAAATTACGTAGCGGCATTTGAACTCGCGCTTTAAGGACCACTAGCATCCAGGTGATAGGCGCGGATTCAAATCTCGCTACGTTAAAATTTTCAAGTAAGTACGTCCAAATGTTTATACTTTTCTAAATAAATATTTTGTCGTAAGTGTGGAATTTGTTTAAAAAAATGTAAAAAAAGGCACAGTTATTAGATCACTATCAATAGTATATGTAAAAAATTAAATTAAATTAAATTAGCTTCACGCTGTATCCCGCACACAGCAGGGTAGGCAGAGGGACCCTGTGTTAAGACACTCCGTTCCCCACTTTTTGCCGAATCTGGAGGCATTGCGTGTTGAGTGGCAGAACTCAACGCCGCGCTTAACCTCGACACCAGAGCGAAGAAATGGAAATATAAATTTAAGTAAATATTTCATCTTCTCGAGTGGGGATCGAACCCACAACCAGTCAGTTTTGCAGTCACACCTCGTGCCGCTGCGCCACGACCGGCCTCTCCGGCCGGAATAGTATATGTCAAAAGGAAAATAATGGAAAAGTTATTATAGTTAATTTATTCGTATATTTGTGGCTATTAAAAAGTGATAGAATAAAATTCAACTTTTACTAATTTACTAGTTGGATATGAGTTTTGAAAAAAGCTACAGTTGTTAAAGGATAATCAATAATATATATTGCGGCGTTGAGTTCTGCCACTCAACACGCAATGCCTCCAGAATTCGGCAGAAAGTGGGGAACAGAGTATCTTAACACTACGTTCCCTCTGCCTACCCTGCTGGGTGCGGGATACAGCGTGAAGTTGATTTAATTTGATTTATTCAATAATATATAGGTACTTAGCTGTATTTATTTACTCATTAATTAAAAAAAATGTGTTGAGTGGCGGAATTCAACGCCGCGCTTTGCATTGACATCAGAGCGTAGAAATGAAAATTTTAATTGAAATAAATATTTGACTTCCTCGAGCGGGGATCGAGTCAATAGCCAGCCACGTCTACAGTCACCCACGTGTGCCTCAACGCCACGGCTGGCCTTGAACTTACAAATTAAAAATTAAAAAAATAAATATTTTAAGGAAGAAAATTCAATTCAAATTCATTAAGTTAATTTATTAAGTAACACTCTCTTTGAACAAACCCTAAATAATTGAGTAAGTATAAATTATGCATAAATCATTTACTGAGCAAAATATCATACAGATAATCTATAAATGATAATTCATAACAAATATTATAAAAGATAATAATAAATATTATAATAAACTTACATAGATTTATATTAACGTTGTTGTTAGATCACCACACACACTGCTCGATGAAGGCAATGAACGGTACTGAGTCAGTCCTCACTAAATATATACTATATATACTTGTGCGCGATTAGATAAATCTCTTAAATTTAATGCTTAACTAAGATATTTTCTTGTTATCTATTGAATGTAATGATTATTTTTTTATTATATTATAGTTATTTTTTTTATTAGATTAACAAATTCTTTATTTAGTAATTATATTGATAAAAAGCTAATATGCTTATCATTAGTTAATAAAAAAATATATAAATTTAGTTTTACTTTTTTTATATTTTATTACACTCTTTAGACACTGTGATATTAAATGGCGAAAATCGACGTTGCGTTGTATCTTTCCAAGGGCAAAATGAAAATTATTTAAATATCTCATACCCTCTTAGCGGGAATCGAACCTACAAGTATTGCGCAAAATATGCTGTACTAGGTGATAAATTGTAGAATCTATTGTAAGCAAGGAAGTAGAGAATAGAGTGTCTCAACACTATGAATGTGGAATACAGTAATAAAACATATATAAGAAATACTTGTATTATTTTTAAACATCACCCGAGGCCATGGCGTCTGAGTCATGTGATAGTGACGTATCACGACGCTGACGGTTAACTAAATGCAAGTCATCCTCCATCATATTATATATATTATAGCTGATAATGATAATAAAATACTATTATTAATATACCAAAATTTAATAAGCAATTGATAATAAAAATAAATTATAATAATGTTATATTATATGATATTATATAGGTAGATACGTTATTTATTTTTAATTAATGTTTGCATTATTTTTATCTTAACTTCACGACTTATGCCTAGCGAGGTAGTCAAAGAGAAGAGAGCGCCGAATCCTACGGTCTCTACATACTTCCTTCGCCTCGCCCACTGTCATCAACCTCTTCATACATGCCCTCCGGGTCCTCATGCTTTTTACATGATCTTCCTCCAGTATCTTTGACACTATGTTTTCGAAGGTCAATCAAGGTCTCTATCTACCTCTTTTACCACTCACTTTTCCATAATAAATCTTTTTTGCCATTCTTTCATCACTCATAATTTCGACGTGCCCAAACCAGCTGAGCACGTTCTTCTTCATTCTCACCGTGACATCCTCGCTAGTACCTGCCATTCTGTGTATCCTTACATTGCGGATTCGATCAGCTAAGTTGACTCCACATATCCATCATCCAAAGAGATTGCATCTCCACGGCATACAACTTTCTTTCATTCTTCTTCTGTAATACCTACGTTTCGCTGTCGTATAACAGCCTCGGTCATTGTGCTCCATACATATCCATTGTGTACGCATTGCTGTGCTATCGTTTCGCAGTCTCATCAATGCAGCTAACCCTGTTACTGGCAGCAATACGCCTTTCCACATCCATCTCGTATCTGCCATCTCTACTGAACATACTTCCCAAATATACCGCTTCATTCGCTTATTTTGGTAAGATATTCTTGCTATTTACACTGATTTTGTATTCCGTCCTTTCTTCATCTCTTTCAAAAATCAGAATCTTTGTCTTATTCGCATTCTACCCGTTTTTTAGAGTGGTGACTAATGCTTGCAACTCGTTTCTGATGATGCAATGTACCACCTGCGTATAGCAGGCAATTCACATTCAAGTCACTTACTTTCACTCCCATATCCCTTTGTTTCACTTCTTGGAGACAGCTTTCCAAATACAAATTGAACAACCAAGCTGACATGGAGCAACCTTGTTTAACATCCGATTGGATGTCAAACCAAGGCGACATGCCAGCTCTTACTCCCAGTGATCTCTGTAAAGAGACTTTACAGCCTGCAGCATGTGTCCACTCACACTGTACCGGGGTAGTATGCCTTTATACATTGACGCGATTGCTGCCCCTCACCAATCATCTGGGACGGCCGGTGATTTCTAGCATAAATTGCACAATGATTTTTAACAAGTTCAAGATACGTAGCCCACCATATTTGATCATCGCGGCAGTAACTCCATCTGCTTTTGTTAAACTTGTGGTCAAACATAGTGTTTGCCTTAAACAAATTTCTTTCCTTACAAATTTCCAGTATAAGCTTTCCAGCCTCATTTATTCTCTTGTCACCATACTGACCTAGCACTCCCTCGTAAACGTTTCGCGCAGTTCCGACTCATCCGTTCAAATCACCACATATTATTAATTTTTCATTCCCTCTAACTCTACTTAGAACGTCAAACGACATTTTCTCAAAAGTCCTCAAGTTCGCATAATGAAGTTGAGGATATTGGCGCTCACCCCGCTAACAAGAATACTCTTGTTATCCTCAGCTTGAAGCGAATTCAAAGCAGCCTCTGGTTGATCGCCTTGTATTCAACCGCTGCACTAACCAATCGATCGAGAGGACAATAACACACCTACACCCTGACAGCCCCGCTCGCTCTCTGGTACGCCGGCCCAGAAAGCGACCCGAATGCCCTGTAAATCGGTAGTGTCGTTTCCCTTCAGCTTGGTCTCAGTCACACACATGACATCCAAATCTTTATCATTCATCACATCTAATAATTAATTCATCTTTTCTTCCATCCCTGCTCTTACATTTCACGTAGATACTTGTAGCTCCGTCCTCCACGTCCCCTCAATGCCGCATTCGTCACCAATTGACACACCAGAGGGGACGCACTGGTGCGCATCTCCTTGGGGGGTCCTATCAGCCCTCTCGTGTGTTGCAGCCTTTGTAAGGGCTGGCAGGGGTCACTACGTGCAAGCCTTCCATCTTGGACCCCTGCTATTATTATTTTTTAATTATATAAATTTATTTCGGATATTTCATGACAATTTAATGAATTCTACGTAGGGGAAGGCATAACGGGGATATCAGGCGCAACACCCTACATATAAAAGTAACTATGTCTACTAACCATGTTTTTTTCGCTAATAGTTAACCATTTTTACCAGTCCTTAGTACACTAATGGCCAACAAGTATACTTGGTTTTTTTTGTACAGGAGAAAACTTTTGTATAGGTATTATTTGTGTGATTGACAAAAATACATGTAAAAAGAAATGGGGTTTGAATGCCACTATATTTTTAACTGACTTCTGTAAGAAAAGGAGCTTATTAATTTGACAGTATTTTTTTTATTGTAACGACTTTATATGTATTTATATTTTTTGATTAAAAATTACTTATTAATTAGTTATTCACTATTTTTATTTAATTCAATGTTAGAAATGATCACGTAAAGAGCATGAGGACCCCCCGGAGGACATGTATGAAGAGGTTGATGATGACAGTGGACGAGGCGAAAGGGGTATGTAGAGACCGTAGCGTTTGGCGCTCCGTCCTCTCTGACTACCCCGCTAGGGATAAAGCGTGAAGCTAAGTTAAGTTTTAAGTAGAAATGGGGGCATAATGTGGATGTGACGACGGGGCACGGTGGAGTATGTTTTTACTTTAATCGCCTACAAAAACAAAATTAGAAGAGCGGGAGCAACTTTCACGGACGAAGAAGTGTTCAAGTCCAGTTATACAGTTAATAATTACTCAAAGAAACAAGGGCTTTAAATAACTCAGTCTGACGTTGGAAACATAGATGAGGACACACATTACTTAGGTGAATAATACTTATTTTATGTCCTCGAAGCATTGGGTGATATGTCGTCCATATGTATATTGGACACATACAGCGTGTGCATTGATAACGATAATGTAGAGGAAATCTAATCTATTACTGCCCAAAATCAGATACTCTATACTGCCCCACCCTGGGGCACGATTGAGTTTTGATAATGGTTTCGTAATATTAAAATAAAAAATATTACCACATGTTCATTAACAATAAAATCAAGGCTTGTGGTTAGTTTTATATATTTTTTTATTGCTTTTTTTGCTTAACGTCCCCGTTATGCCCCCCTTCTCCCTGCCTCTACATATCTAATGTACATTTAATTAATTTCGTAATCTGTCCCCCAGTACCTCAAAATTATACATCTGTCATCAAGGTACTTTTGCCTTGATGACTGATGACAGATGCTCGGCGTTGAGTTCGCCACTCAACACGCAATGTCTCGAAAATTCTGCGGAAAGGAGTGGAAGTGGAGGGTGAGGGGGGGGGGGTGTCTTATCAATATATTCCCTCTGCCTACCCTGCTGTATACGGGATACAGCGTGGAGCTGATTTTAATATATATATTTTAGGCTTGCACTCGCAGCAATCGCCTTTTTACTGTAGTTGCCTACAGTTACGTTGTTTAAACAGTTTGCCTGAATAAATTATAAATATATTATTTACGTAGAATAATCTAGTTATGAATTTTATTATTAAAATGCTTATTCACGTTATAGAGATTATTTTATATGTATTTATCTTGTAAATTACTATCAAGATTGATAATGAGTAGCCTTTCGCAATGTAATGGTCCCGATTATTATGACTTGTCAAAAAGTTGAATGTAGTTACATAATCTTATCACGCTATCTTTGATAAGAGGTGTATGTTATTGGTGAACATTTTTTTTTAGTAATCATCACTTCATTTCCAGTTGCTTCTCGACGGAGATTGCGTTTTTATGTTTATTTCTAATATTTTCTTTGTAAGTAGACAATTTGTGTTAAATATCTTTTAGAATGTTTCTTAACAACATTCTAAAAGTTTTTGGGGATTTAAAACACCTTCCTAATCCATTAAATAGAGTAAATCAAAAAAATATCTTTACGATGTATCCCACACAAAGCAGAGTAGTTAGAAGGAAGCTAGTATTAAGACACTCCATTTTTCTTCAAAATATAGAACATAGTAAGTGAGTAAATATATAAAAAAATAAAAAAGTTTTGATTATTCTATTTTATTACAAAGATAATTAAACCTATGGACCATGGAGTATAAGTATAAAAGCACTTGGAATAAAGAGTAAGGTTTAATAAAAATTGATAAACTTATTTTTTTTATGTTATTGCCGTTGTGGCACAAGGCCACAATTTTGTGACTATAAACGCGGCAGTTGTGGATCCGATTCCCACTCAGGGGAATGAATATTTAATATTTTCATTTCCTTGCTCTGGAGGAGAGAGGAGGAGAAAGGAGTTTTACCACCCATCACGCAATGCCTCAAGATTTCGGCAAAAAGTGGTGAACGAAAGAGTCTTAATGTGGAACAGAGTATCTTAACACTAAGTTTCTATATATCCTCTGCCTACCTTTATGTGCGGGATAAAGCGTGAAATAAAAAAAATGGAGAACTTTGCATTTAGAATCGAAGTAAGAACGACTCATTAGGAAGAAAATAAGGCTATTTATTCACGAACGCATGACATTACGTGAATTTTTGAAGGTTATCTAATCATAGCGTCAATATAGGTTAGGAGGTAATCCCCTTTTATATATAACAAAAATGACAGAATGATTTAACTTCAGTGTACTGCTTCTTTCGTACTGATCTCACGCATACACACAAAGTGAGTAACATATTATTAATAAATATTATTTTTTATATATCGTTTTTGGATTCTCCTTCGTCCTTCGCTTGAAAAAAAAGACAAAATGTCATTATGCATAATTTTAAGTAGGTGTAAATTAAATAAATAAAATAACAAACTGTAAATTAATAAAAAGTTTATATTTCTATAATTATATTTAATATTAAACTGTTAAGCTTAATCAACAAATTAAGCTTTAGAGTTGAATAACAATATATTATATTATTAAAAATATTATTTAAAAAAAGTCATTAGGCACAGATAAAAAATATATTTGGATACTATGTGTGGCACAGTATAAAATAATAATTGTTAATCCGTCAATAATATATATATATGTATATATTTTTATTATTTTTATATTTCTGCTATGAATTATTTGTATTTCACCTATTTTCAGCACAATGCCAAAAATTATATATCATTATTATCCTGTTAAGTCTCTGGGCGAGGCTCCTAGATTGCTTCTCGCTTACGGTGGTGAGGGATTCGAGGACAACCGCATTTCTGGAGATGTGTGGGCTGCCTTTAAGCCACGTAAGTATAAAAAATGTATTTGCTATAAAATCCAATTTAATTTAACTTTAATACGTTGCCATTTTTAAATCTTAAATGTTTTTATATACATTTATTTATTATCATTTTATAAAAACGTCATTCTAGATAACTTCTAAATCTCTGTATTTCTAGACCAAAAAGGTTTGTAACGATGCTAAAAATGTTCTTACATTACGTATTGTTTTATTTAGAGTAAAGTTAAATAACAAAAAATATATATATAAAAATTAAGTTAAACACTATTATTCATTTTTTTTATTTATTTGCGTAATATATTGTTAGAAACATTTTTTTATTATTATTTTAATTTGTAGATTATATATTTTGCTAACTTGTACTTTAAAATATTATAAAGTAATATTTACTTTTCCGAATAAAATTTTGTATGTTTTGCTCTTTATAATTAGATTCCTTTATCAACCCGTGGTTGTACAGATTTGATTCTCTAAGGCTGTTGAAAGCACGACGTAGATGTGAATTCTAGTTTTATTTAAAGTAAAAAGGGATATTTATTTATTTATTTATTTATTCATATAAATCTTACCCTAATACACTGATGGCTTATATAATAACAATATTACAATTTTGATGTTAAGCTAATAAAAATTGATGTAGAAGTATGACAGCAGGACTGTATTCCTCGCATGCTTGTTTTCTTATTTCATGTAGTATATGTAAAAAGTTTAGATGCTGCCACTTATTTTTTTAAATTTTCTTAATAATTATATTACGAACAAAGAATTAAAAAACTTTTTTTGTAACGGTTCGGTTAGAGTATTATATGTCTATCTAACAGTAGGTTTAAACAAATTGCATGTGTTTTGTTAGAAAGTGAAAAATGCAATGATAAATAGTATCTATTTTATTATAATCAAAACAAGTGTCAGCGTATCCAGCCAAGTTAAAAAGCAGGAAACGCGTCGGCACCTTTATAGATCACATTCTTTTGTAGGTGCAGTTGAGAACGACACATTACTTAACATTTAACTTGGCTCTCCTATTTGTTTTTGATGGAATTAATTTAAAAGACTTAATTTAATTCATATAATTTATAAGTGCAGCTGTCAATAACTGATTAATTTAAGATATATTTGCTTATCGATGAGACGATGACTTAACGTTTAATTTTTTAACGTTCTTTATTAATTTAATTTTAAACATAAATAAAACAGTTATATGAAATTGTGTATAGGATTTTTATACTGTCATGGTGCAGTGGTATAGAGCCTGACTGTAGACGTAACTTTTGTGGGCTCGATTCACACTCGAGGGAAATTTTCTTGCTCTAGAATATCGTCAAATCGTGGCGTAGTACGTAATGTCTTGAAAATTTGGCGGTACGTGGGGGACGAAATGTCTCAATACCAGTCCCATTCTAGTAATTTTATTTCTGGTTAATGTATTTAAGCAAGTAAAAAGACATTATTTACTGTTCGAATCGTAACGCTGTAATTCGTACAAAACACCACACTACGTATCGCTCAAAGGGGAGAAGGAATTGTTAAAAAAAACTTTAATTTATTTATTTTTTCTGCAGGAAAAAATAAAATTAAAAAAAAATTAAATTAGCTTCACGCTGTATCCCGCACACAGCAGGGTAGGCAGAGGGAACCTAGTGTTAAGACACTCCGTTCCCCACTTTCTGCCGAATTCTGGAGGCATTGCGTGTTGAGTGGCAGAACTCAACGCCGCGCTTAACCTCGACACCAGAGCAAAGAAAATGGAAATATAAATTTAAGTAAATATTTCATCTCCTCGAGTGGGGATCGAACCCACAACCAGTCGGTTTGGCAGTCACACCTCGTGCCGCTGCGCCACGACCGGCCTCAAAAATACTTTAATATATATACAGATATGCATACATATATAGATACTTTTTGTCCACTGTCCCTCCAATTAAAAAATCCAAATTGAGTGATCAAATTTACAATCATCACGTGTAAACTAAAACATTTGCTAACTGCTCTTCTCATTTCCAGATACTCCCTTCGCTCAGTTGCCAGTACTAGAGATCGATGGTAAGCAATACGCCCAAAGTATAGCCATCGCTCGCTACCTCGGCCGCAGGTACGGACTCGGTGGTCAAAACCTTGAAGAAGAGTTTGAAATTAATCAAAACGTGGAGTTTCTTCTTGACTTTCGTCGCAGTAAGTTTATAAAATTTCATAAAAAATAAATGAAATAAATCAGCTTCACGGTGTATCCCGCACACTGCAGGGTAGGCAGAGGGAACCTAGTGTTAAGACACTCCGTACTCCACTTTCTGCCGATTTCTGGAGGCATTGCGTGTTGAGTGGTAGAACTCAACGCCGCACTTGTCGGCAACATCAGAGCGAAGAAAATGGAAATATAAATTTAGGTAAATATTTCGTCTCCTCGAGTGGGGATCGAACTCACAACCAGTCGGTTTTATAGTCACGACTGGCCTCAATAAAATAAAATTTCATATTATTTGGTTATGTAAAAACTAGTGTACATGGACAAATAAGACACTCCGCTATTCTACGTTGGGTACAGTACATGCAGTGGAGAAATTAAAATCTTTATACTAATATTATAAATGTGAATGTAAGTTTGTTTATTACGCATTCACACCAAAACTACTCAATCAATTATCATGACATTTTGAATACACATTCTTAGAGGAATTAGAAAGGATATAGGATACGTTTTATTAAAAACGTTAATATATATTTAAAAAAACCTTTTCTTTTGGCTATAATATTGAAATCATTTTAAGCAACCCAAGCTGCGTTTGAATCTTTAGTAAGGTTACCTATAATTATTTAAAAATAGGTACCTATAATTATTTAAAAAAAAATTAAGTACTTTGTCTACCCGTGACCATAAACTACTGCAAAGTGTTCGAAACGTCAAGTTTCCAAAAATGTATAACACTAATTAAATATACGCGATTAATCCGGTTAAGTAGTTTCATTTAAAATGTGTAATAATTGTGAACACCAAAAATAATGATTATATAATTTTATAAATCTTAATATTCATAGGCATCTCAAATTTAATTGAGATGATATTTTCAATGTTGATAGTCTATATCAGTAGAAATTAATTTTTTTTTTATAATTTTCAGAGGCAATGTCCGTACATTACGAAGCTGATCAGGAAATAAAGGAAAGAAAACACAAGGAATACAGCAGAGACGTATACCCGTGGATGTTGAAAAAACTTGATGAAATTATTAAAAAGAACAACGGTCATTTAGCAAATGGAAAGGTAAATGTATTTTTTAGTTTCGCGCTGTATCCCGTACACAGCAGTGTAGACAGAGGAAACCTAGTGTTAAGACACTCCGTTCCCCGTTTTCCGTGGAATTCTGGAGGCACTGCCTATTGAGTGGCAGAACTCACTCACTCACTCAAGATTTCTTCTGCCTACTCCGCTGTTTGTATGATACAGCGTGAAGATGATTTTTTTATTTTTTTTTATCAGACAATATGATATACTATTATTTATTAATCATTTCAGATCAGATTTTTTCTTATAATTTTTAGTATTAATTAATAAAATACTGTAATGTTAATAATACATTTTGGATAAAAGTATATCCTATAGAGGTGCCAACAAAAATAAATTACCGTATAAGAATTTCGAAGTAGAACGATATGAACATGGTTTAATTGTTTGGGACACTTAATCTGTGTCCGAAAGGCAGGGGTTCAATTCTGTTAAATCAAGATCTGCGTTAATTTTTTTCTTAATTAATCGTTTTTGTAGATATATTGTAGTAATAAATTACAATAAGCCATATTGAGCAGAAGCAAATGTTGTGCGTTCCTCCAAACCAAAGCCTCTCTAAGTTACAACTGCACAGTAATTATACTTATTTAGAAAACGTATAAAAATTTGAACGCAGCAGGACTCGAACCCGCGCCTCCTGGAAACCGACCAGGAGGCGCGGGTTCGAGTCCCGCTGCGTTCAAATTTTTATACGTTTTCTAAATAAGTATTTTTCTTTCCTAAGTGTGGAATAACACTTTAAAAAATGTTTAAAAATATGGACAGTAATGATTTGGTCTAGTCTCAATGTCTCAGCAATGGTCGGTGAGTGGAGGAGAACGTAGTGTCTTCACTTTAGATTCATTCAGCCGAGACTGTAATACGCGGGACACAGCGTGAAGCTAAACAAAACTAAAGACAAAATGCGATAGCGGCTTATTGTTATTGGTCTTTTTTGTCATATTTTACAGAATTTGTAATACGTTAAAAATATTACGTTTTTTTCTTATTTCAGCTCACCTGGGCGGACTTTGTGTTTGCTGGAAAATTAGACTATATTAAACTAATGACAAGAATAACAGATCTAGAGAAGCAGTACCCGAGTTTCAAGCAAGTGTACGACGCCGTCTACTCCATCCCAAGTGTAAAGGCGTATAACGATAGAACTTATAAATAAATAGTAATATAAAATATATTTTGCTTTCTTTTATATTTAACTAGCGGCCCGCCCACGGCTTCGCCCGCTTAAAATACATGATTATTTAATAAGCAGAATTGATTGACAACTATAATAAAATAAATAAATAAATCAGCTTCACGCTGTATTCCGCACACAGCAGAGTAGGCAGAGGGAACCTAGTGTTAAGACACTCCGTTCCCCACTTTCTGCCGAATTCTAGAGGCATTGCGTGTTGAGTGGCAGAACTCAACGCCGCGCTTAACCTTGACACCAGAGCGAAGAAATGGAAATATAAATTTAAGTAAATATTTCATCTCCTCGAGTGGGGATCGAACCCACAACCAGTCGGTTTTGCAGTCACACCTCGTGTCGCTGCGCCACGACTGGCCTCACACCCTATAATAGAATGACAAACAAATATAAAGACAACATACAACAACATATATAATATAAAGACAACTATAATGACTTCTAATATGATTTTTTGTTACTTTAATCTGTAATATTCTATTATGATTTTTTTACGACATTATCGTAACTTCTGTAAGAATTTTTGATTGTTTCGAACTAAAAAATATGACCAATGTCGATATTTGATATTCATAAAATATACATAAAGCTAATTATTTATTATATATATATATATATATATATATATATATATATATATATATATATATATATATATATATATATATATATATTTGTAACATTACGTTCTTTTTACCTATGTTATGTTTTTTAAAGCTCTGTTAAATGTGCTGACGTCACTTAATAATTTAATGTACTGCTTCAGAAACAGCCTTAAATGTAAAATTATTGATTTGGTTAAGGATTCATAATATTCTTTGTAAAATAACTGTAATGTTTGTATATTAACTCCTGTTTGCATATTATTAGATAAATGAATAATTGGTAAATATGTAGTTATTACACAGTACACGTAGAAAGGATGTTTTTAGGCATTTTTATATAGATTTATTTCAAACGAACGAACGAACCAAAAAATCTACGTATTTACTTGATATTTCTTTGAAGATCAAATCGTTCTTTATCTCTGTGTTGAATTAATTACGATTTAAACTTCACTGTTATGATTTATGAAGGTAATCTCTACTAACAATTCAATTTTGTTTACTTAAAATAAATAAATCAGCTTCACGCTGTATCCCGCATATAGCAGGGTAGGCAGAGGGAACCTAGTGTTAAGACACTCCGTTCCCCACTTTCTGCCGAATTCTGGAGGCATTGCTTGTTGAGTGGCAGAACTCAACGCCGCGCTTAACCTCGACACCAGAGCGAAGAAATGGAAATATAAATTTAAGTAAATATTTCATCTCCTCGAGTGGGGATCGAACCCACAACCAGTCGGTTTTGCAGTCACACCTCGTGTCGCTGCGCCACGACTGGCCTCACACCCTATAATAGAATGACAAACAAATATAAAGACAACATACAACAACATATATAATATAAAGACAACTATAATGACTTCTAATATGATTTTTTGTTACTTTAATCTGTAATATTCTATTATGATTTTTTTACGACATTATCGTAACTTCTGTAAGAATTTTTGATTGTTTCGAACTACAAAATATGACCAATGTCGATATTTGATATTCATAAAATATACATAAAGCTAATTATTTATTATATATATATATATATATATATTTGTAACATTACGTTCTTTTTACCTATGTTATGTTTTTTAAAGCTCTGTTAAATGTGCTGACGTCACTTAATAATTTAATGTACTGCTTCAGAAACAGCCTTAAATGTAAAATTATTGATTTGGTTAAGGATTCATAATATTCTTTGTAAAATAACTGTAATGTTTGTATATTAACTCCTGTTTGCATATTATTAGATAAATGAATAATTGGTAAATATGTAGTTATTACACAGTACACGTAGAAAGGATGTTTTTAGGCATTTTTATATAGATTTATTTCAAACGAACGAACGAACCAAAAAATCTACGTATTTACTTGATATTTCTTTGAAGATCAAATCGTTCTTTATCTCTGTGTTGAATTAATTACGATTTAAACTTCACTGTTATGATTTATGAAGGTAATCTCTACTAACAATTCAATTTTGTTTACTTAAAATAAATAAATCAGCTTCACGCTGTATCCCGCATATAGCAGGGTAGGCAGAGGGAACCTAGTGTTAAGACACTCCGTTCCCCACTTTCAGCCGAATTCTGGAGGCATTGCTTGTTGAGTGGCAGAACTCAACGCCGCGCTTAACCTCGACACCAGAGCGAAGAAATGGAAATATAAATTAAAGTAAATATTTCATCTCCTCGAGTGGGGATCGAACCCACAACCAGTCGGTTTTGCAGTCACACCTCGTGCCGCTGCGCCACGACTGGCCTCACACCCTATAATAGAATGACAAACAAATATAAAGTTTAAATTAACGTTTCGAACGTCATTCTTTAGCCAGGGTCATACCAGCGCGATTTCTATATAACATTTGCTGGCAAGCTAATACCTTGAGTTCATTCAAATGACGATAACTTTTTTTTTAATGAACCGATTTTGATGAACCAAACTTTAGAACCTAAATTGAGTTAAAACAAAGCAATTGGTGAAATTTTCAAGTAAATCGGTTCAGTAGTTTCAGAGAAAAATGCGGACAACAATATGTCGACAGACAGACAGACAGACAGACAGACAGACAGACAGACAGACAGACAGACAGACAAGAAATTCAAAAAAAATCTTTTTGCTTTCTATTAGTCTTTTTAAGTGTCCCTCTATCCATTTCAGTCAAAATTACTAAATGTACAGACAACATATTTTTACTGTCTTATTATATATAGAGATGACTACTTTTTTCGTTATTTAAAAAAAAAGTCTTAGACTTAGTTCAGTAAATGATTGATGCCAGTGCCATGAGGCCAGTAGTCGCGCTGGTGTTGTACACCGAGTGAGACTGCTATGAGTTCGATTTCCGAAATATTTAATATTTTCATGTTTTTGCTCTGATTTCGAGGAAAAGCGTTGTAGTTAGTACTATGAACAATTGTACTTTAAAAATACGTAAATTTATCAACAGTCAAATAAATAAAACGTTTCTAAAGTAATTCTTTTGGGCTTACAATTGAACTGTAACCATTCGAACATTGTTAGAAAAATACTACTATGTTTATGTTAAATTTATTATAAGTATAGATTACACTTACACAGTGGCGTAGCTGGGGGGGTGCGAGCGGTGCGGTCGCACCGGGCAACAAATGGAAAGGGGCAACAAAGTCTACGATCAATTCTTCTAATTTTTTTTCAATCAAGAATCAAGGAATGTAAAAAAAATATGAGAATGAAAATGAAAAATACAATCTCGCTATCATGTCAATCGAACATGAACTAGTCGATACTATTGATTTTGAAAATGTGATTAATGACTTTGCTAGTCAAAAAGCGCGTAATCTCCGTTTTAAATTTTTGCAATATTTTTTACCAAAATCTAATGTTATAACTTATAACTTAACTTAGCTTCACGCTTTATCCCTAGCGAGGTAGTCAGAGAGAACGGAGCGCCAAACGCCGTAACGAGACCGTAGTCTCAACATACCTCTTTCGCCTTGTCCACTGTTATCAACCTCTTCATGCATGCCCGGGGAGTCCTCATGCTTTTTATATGACTTTCCTCCAGTATCTTTGATACTGTGTTTTCGAAGGTCAACCGAGGTCTCCCTCTATCTCTCTTACCACTCACTTGTCCATCATAAATCTTTTTTGCCATTATTTCATCACTCATTCGTTCGACGTGCCCAAACCAGCTGAGCGTGTTCTTCTTCATTCTCACCGTGACATCCTCGCTAATACCTGCCATTCTGTGTATCGCTTCATTACGGATTCAATCAGCTAAGCTGACTCCGCATATCCTACGAAGAGATTCTCCACGGCATTCATCTTTCTTTCATTCTTCTTCTGTAATACCCACGTTTTGCTGTCGTTTAACAGCGTCGGTACCAACACTGCATTGTGTATGGCCAAACGCGCAGGTGTGCTGACGTTTCGCCGTCACATCAATGCAGCTAAGGCTCCGTTAACCCTGTTACCGGCAGCAATACGCCTTTCCACATCCATCTCGTATTTTCCATCTCTACTGAACAATCTTCCCAAATATACCACTTCATTCACCTATTCTAATATTTTACCATTTACACTGATTTTGCGTCCGTTCTTCATTTCTTTCAAAAATGACCTTGAGATGAATTTCAGAACCTTTGTCTTATTCGCATGGAGGCTTAGATCATTATTTTCACACCCTTCTTTCAGAGTGGTGACCAATGCCTGCAACTCGCATTCTGATGATGCAATAAGCACTGCATCATCTGCGTATAGCAGGCAATTCACATTCAGGTCACCTTTCACTTAAGGCCAATTTTCACTCCCATATTACTTTGTTTCACTCCATGGAGACAGCTTTTTTTTATGGAAAAGGACTAGGCAAACGAGCGTTCAGGTCACCTGATGGTAAGTGATTACCGCCGCCCACGGCCCCGTGCAACACCAGAGGAGCTACAGGTGCGTTGCCGGCCTTTAAGGTGGAGATAGACGCGCTTTTTGAAGGTACCCATGTCATATCGACCTGGAAACACTGCCGCGGGTAGGCCATTCCACAGTTCCGTGGTGCGTGAAGGAAGTTCCTACGAAACCGCACAGTAGTGGATTGCCACGTATCCAGGTGGTGTGGATGATATTTCAGCTTATATCGTACTGTGCGGTTAGAAAATTTGGCGGCAGGTAACAGGTCAAACAGTTCTTCAGAACACTCCCCATGATAAATATATAACGCACAGCTAGGAAACGTCTCTACGCAAAGCCAAAGTATCAAGCGTTTCACAGATTATTGGGTCCCCAATAATTCGAATGGCTCTACGTTGTAGGCGATCAAATGGTTCAAGCTGATACTGGGGTGCACCAGCCCAGAGATGAGAACAGTACTCCATATGAGGCCGAACCTGTTCCCTATATAGGGCCAAACGGTGTTTTGGCGTGAAGTACCGTCTCGCTCTGTTGATGACCCCCAGTCTCTTCGAGGCCAACTTGGCCTTGCTTTCCAAATGATCGCGATACTGGCAGTCACTCGAAACATTGAGGCCCAATATACTGATACTGGGCGCGGCTGTAAGGGGAATGTTCTGGAAGACTGGTGATACGATAAATGGGATTTTTTTGTGGTTAACGCGCAAACTTGTGTCTTCAGGGGGTTAAACTGAACTAGGTTCCTTTCACTCCATGAGGAGACATTGTTGAGGGATGCCTCAACGGAAGACACAAGTTTATTTCGGCACTGTTCGGCGTTTTCCCGAGAAAGACTTGCTCGGCCGGAGTAACAGCGTCCACCGTGCTATCATCTGCATAGCAATGAATGTTAGAATCCTCTAACATATGATTGATATGCAGAAGAAACAGCGTAGGGGACAGCACGCAGCCTTGGGGAACGTCAGCGTTCACGGGCATATGATTAGAGCAAAAACCGTCGACAGCGACCTTGATGCTGCGCCCAGTGAGAAAGCTGGCGATCCACTTGCATAAATTCTCGGGAAGCCCATAGGATGGAAGTTTAGCCAGGAGCGCCTCATGCCACACTCGATCAAAGGCCTTCGCCATGTCCAAACTAACTGCCAGGCCCTCTCCCTTGCTTTCAATAGCCGCAGCCCAGCGATGGGTAAGGTAAATTAGAAGAACACCGGTTGAGCGACCATGGCGAAAGCCATATTGTCGGTCATTAATCAATCGGTGATCCTCTAGATCAGGGATTCCCAACCTTTTCTTGATCAAGGACCACTTTTATATGATTCTTGGTAGCAGGGACCACTATGCATGTAGGTATAATAAAAATTAACTGTGGTAATTAAACAGAAACTTCCCCTCACCATCCTCAGTCATAAAATTAAAATCGTTCGCGGACCATATTTAGGACCACTGGTTGGGAACCACTGCTCTAGATAAACCAAAAGCTGGCTATTGATAATGCTCTCCATGACTTTTGAGAGCAGGGAGGTGACAGCAATAGGCCTGTAGTTAGATGGATCGGAACCATCGCCTTTCTTTGAGATCAGGTGGATAAGAGCGCTCTTCCATGAGTCTGGGACAACGCCGACTGAGTAAGAGTGCCGAAACAAACACGTTAGCACCGGTGTCAGCTCAGGAGCACAGGAACGGAGCACTAAAGGAGAGATGCCATCTGGCCCGCTCGACTTGTGGATGTCCAAAGAGGACAGAGCTCGCCTAACAGCTGTTTGGTTAAACTTAACCTCAGGCTATCCAAATACAAATTGAACAACCAAGCTGACATTTTTTTTTTCGTGAGGAAATCCTTTTACGGATACCGGCCTGAGTGGGGACTCGAGCGGGTTATGTGAGACTTGCGGACTGGCAGATGTAGGCCGTCCGAATACCCACTAAAATCTCACGGTGCTCCTCCTCGACCGCCACTGGCCGCGAGACGCGGGGACAATAGTCTTCCGCGAAGCGCGGCGGCGGGAGCCTGCAAGGCACGTCGCGGAGGCAAGGGTGTGTGGTCACCCTCGACGGCCTGCTCGGAGTAGCGCGCGGGAGGAACCTGCGCGCGACTACTGGGGCCAGGTTAGTAGGCCCTCTGGCTCATTAGGGCGGCGGAAGGCGGCGATCGTGTGCTGCCCTCCGGAACCAAGCTGACATGGCACAACCTTGTTTAACACCCGATCGGATGTCAAACCAGGGCGACACGCCAGCTCCTACTCGCACGCAGGCTGAGTGATCTCTGTAAAGAGACTTTACGGCCTGCAGCAAGGGTCCCGCTCACATTGTACCGGGGTAGTATCTTCCATAATTTCGCTCTTACAACTTTGTCAAACGCCTTTTTTAAGTCTACAAAAGCACAGAAAACTTTTTGGTTAACGGCTATAAATTTTTCCGTGATCATGCTGAGGGAAAAGATCTGATCGATACACCCTCTTCCAGGTCTAAAGCCTCCTTGGGCCTCCTACAACGGCCTTTCAGATCTCTCTTGCATTCTTCTCGCTAATATTTTAGCATAAACTTTTCTACTTGAGGCCGGTCGTGGCGCAGCGGCACGAGGTGTGACTGCAAAACCGACTGGTTGTGGGTTCGATCCCCACTCGAGCAGATGAAATATTTACTTAAATTTATATTTCCATTTCTTCGCTCTGGTGTCGAGGTTAAGCGCGGCGTTGAGTTCTGCCACTCAACACGCAATGCCTCTAGAATTCGGCAGAAAGTGGAGAACGGAGTGTCTTAACACTAGGTTCCCTCTGTCTACCCTGCTGTGTGCGGGATACAGCGTGAAGCTAATTTAATTTAATTTTTTTTTAAACTTTACTACCCAAGCTAATCAAACCGATAGCCCTATGGTTTGCGCAGTCTTTCATCGTGCCTTTATACAAAGGCACGATGAACGCACCTCGTCAATCATCTGGGATCTCAACTGATTTCCAGCATAAATTGCACAAAAACCAGAACAAGTCCAAGATGCGTGGCCCACCATATTCGATCATCTCGGCAATAACTCCATCTGCTCTCGCTGCCTTACCACATTTCAGACTTTGTATTGCATTCTCAACGTCTTTTACACTGATTTCGCCATCAGCTACATCAAGATTTAACATTTCGCTGTTACTTGAGACTGAGGACTCCATCACATTCATACATCTCCTTGTAAAATTCCGCCCATCGCTGCGAAATGTGTGGTTCTTTCGTTAAAATTTCATCGTCCTTCGAAAGCAACCTCGCAAGCAACCTCGAGAAACACTAACTTCTCGTCAGAAAAGCTACGTGTTTTCTCTGAAGTTGTTCGTTAACCTTTCGTCTCTTTTATTCTCTGCCTTTTCACGCTTCATCTTCATCAGTACTTTCGTTTGGTGATTTTGTAGCTTATACTGTTTCTTTTTAATTTCTCTCATACTTTTATCCTTAGCTGAGGCTTTATAATTCTGCCATGCTTTCTTTTTTCTTTTTATAGCAGTTTCCACTTCATCATCCCACCATTCGTCGCGGTTTTTGGTAAAGCCTACCTTCTTTCCCTTACCACATACCTCTATTGCTGCTTCTTTCATGCAATCCCTAAGGTTCTACCAGCATACTCCAATACTTTCATTTCCAGATTAGCTTCTTGGAAACTCTTTCTTGATATTCCTCTCTAATCGGTGGATCTTGAAGCTTCTAGTTTCTTATGCGATAATTCGACTCCAAGTTTGGACACCTTGTGTAGTTGCGCCAACCTGCAAACAGACCCCTTATTCTAGCAACGACTAGATAATGGTCTGTTCCCAGCGCAGAACCACTAAACACTCGCATGTCTATAACTTGGCTTCGAATACGCTGATCCACTAGGAATAAATCAATCATACTTTTCCCTTCCGCTCGCTCCCATGTATACATGTGAATTTATTTGTGTTTAAACGTCGTGTTTGCCACAAACAAATTCCTTTTCTTGCAAATTTCCAATATAAGCTTTCCAGTCTCATTTATTTTCTTGTCACCATACTGACCACTCCCACCCCCTCCCTCGTAACCGCTTCGCGCAGTTCCGATTCAAATCGCCACATATTATTAATTTTTCATTCCCTCTAACGCACCCTGACACTCTCCCAAAACTCAACTCCTCGAGTTCGCCTAATGGAGCTGAGGATACTGGCGCATACGCCGCTAACAAGAATATTCTTGTTATCCCCAGCTTAAAGCGAATCCAAAGCAGTCCCGGGTGGATCGCCTTGTATTCAACCGTTGCATTAACCAATCGAGAGAATAATAGCACACCTACATCTTGACAGCTCCGCTGGCTTTCTGGTACGCCGGCCCAGAAAGCGACTCGACTGCCCGGTAAATCGGTAGTGTTATTGCCCTTCCGCTAGGTCTTAGTCACGCGGACGACATCCAAATCTCTACCATCCATCACATCTAACAGTTCATTCATCTTTTCTTCCATCCCTCCTCTTACATTCCACGTAGCTATTTGTAGCTCCGTCCTCCACCTCGTGGCGTGTTGGGTGGCAGTCTCCAACGCCGCATTCGTCGCCACTTGACACACCATTGTACCCCCATTATAACTTATATATAGTTATTATACTTTTGAAGTTTTTTTTATTATAGTTTTGAAGCATAATAACTATATATAAGTTATAATGGGGGTACAATGGTGTGTCAAGTGGCGACGAATGCGGCGTTGGAGACTGCCACCCAACACGCCACGAGGTGGAGGACGGAGCTACAAATAGCTACGTGGAATGTAAGAGGAGGGATGGAAGAAAAGATGAATGAACTGTTAGATGTGATGGATGGTAGAGATTTGGATGTCGTCCGCGTGACTAAGACCTAGCGGAAGGGCAATAACACTACCGATTTACCGGGCAGTCGAGTCGCTTTCTGGGCCGGCGTACCAGAAAGCCAGCGGAGCTGTCAAGATGTAGGTGTGCTATTATTCTCTCGATTGGTTAGTGCAACGGTTGAATACAAGGCGATCCACCCGGGACTGCTTTGGATTCGCTTTAAGCTGGGGATAACAAGAATATTCTTGTTAGCGGCGTATGCGCCAGTATCCTCAGCTCCATTAGGCGAACTCGAGGAGTTGAGTTTTGGGAGAGTGTCAGGGTGCGTTAGAGGGAATGAAAAATTAATAATATGTGGCGATTTGAATCGGAACTGCGCGAAGCGGTTACGAGGGAGGGGGTGGGAGTGGTCAGTATGGTGACAAGAAAATAAATGAGACTGGAAAGCTTATATTGGAAATTTGCAAGAAAAGGAATTTGTTTGTGGCAAACACGACGTTTAAACACAAATAAATTCACATGTATACATGGGAGCGAGCGGAAGGGAAAAGTATGATTGATTTATTCCTAGTGGATCAGCGTATTCGAAGCCAAGTTATAGACACGCGAGTGTTTAGTGGTTCTGCGCTGGGAACAGACCATTATCTAGTCGTTGCTAGAATAAGGGGTCTGTTTGCAGGTTGGCGCAACTACACAAGGTGTCCAAACTTGGAGTCGAATTATCGCATAAGAAACTAGAAGCTTCAAGATCCACCGATTAGAGAGGAATATCAAGAAAGAGTTTCCAAGAAGCTAATCTGGAAATGAAAGTATTGGAGTATGCTGGTAGAACCTTAGGGATTGCATGAAAGAAGCAGCAATAGAGGTATGTGGTAAGGGAAAGAAGGAAGGCTTTACCAAAAACCGCGACGAATGGTGGGATGATGAAGTGGAAACTGCTATAAAAAGAAAAAAGAAAGCATGGCAGAATTATAAAGCCTCAGCTAAGGATAAAAGTATGAGAGAAATTAAAAAGAAACAGTATAAGCTACAAAATCACCAAACGAAAGTACTGATGAAGATGAAGCGTGAAAAGGCAGAGAATAAAAGAGACGAAAGGTTAACGAACAACTTCAGAGAAAACACGTAGCTTTTCTGACGAGAAGTTAGTGTTTCTCGAGGTTGCTTGCGAGGTTGCTTTCGAAGGACGATGAAATTTTAACGAAAGAACCACACATTTCGCAGCGATGGGCGGAATTTTACAAGGAGATGTATGAATGTGATGGAGTCCTCAGTCTCAAGTAACAGCGAAATGTTAAATCTTGATGTAGCTGATGGCGAAATCAGTGTAAAAGACGTTGAGAATGCAATACGAAGTCTGAAATGTGGTAAGGCAGCGAGAGCAGATGGAGTTATTGCCGAGATGATCGAATATGGTGGGCCACGCATCTTGGACTTGTTCTGGTTTTTGTGCAATTTATGCTGGAAATCAGTTGAGATCCCAGATGATTGACGAGGTGCGTTCATCGTGCCTTTGTATAAAGGCACGATGAAAGACTGCGCAAACCATAGGGCTATCGGTTTGATTAGCTTGGGTAGTAAAGTTTAAAAAAAAAAAAATTAAATTAGCTTCACGCTGTATCCCGCACACAGCAGGGTACGTTTTTTTTATTATAGTTTTGAAGCAATAAAAAATTATATATCTACTCTACTGTGGTTTGAAATCTGAAATTATTTTGACCATTTTAAAGGGCATCAAGTCCTAAGCCGCACCAGGCAGCAAATACCCTAGCTACGCCACTGCACTTACATGACGTAACTAACGTTTAGCAAATAATAACTCAACAATATGTTTTATGCGTTATCAACATTCATTATCATATGTAGTCAATAGATATCATTGCGTATGTTTCTTTTTTTTTTTCAAATATAAATATCTTAAAAACTTTAAGTACATTATATTTTGATAGAGTGTAGTGGTAACCTTTCCAAACTATAAAAATATTTTTTTTATGCCCAGCGCCATCTATTTAAATTTCACCTAACATAAAATTATATTAACCGAAAACGATGTTGTGCTAAAGTATTAAAATGATTAATATTCCTCCCGTCGTAATTAGTGTTTAACTCCATAGAATGTTTTTTGCGGAGTTAAACAATAATTACGACGGGAGGAATATTAATCACTCATCAACCTTTCCAAACTATAAAAATATTTTTTTATGCACAGCGCCATCTATTTAAATTTCACCTAACATAAAATTATATTAACCGAAAACGATGTTGTGCTAAAGTATTAAAATGATTAATATTCCTCCCGTCGTAATTAGTGTTTAATTCCACAGAATGTTTTTTGCGTTATCAAGATTCGTTAGTACCTACTATTTGTTGTCAATAGATAGCGTTACGTGTATGAAAGAGAGTATCAAGATTCGTTAGTACCTACTATTAGTTGTCAATAGATAGCGTTACTTGTATCGATTTTTTACTATCTCAAATATAAACTTTTATAAACAAATATAAATTATTCACCATTAACACTACACAGGCGCAATAAGTTTACTCCTATTTCTAGTATTGATAATATGTACATCACCAATTTTGACAAAATCTTAAATACGAGGAGTATTAACGTGTACGTGAAAATGTTATGTATAACATTTTCAAAAATGTATTGAGATGCAACTGTCAATATATTTATTACTTTAAATTTTTGCCTTAACGATTCTTTAGGGCCTAAATTATAGATTGAGCGAATAGCTCACTTCTGCAAGACAAAAATTGATTTAATACCGGCTGCATTACCCCAAAGTAGAATGCCGCAGGACATAATACTATGAAAGTAGCTAAAGTAAACAAGGCACAAAAAGTAAATAATGTAAATTCGAAGCACATACAAAACTACCAACATATTTAGTACCATAAATAAATGGTCTATTATCTTTTCGGCTTAGAATTGAAAATAAGCTTTCAACATCAAAAACATCTTAATTGAGCTTGATATCATTTTGTCGTGCCCCATATTATAAGATGAATCAATTCCCTCCATGTTTTACAATTTTGTCTTAATTTGAGTGCTGCTTTTACCATCAAATGTGGCAAGGGACCATGGCATATTTCTCTTATCACATGCAATATTTGACACTCATATTTGTGATACTCTTTAATACATTTATTCCTGCATTCATAGTCACAAAAGAGAGCCCAGACACAGTCTTCACATGGTATTAAATTTAATGTTTTTTTTGGCAGTAATGGCAGTTAATCATAGAATATTCTGTGTCTTACATATGCTGTTCCAGTTGTCAGGACTAATCCAATTTTAATATTGCTGGTTGCTTTTTTTTGATTGCTGCAGCGGCACGAGGTGTGACTGCAAATCGACTGGTTGTGGGTTCGATCCCCACTCGAGGAGATGAAATATTTGCTTAAATTTATATTTCCATTTCTTCGCTCTGGTGTCGAGGTTAAGCGCGGCGTTGAGTTCTGCCACTCAACACGCAATGCCTCCAGAATCCGGCAGAAAGTGGGGAACGGAGTGTCTTAACACTAGTTTCCCTCTGCCTACCCTGCTGTGTGCGGGATACAGCGTGAAGCTAATTTAATTTAATTTTATTTTTTTTGTGCATCATGTGTATGTATAAACTTAAGGTTACCTTTATTGCATCAAATCAAATCAAAACCTATAAGGTTTTCCCAATCAAAATCCTGAAATTGGTACAGAACATTCGGTGGGCGAGTCCGACTCGCGCTTGGATGGTTTTTTCATAAATGCACTTAAATAAACATTCGTATATTTCAAGCGGGCGTAGCCTCACGGGGGCCGCTATTTTGTACTTAAAATCAAATTAAAAACTTCTCTTATCATATTAATTGAACATTAGTAATCAAATCACATTTTGTAACGAAATATAGTAAGAATTATTTAGTCGTATTTTTCTGGCATCACAAGAATTGGCGGGTAGCCTCGGACATAGTACTTAATGATGGCCCAATCGTTTTTATGCCTTACAAACTTCACAATTATTATAAGAATCCGATGTATCTGTATTAACGTAATTCTCATTGGCCCAATCTTCCATCATTCCGGGCATTGAATCCAGTCTTCTGCAATGCATTCGGGCTTGAGAAAGACTGAATGTTTTTCTTTGTTTTCAACGCCGTTTTAGCGCTTTTCTTTGTAATACGTTTGGTCTTTTTTTGGATATACTTTCCATAAATAAGCAAAATTATTAAATTTTTTATACGACTTTCCCTTATTTGTTGTACGTTTACAATTTGTTACGTATTAATTAATTAACCTACATTTTAAATTAAACTTTTTTAACGGGAATAACTGCGATTATTTTCTAGTATAATATTATACGCTTTTATCCGCTCTAATAAAAACTATTTTCTTTGAAATGTATAAAATTTACGAAAACCGCAAATTTTTGCTTTACCAACTTTGGCTTTCCACAATGGTTTCTATTAAAAACTTTAATTAAGAGCTAAATTACATAATTTAAAACGAAACTATTAACATAGCCATCTTTAATGTATATTACATAGCAAATATTAAAATTTGAGTTGATAAGATATAATAATTGTTTCACTTATGATATAAAATTAACATATACTGATAGGAATGTGTTATTATAATAAAACTTTCGTATCAGTATGCTATGCTATTTTGAAAAAAAAAATAATATGTCATGCGTTGCTTGTAGTTTTAATTTTGTAGTAATAAATAAAAGTAGGTAATACTTTACTTTTAATTTTATTCTACTGTTAAGATATTTTTGGCATAATAAGTCTCTAGTATATGTATTTTTTTAATGTGATGAAAATTATAAATTTTGAGTTTTTGAAATATTGAAAGTTTTACATTCATTGAAGTCGTTGTCAAAGATGAATACCAAATGCATGGAAATATTTTTTTAGCTCCACGCTCTAGCCCAGGGGTTCCCAACCTTATCTTGATCAAGGACCACTTAGATATTATTCTTGATAGCAGGGACCACTTCGCTTCACCATCCCCAGTCATAAAATTAAAATCATTCGCAGACCATATTTAGGCTTCTGCGAACCACTGGTTGGAAACCAGTGCTCTAGCCAGACACTGATTATCATAATGAATCCTAACAAAAATGTGAAAAATTAAATAATAATTATAAAACGAAAACCCCGACTGGATAAAACTAAAAAGAAAATTCTCAAGACTTTTAAGTAATTCTTCAATCAATAAAGTCTTTACCAGTATACATACTCCGCATAATTGAAGGAGGTCCCGACTGTTAATCCTAATAAACTATTGGGCTTGTTTATTTTCTTTTTAGTTTTATGCAGTCGGGATTTTTATTTTTTTCCTGACTGCTAAGGAAGGCTTATATAAATATTTTTTTTTTTATTTTCAGGGTAAAATCTTTGGGGTACAAGGAGAAGACTATTCTGGGCACGGGTTACTAGTTTACAACTAGGAGATTAATCAGACCAAAGAATGTAGTCTGGCTATTTTGTGAAACAATCTGAAGTGTATTTTATTCTTATAAAGTTAAAATTAAAATTAAAATTGACTGGTTGTGGGTTCGATCCCCACTAGAGGAAATGAAATATTTATTTACATTAAATATTTTAATTTCTTCGCTCCGTGTCGGGGCAAAGTTCGGCGTTGAGTTCCGCCACTAAACATGCAATGCTTCCAGAACTCAGTGGAAAATGGGGAACGGAGTGTCTTAACACTAGCCGAATTGGTTCCCGAATGGATTTGGCCGAATTGGATTAGGTTCCCTCGGTCTACCCTACGCGTGAAGCTGATTTTATGAGCTTAGTGTAGCGGTGTGAAACAAGAAATGGCTACGCAGAAAAGTGACTTTGAAATTGTAAAATGCTTATGTCATGATTAAATAGTGAAACTGAAGGAACTCGTTTATATTATAGTATTTCTCATAATTAGTGAGTAGGTACAAAAAGCTAACTTAAAACTGGAACTAAATATACTGGAAACTGCCAGTCATTGTGTGAGTAAATCAGTGGAACCAAATAGTTGAGTCAGTCTTTCCATAACAGATTAATAATAAGGAAATTAATATCTACATTCTAAACATATAATAAAACAGCCTATACACGAAACATATATAAATAAATCTACTACTGGGGGCATTTATCAATGTATTACAATGTAATAGAAACGGAAACAATGATTTTTTAAAGTTTTTGTTTGTTTATGCAGGTTAATAACATAAAAAAAATATTTGTAAAAACAAAAACCTCGACTACATAAAACTAAAAAGAAAATAAACAAGTCCAATAGTTTATTAGGATTAACAGTCGGGACGTCTTTAAATTATGCGGAGTTTCTGGTAAAGATTTTATTAATTGGGGAATTACTAATAGTAATAGGCCCCTTCCTTAGCAATCGGAAAAAATGGCTTAACCCATTAAAATGTAGTTTTCATTAATGTATTTTGGCAGACTTCCCTTAACATTTGATATTTAATTTATTTAAAGCAGTTCATAAAAAAACATACACGTAAATACATCAATATCAAGTATTTTGTTCGACAAAATTGCAACAAAATATATTTTTTTTACAATTGGCCGATGCTTAAGGTTCCAATGTATGGATATTCTTTTTAAAATGATGTATTTTATTAGAACACGAAACTAATGCAGATTATAGTATGCATTGAGTAGTATTGAGTAATACGAGCGGGCGAAGCCGCGAGCGGGTCGCTAGTAACAAATAATTTTCCTCAATATTTTCAATGTTCTATTTTTAAGCTGTCATGTGTTTATCTTATCTTTTCTATAAATAATATAGGTTGTTAAAAATGCTTAAATTATTTAAGTGATCTCGGTAAAGGCCAGTTTCAGTTTGTGTTGGACATTCCTTGTGGTCTCACGTCGTAAATTGTAAGTCATCATAACGTCAATAAATATATATTAACTATTAATAAGCAATTATATTTTTGTTTTTCTAATAAATCAGCTTCACGCTGTATACAGCACACTGCAAGGTAGGCAGAGGGAACTTAGTGTTAAGACACTTATCGTTCACCACTTAATTGAGGCATTGCGTTTGACACCAGAGCGAAGAAATGGAATTACAAATTCAAATAAATACTTCATATTTTCGAGCGAGGATCGAATCCACAACTAGCCCCGTTTACATCATTCTTTGTGTCCATGCGCCACGACTGGCGCAGGTTCACAAAGTGGAAAATAATGTTATGTACATTTATTTGACATAGATTTAAAACTTACGATATTTACTAACATTAAAAAATCCTGAATATAAGATTTTTTATATTTTGTTTATTCTTTTTTTTTAATATTTTTAATTTGCATGCTCCAAGAGATAAATTGCGACGTCCAGTTTACTCTTTGTCTGGCTGACTAAAAAAACTAAGGGAAACTAATATTTCACTGGACATATGAAACATTAACTAAGGCGTTAGAAAAGTGTTTGCATTAATGTTTCAATTACAATTCTAATTAATAATTTTAAGAAATATTCTATGTTACAGCAAAATGCCAAAATACGTGTATCACTACTTCCCAGTGAAGTCCTTGGGTGAAGCTCCAAGGTACTTGATGTGGTATGGCAATCAAGAATTTGAAGACCACCGCATCCCCAAAGAGGACTGGCCAGCGTTTAAGCCATGTAAGTAAAAGAAATATTTTGTGCATATATCTAAACTAGCTTTTCGACTTAGTTATTTGGCTGTTTTCAAATGGAAATAACAAATTATGGACTACACGACACGAAAAAATCTATTCGAATGGGTGCGGTAGTGAGATTAGCGTGCTCAATCATACAAACTTTCCAGCTTCATAATATTAGTAGAACAAAAATTGAAGTCTTCAGTGATGATCGTTGGGGGTTTAAATTGGCTTACGCTAAAAGAACTACATAGATAAAATACGTTGAGTTTTGTTCAAAATGAATGGGTGGAATAAGATAAAAATAAAATATACATATTTAATTACCATTTTTATTGTAATTAATTGTATATTGTGATTTATGCGCTCCTGCATATATATATATATATATATATATATATATATATATATATATATATATATATATATATATATATATATATATATATATATATATTAAAATAGAAGATTCATAGGAAATTATGCTATGTCCTACACAAAATAGCTGTTCATGAGTTTGACTGTAGGATCTCGAGTCTCTTTATATAAGAATAATAATAAAAACAGAAATTAAAACGCTAATAACAATTAAGCTGTTATCGATTCTGTTTTTTTTTGGGTGGGTCGTCGATGTTGATTGTGGTGCAGTTGGAGTTGGTGTCATAATATGGTTCTTGCCTCCTCATCTCTGTAGGAGCCAGCTGTTCTGATGTTGTGTTCCACTGTTTCGGTCACTTAACCATTCATTTGCCCGTCGTATGTTCATTCGATCTCTGTCTCCGTCCCCGATCCATCGAATCTTCCGATAGCATCTCCTTGTATCCAAAGCCGTCTTTCCCACTCTACTTCTTTTACGTTACTTGGCCTTGTCTGCGTTACTAGCGCTAAGGTAGAATCCCCTGTCTTATAAGTTTTTACAATAGTTTTAGTATTGTTGAAGGTATTTTAAAGCTAAGCTGAATCTGAAAAGCATCCCGGTAGGTCGGTGACAGTACTTTTATTATGACCTGCTTTCATAGTGTCTATGCTTAGTATCCGAGGACCATATTTCTTCTTTCCTTTTACTTCTTCTGTGCTGGGTGCTCTACCATCTGGGCACCGTGCCCAGATGGTAGAGCACCCAGTACACCTTGGTAAACGGGGAAGCACCGTCTCGTCCGTCGAATAATGCTATTGTCTTGTTTTTAGTTCGCAATATCCGGCTTTGCCAGTCCCCTAATCTGAAGATCAAGAAAAAAAAATCTCTATAAATTCGTAGTCGAATGAGGCCAGTCGTGGCGCAGGGGCACAAAATGTGACTGTAAAATCGACTGATTGTGGGTTCGATCCCCACTTGAGGAAATGAAATATTTATTTACATTTATATTTTCATTTCTTTGTTCTGGTTTCGCGGCGAAGCGCGGCGTTGAGTTCCTCCTCAATACGCAATGCCTGCAGTATTTGGCAGTAAGTGGGGAATGAAGTGTCTTAACACTAGGTTCCCTCTGCCTACCCTGCTGTATGCGGGATACAGCGTGAAGCTGATTTAATTATACATACAGCTTCAACTGTATCACGATTTATTAATTATAATTTTTAGTAATCGAAAGAAATATCTGATTACATTGGAATGTGTCTACAATAACCAGTACATACATAGCTATATATTTAGAATTAGATAACAAGAACACGCACCGTATTACGTAATATTCTAATATTGTCCTATCAAATAATCAAAAAATTATATATGATATTTTTAAACATATTTTCCGATAAAGAAGATGGAGTGAATATGTTATACATTAGTAAGATAAAGTTTTTAATATTTCATTTTATTGTAGATATTTATTCAGAAAAGTAGAAATATGTAAAAATGTATTAGTCTTCAGAGTCAATAATTTATTAATAATTTTAAAATTATAATTGTTAAGTTAGTTATAAGTACAAATATTCCCAACCGGATTCGAACCCATAACCGTCTCATGGTGTTAAACCGCGTTGGTGTAAACTATTAATTAACGTTAGTTGTATTGTGTGTTATAAATAAATAATACTGTGTGTTATAAACTATGCTTTGTCATCGATGTGAACAGTTGGTATCAAGGTCATGCTGTTATTGCTATACGAGCTTATCAAGTGTATATAGAGTATAGACTATTACTATCGATATTTTTGTTGTTTTTAACTTGACACACAATCAATTTAGATTTATTATATTGTCTTTGAACTAAACAACAATTTGTCTAGGCAGACTGGGAATGATATTAACTACAAATATGCGGGGTAAAGCGTGAAGCCAAAAAAAATATCATTATTTTTTAAATGGAATCGATTTGAGCCTATGTCACCATGTCGCGAAGAGTTCTAGGCATTACGGTACCAACAGTGAAAATTAGATTTATAATTTATATTGTTCAAACTTTTGATGACACTAAATAATGTATTTATAATTTACTCGGCGGAAAGTGGGGAACGGAGTGTCTTAACACTAGGTTCCCTCTGTTTAACCTGCTGTGTGCGGGATACAGCGTGAACCTGAGCTGATTTATTTATAATTAATTTTTAATTTCTCACAGCAACTCCTTTCGGACAGATGCCAGTTCTTGAGATAGACGGCAAGCAGTACGCGCAGAGCACCTCCCTCGCCCGCTTCCTCGGCCGCAAGTACGGCCTCGGCGGTAAAGACGTCGAAGAAGACTTCGAGATCGACCAGAATGTGGAATTTGTCAACGATATTCGTATTAGTAAGTATCAATTAAAATACTGAAATTTATTATTATTAATATGATATAAAAAAAGGGGAAAAAAAGAATGAAAAAATATTTTACGAAATGAAATATGTATTTAAATTTAGAAATCAAATGTAATGCATCAAGATTGCAAGCTTTAAAACATGTATAAAAAAATCGCAAATTAAGTTTAAAAAGAATTTATGTCCTAACTTTGGCAAATCAGGCAATTTTTCTCGTAAAATAGTAAACAGATAGATCTATCCATCTGTGAGATCGCCTTCCATTTATTAAGACTAAATAACATTTTAAAACAATAATTAGATCTTCGTTTTCGCCATTATTACCCATTTTAAATGAAACTGTGTATCCGGATTAATCGTGACGATCACGAGTGGTGACCACGGACTACTTCAAAGAGCTCTAAACGTCGGGTTTCCAAAAATGTATAACACTAAATATACGAGATTAATCCGGTTAACCAGATTCCTTTAAAATTTTTAAAGATATTTTTCTTAAATTATGTGTAACATAATATTTTTTTGCTTTTACAGAAGCGGCAATAGTTATGTATGAACCTGATGAAGAAGTTAAAGAGAAAAAACATGCGGATTACATCAAGAATGTGTATCCCTGGATGCTGCAGAAACTAGATGCTCTTATTAAGAAGAATAATGGACACATTGCTCTTGGCAGGGTAAATGGATTTTTATAACGTTATAACTGTTTTCAAGGGATACATCGTTTATAAATTGAAAAAGTATTTGTGGAATTCAATAAGACAAAAAGTGACGTGGAGTTCTGCTACTCAACACGCAATGCTTCTAGAATTCGGCGAAAAGTGGAGGATGGACGTGTCTTAACATTAGGTTCCTAGGTTTCTACCTACTCTCGGACTTGTGTTTTGGTGCAAGAGCGAAGAAATGGAAATAATAATAAACAACAATTTATTCCACCGAGTGGGAATCGAACCACAACTGTCGCGTTACAGTGTGTGATTGTAACGCGACAGTTGTGGTTCGTGCCTCTGCTACGACGTCCCTATATATCAATAATAATTCATTATATTATAAGTAACTTCACATTAAATTGTATCAAACGAAATACCTCTAAATTGCTGGAAGTTAAGAATGCTCCAAGTTACTACGTTCTTAATAGTTCATGCCTATCCCTAAAAATGCATGAAGATATATGATTTATTTTTTTCCTTTTCTCAAAGTTTTAAGCATTAACAAAGCAAAGTACGAAATATTTGTAAAAAATGAAAATTTATGGAAATAAAAACAAATTACTATTTTTTATTCCAGTTGACGTGGGCTGACTTCGTATTCGCGGGTATGATTGAGTACCTCAAAACGATGATGCGTATTCCAGACTTAGAGCAACAGTACCCGAGTTTCACTGAAGTAGTAAAGGCTGTCCACTCTCTTCCACGAGTGCAAGATTACCTCGCCCAAGCTCCGGAATCGGGACCTTGAATTTTTTAAATTAAACTAAGATTGATTTAATTTAAGTATTTATTGTTCTCTTATGTGTTTTTAAATATAACATTTCAAATATTTTTTTTTTTATTAGATAACCCATCTTCATATCTAAAATTAGCGTAAAAGTGCTTGTGTTAGTGCACTGTTTAAATAAACAGTGTTCGACTTCACCGACAAAAGAATGGAAAATCCTAAATGGGTGTCGAATTTTGTTTTCTCTTTAAAATTCAAACGACGTGCTGATGTCTCATCACTACTGCTAAAGCATCGTTAGTTCTGTTACCGGCACTAATACGCATTTCTACATCCATCTGTCTTCCCTATCTATCCATTCAAAACCGTCTCTACTGAACATACCTTCCAGATATATCATTTCATTAACATTTGCATTCCCATTCCCATTTACGCTGGCCTTGCATTCCATCCTTTCTTCACGGTTTTCAAATACCAGAATTCTTATCTTAGTTGCATTTAGGCCCAGACCATTATTTTCACACCCTTCATTCAGAGTGGTGATCAATACTTGCAACTCACATTCTGACGGTGCAATGGATACTTTCAAAAAGCGCGTCTATCTTCACCTTAAAGGCCGACAACGCACCTGTAGCTCCTTTGGTGTTACACGAGGTCGGCGGCGGTGCTCATTTACCATCAGGTGGTCATAAAATAAAATTAGCATAATGAGTACAGCAGCCAACTTAAATTCAGGTCACCTACTTTCACTCCCATGTCAATCTGTTTCACTTCTTGAAGACAGCTATACAAAAACAAATTGAACAACCAAGCTGACATACCAGCCCCTAATCGCACGCAGACTGAGTGATCTCTGTAAACTGAAAATAGATTAAACAGCTTGGGGTAAGTGTCCGCTCTCATTATACCGGAGTAGTATATCCCAAAATTTATTTGTCACAGCCCTGACAAGCGCCCTCTCCAAGTACACAGAAGCAGATAAAACTTTGGCCAAGATTTTTTCCGTGATCATGCGGAGGGAAAAGATCTGATTTATACACCCTCCTCCAGGCTTAAAGTCTTATTGAATTTAGTCCATATTTTTGAGTACTGGTGTAGGAGGGACAAAAATTTTAAAGTCCAAGATAATAATGTTATATATGTATTTAGGAATAAAAAAGTACATGGGTCTATGCAACGACTGGCTCAATATATATAAAAAATAATGTGGGAACAATGCGACGCGTACACTGCTCAGAATTGCCACCACAGTTTCTTTGGGCTTCTCATAGCAGTCTTTCGGACCTCTCTTGTTTTCTTTTCAATACTTTAGCATAAACTTTTCTATTCAAGCTGATGAAACGAATATCCCTATAGTTTGCGCTATCTGTCAACATTTGCCTTTATATAAAGGCGCAATGTACAGCCATTGTGCCTTTCTTTATATATTGTGCTCGTCATGTTGATGATCGTCTGGGACCTCTCCTGATTTCTAGCAAAAAGTCTTGGCCCATCATATTTGATCGCCTCGGCAGTAACTCCATCTGCTCCAGCTGCCTTACTACATTTCATTTTTTAAAATGATTTCGCCATCAGCTATACCAAAGAGATATATTGTATATATGATAGATATGTATAAATGTACATATATATGTACTTTTATACATATCCTTGATTTTTTAGCTTTTCGATTTAACCTGTAAGATAGGAAGAGAGAGCCCAGTTCAAACGTTGAGTGGAGAAATTCAACACTACATTTTTCCTCCTTTGTTGTCGCCGATACTAAGTAGTATAACTAGGTGTAAGTCCACCTAGTTTTAGACAAACGCCGTTCCTCCCACTATCTTATCACCCACACCCACAGTGATTCATTTTAATCTGAATTATTATTTTTAATATGATACCTACAAAGAAAATTCACATGTTGCCTTATATAAGCATTCAGTTGGTATTATCATAGAGATTATATTACGTTCATCTATATTTTAGATACGATAACACGAAAATTCAGCCTGAAGTCTGTTTACGATAGCACTTGTTACAACGTTGCTACTAATGTAAGTGTCATTTTCCCCACTTTTTTGTTTATTTTGAACTGACAGTTCCTTTGAAACCAGGTGAAATGCATATGTAAATATGGAGAAACAAAAATGTGCTTTTTTGGTTCTCCATATTTTTATATTTGGTTTCTCTATATTTTTTTATAACATTTCTGTTTTTGCTCAAATATTTAATTTTGGTTAATTTGTAAACTTTTTGTTTCTTGCCATATATTGCACGTAGATTGGACGTACGTAGAGGAAGCATTGCAGCACGACACATTGTTCCCCGCTTTTAACTCAATTTTCGAAGAAATGCATGTTCTTGCCAGTGTAGAAATGAAATAAATTATTTTCACCGAGTGGAAATTGAACAAAAACACATATTCGCATCGACTGTGAGACACTACCGCTGTGCTGCTGGGTCACGATGGCCTTAACGATTTATATACTTACTTAATTATAGACGAAATGAAGAAACCTGTTATTCTCTTATTATTTCACAATCAATTTACTTTTTCTTGCCATTTATAAGGTTTATAAGTTGCATATGTACGTAGAATATAATGTATATGCAACTCATAAATCAGTTTTTGTAAAATTTAAAATTACTTTTTTTTTAATCTGTATAATTATCCGTTTGCAGAAAAATGGTGAAGCCCGTGATTTATTATTTTCCTGTCAAAGCAATGGGGGAGTCTGCGCGCCTCTTACTCGCGTACGGCGGAGAAGATTTCGTAGACCATCGCGTTACCTTTGACGATTGGCCTGCTCTGAAACCTTGTAAGTTGCTTAACTTTTCAATTGTCGTGTCACATTTCTAAATTGTGGCCGTCGTGGCTGTAATGTGGGGGTTGTGGGTTCGGTTCTCACTCGGGTGAAAGCGTGGCATTGAGTTTCGCCATTTAACTTGCAATACCTCGAAAATACTGTGAAAGTGGGGAACGAATTCTCTTAACAATTAGTTCCCTGTGCCTACCTTGCAATATACAGCGTGAAGCTGAAACAAAAACTTCTCAATTTTTTATGGTCGCCATGATCGTATGAAAAAATTAAATATTAATTTTCTATAGATCGTTCATCAGCTTCACGCTGTATCCCACACTGCAAGGTAGGCAGAAGGAACCTAGAGTTAAGACACTCCGTTCCCTACTTTCCGCCGAATTCTGAAGATATTGCGTGTGAGTAGAGAACGTTCATTCAGCATATATATTTTAATGTCTTATAATATATATGTTGAAAGAACGTTCTTTTAAAAGGGCAAAAAACTTATGTCTTAGATCCAGGACGATTTAATTGTGGTTGAACCTAAAGATATGCCGGTAGAATTCGCCGATTTCCGTTCCTTATAAATTTTACTAATAATAAGTTGACAAAATTTGATATATTAACTGATAATAAAAATACAGATAAAAATTATACTATAAACAATATCTGTAAAATATAGATTGCTGTTTTTTTTATTGTTTATAAAAATCACAAAAAATAAGATAAGAGAATTCTGTTTCTTTTCTCTTTTTGTATGAAATTAACTACAAATAAAAAAATATAACAGTTTTTTTTTATGATATACCTATAAATTTCCATTTTTCTCGTGTTCTATCTAGTGTTAAGACACTCCGTTCCCCATTTTCTGCCGAATTCTGGTGGCATTGCTTGTTGAGTGGCAGAACTCAACGCCGCGCTTTGCCTAGATACCAGAGAGAAGAAATAGAAATATAAATTTAAGTAAATATTTTATTTCCTCGAGTGGGAATCGAACCCACAGCCAGTCGGTTTTACAGTCACACTTTCTGCCCTGCACCTCGACTGGCCTCAACCTACATTGATACTATACTTATTTAGAAAACGTATAATATTTATTTGAAAGTAGCGGGACTCGAACCCGCGCCTCCTGGAAACCGATTAGATCGGTCCTAGTCGGTTTCCAAGACGCGCGGGTTCGAGTCCCGCTACGTTCAAATTTTGATACGTTCTCGAAATAAATATTTTCTTTCCTAAGTATGGAATAACACTTTAAAAATGTTAAATAAAAAAATATTTGTAAAAACAAAAACCCCGACTGCATCAAACTTAAAAGAAAATAAACAGTCGGGACCTCTTTAAATTATGCGGGGTTCCTGGTAAAGATTTTATTAATTGAAGAATTACTTATAGGTCCCGACTGTTAATCCTAATAAACTATTGGGCTTGTTTATTTTCTTTTAAGTTTGATGCAGTCGGGGTTTTTGTTTTTACAAATATTTTTTTATTTTTCATTTTTTTGTTAGAATTTATTATGATAATGATACCCATGATATACGTTTTTAAATCCTGAAATTGAGCTCTTGAATTTGATACCCATATTGTAGTATTCGAAACGATTTTTTTTTTCGCTAAGTCCAATGGCGTACCACAGCCACCATTATTATTTTTTATTAATGTCACCTATCTAAGAACACTTGGGCTGTTAATACGAATCTAACGATACCTCAAATATGTAAATCCGTTCAGCGGTTCTGGAGATACGAGGTAATAAAGAATATTACATACATACAAAATACGCGCGAAAAACATAACCCTTCCTTAGCAGTCGGGAAAAAATACATTTATACTTCTTTCAATTCACATTTGAATGAAAAAATCTACTTTGAATAGAATTAAATAGATTTCAGTTGTTATTCCATTTTTCTTCTATTAGATAACTAAACCAATTGTGTGTATCGCGGGATTAATAGAATAATTTGTGCGGCGATATCTCCTACAGTCAGTATATGTTATAGCGTACCAAGGTCATATAAATTGAGTACACTAATACACATAGATTACCCGTAGGTTTTGAGGGAGGGGCTTGTTGGGAATGGGGAGGGAGGGTGTTAAGGAATGGGAGAGGGGAGGGGGTGATAGTATCTTAATATTAGTCTCCCAGGTTCCCTCTGCCTACCCTGCTATGTGCGGGATACAGCGTAAAAGTAAAAAACACACAAAAAATATTATTCAATTGAATTTAATAGTTCTTGAGTTTAGTGCTTTTAACAATAGAAACTAGTCAGCATTATAATATAGCTAAAGTTATAGAATATAGATTATAAATTTGAAAACTACAATTCCGTAATTTTCCATATTGTTCGCGTAAAAGTGTCAGAAGGGCCCCATATATTTAAATTTTTGTTTTACTATGGTTTTATGGAATTTGTATATTTTCAGCAACACCATTCGGGCAAGTTCCAGTGTTGGAGATCAATGGCAAGAAATATGGACAAAGTTTGTCAATCGCACGCTACCTTGGCAGGAAGTACGGTCTGGTCGGACACAGTATTGAAGAGGACTTAGAAATTGACCAGAACGTGGATTTCGTCAATGATATTCGAAGTGGTATGTATGTAAACTTTTAATATTTTTTAGCGTCACTCTGTATCCCGGTCACAGCAGGGTAGGCAGAAGGAACCTAGTGTTAAGACACTCTTTTTTTCAGTTTCCGCCGAATTCTGGAGGCATTGCGTGTTGAATGGGGGAACTAATCGCCGCACCTTTGCCTCGACACCAGAGCAAAGAAAATGGAAATATGAAATAATTAATAACTAATCACATTAAAATTTTTACACAAAATTGCACAGAGTTTTAGTAAAGTTTAAATTTAAAATTGTGTTGGTTTTTTTGTTCAGACAAGTCTCACAATGGCTTCATACTCTGTTATTTTAGTAAAGAGTATACCTTTTATATATGGATGATATTCGTAGAAGTATACATATTTTTAAAAAAAACATGAATATTATGTTACGTACAGTATCCATTTTTATCACACGTTATGGTCCAACTGGTCCGATTGAATAACAGAACAATTGTAGTAATATGCTAATCGAACATTCTAGACTGGTTGTCAGTTAATAAATTTAAATAACAATACATAGGGCTGGATTCCTAATTAAAAAAAATAAATATTTAATATTAACATTTTTTCGTTCTGGTGTTGGAGGCAAAGCGCGGCGTTAAGACCCGTCACTCTAGACGCAATGCCTCCAGAATTCGGCACAAAATGGGGAAACGAGTGTCTTAACGAAGTGTCTTAAGGGAAACGGAGTGTCTAAACACTACGTTGCCAGGTTCTCTCTGCCTACCCTGCTATGAGCTGGATATGATGTGATAAGCTAAAAAAATGATGTTTTTCTAGAGGCATCAGAAGTCCATTACGAAAGACATGCTGAACTAAAAGAAGAGAAGCACGAGGAAAATGTCAAAAATGTATACCCTGGTTTACTTAAAAAGCTAGACGAAGTTATTAAGGCGAATAACGGACACATTGCTCTTGGAAAGGTATTGATATTCATCCGCGGAAAAGATTGTAATGCATTTCCTCTAGCGGGAATCGAACCTAAATCGTGTCATATCGCAGGGGCACAAATATGACTGTAAAATCGACTGATTCGATCGAATGGTTCGATCCCCACTCGAGAAAATGAAATATTTGTTAACATTTATATTTTAATTTCTTCGCTATGGAGTCGAGGCAAAGCGCGGCGTTGAGTTCCGCCACTCAACACGCAATGCCTCGAGAATTCGGCGGAAAGTGAGGAACGGAGTGTCTTAACACTAGGTTCTCTCTGCCTACTCTGCTGTGTGCGGGATACAGCGGGAAGCTGATTTAATTTTAATTTATTGATTTATATAATTTTCAGTTAACCTGGGCCGATTTCGTATTCGCTGGTATATTTGACTACGTAAAAGTAATGTTGAGAATGCCTGACTTAGAGAAAACATATCCCAGCTTCCAGCAAGTCATCGATGCAGTGTACGCCATTCCGAATGTGCAGAAGTACCGTGAAAATGCACCAAAATCAGATGTTAATTATTAATAGCAGTAAATCATTTTAAATATCCATAATTGTAATATTATTAAAACCTTGCACTATATTTTTTTATTTATTTTCTATCAAAAACTACTTGAGTTGCTTGTATCGCGGCGTTGAGATCTGCTACTCAAAACACAATGCCACCAGATTTCGGTAGAAAGTGGGGAACGGAGTGTCTTAACACTAGGTTCCCTCTGCCTACCCTACTGTATGCGGGATACAGCGTGAATCTGATTTATTTGATTTATTTATTTTATTTAAAAACTACTTGAAATGATAAAAGGACGGAATGCTGATATTAGAACTAATGAATGAAGAAGAAGAATGAAACTGCTGAAAGGTATATTGTTGCCGGTAACAGAGTTAACAGTGCCTGAGCTGCATTAACGAGAAATATCAGCATAGCTGCGCGGATGTCTCGGTGATAATGAAGACGTTCAGGTGGTTTGTGCATGTTGAGATTCGATTACCATTCGGAGACACGAATCATTGAATTTTTTTCTCTCCGGTAAAAAAATATGATAGGCTTTCAACTTGCAAAGCCTTTATTTCAAAAATTGAGCGGAATGTGGAATATGGAATGACTTAACAATAGGCTACGTTGCTATAATATTATGTGAAATACAGCGTGAAGCTTTAGAAAAACGTACATGCTACATACTATGTATAATTTTTGTAACCTTGAAATTTACAATGACGTGTACGTAAAACTAGAAGCGTCTAATCTATCGCGATGTGTTCAAGGTCGTCTGCGCCCGCGCACGCTAGTGTCTGGCTGAGTCAGACGATGCCAGTTCGCTTGTTTTGCTTGTTTTTACAACCCGATTTTGCTTAGTTATGAAGTGATAAAATCCAATGCTGCATACTCGTTTTTTTAGCTTTTCATAGAGTCGATTTCGCATGCAGCAAGGAAAGCCGAGGGAACGGAGTGTCTTTAGATTTTAAAAGAGTCCTTTCCATACGTATCGTTCAATTTTCAAGACACGATGTGATGGGTGGCGGAACGTAGCGACGCGTATTCTATTTATAATCTTTATTTTTTTAGATATTAAATAACTAAAAAAAATCATACATTCATTTGTTTGCTTTTTTTTAATATAATTTGATTGAAAACTTTTTCTGGCTAGTTTTATGATTTTTAAAAAAAATATTTCATAATTATTGTGCAATTTTGATTGAAATATAAATGTTAATGCAAAATGCAAGTCATTCCTCCTATAAATAAAAGTTCGTAACTAAAACAGAGTGTTATACGAAGTGTATTTGAATTTCATCAAATCATTAAGTCTTCACTAACTACACGGCAGCGTAGAGTTTCGCCTCTGGACCCATCACTAAGCGACGAATTCTCGAGGCATTGCGTTTAGAGTGGCGTAAATCAGCACCGCGTCGTGCCTCGTTACCAGAGCAAGGAAATGAAAATATTAAATATTTCATTTCCTCGTGCCGGAAGTACAACCGGAGTCACAATCTGTCGCGTTTACAGACATTACCGTGCCGTTGCGCACGACAGGCCTCGTGACATTGTTGTAACTTTTATGTTGACAAAAGTCACTGCTCAGTTTGTTGTCAGCTCTTTTCAATAGTATTTATTTTCTTGCATTTTTCTTGACCATTCTTGCGAAACTCTATATGAATAAAGGTATTTGAATATAAACTTGAATGAGGTTGTTGCATATCCACTTTAAAATCAAACTAACAAAAAAAAAGTTATACTATTATTTGTTTATTTAAATCATACAGAATTGTTTTTGTTAAAAGTATTATAAAATATTTCATAAGAAACTTAAGTAAGTCATGATATGAAAGTATAATTTTATGATCATCCTTCAGGTACAGGTGCAGCTGCAACATAGGCCTTAACTTTGGGAATGGTCATCAACATCTGGTTCACTCTTTTAATGTTTGGGTACTCTTCATCTAAATTTGGATTTTGGACAATTCTTTTCAATGAAATGTAAGAACCGCCGACCATGAAATCCGCCCATGTCAGCTAAAAAAAATTACTAAAGTTATATATGTTTTATATATATGAATCTTGAAATTTATTATAATCTAAATTTGGATTTTGGACAATTCTTTTCAATGAAATGTAAGAACCGCCGACCATGAAATCCGCCCATGTCAGCTAAAAAAAAATTACTAAAGTTATATATGTTTTATATATATGAATCTTGAAATTTATTATAATATGAAATTTATTATAATAAATCCACATCCTTCAGTATCTTTCTATTGTATGCTTAACAAATGAGACTATGGACTATTTTTCTCATAAAATTACGAAGAGATAAGAGAAGGAATAGAGAAGAGACATTTTTAATATTTCACAATAAATTTTGAAGAAAATTGGAAAATTGTAAGTGTACTCAGTACGCCAGTCGTAGCTCTCCCTGAGCTACGCTACTGCAATCACACAGTACAGTGCCCCAACCCCCCGACTGGCTAACTCCAATATACTCTTATGTTATTTATATCACATTAAATATATAGAGAAGTCATAAGTTATTGCATGTAAAAGTACCTTCCCGAGAGCGGCATGTCCATTGTTCTTAGCAATAATGTCATCTAATTTTTTCAAAGCGAATGGATAATAATTATTTTTGAGTTCTTCATGTTTTTTGGCTTTGATTTCTTCGTCAGGTTCGAAGAGAACGGTTATAGCTTCTGTTGTAAATACATTGTAAATGTTGTTAACTTAAGCTACAAGAGGTGGCAATAGTAACGTAATAGAACTATTATAAAAACAATGATTTTTATTTTTGTTCGTTAGGAGCTTGGTTGAGAGAACATTCCTAACAAGATGCTTTTGTTCCCTTCTTGCTATGTTTTGAGAGTGGCGGAACACAACGCTGCGCTTCGCCTGGTTATCAGAGCGAGGCAATGAAAACATTAAATAATTGATTCCCTCGAGTGGGATCGAACCTTACAGTCGAAGTTTACAGTGGACCGGCTATACCACGACGCCCTCAATTATTTATTTATAATATTATACAATAACAATACAACATATCAATCATTGATCCTTTCCTATTTTTTTATAGTTATTTCCTGCTTAAAAAATAAGTTATCTTTACTGAATCGAAGTTCGGCATAAAAGTCCATTAATTCATCAATCTCGAAGTCTTCCTCGATGTCTTTTCCACTCAGCCCATACTTCCGTCCAAGATAACGACAAATAGAAAAACTTTGTGCATATCTTTTACCATCAATTTCTAAAATGGGTAATTGACCATAAGGTGTTGCTGAAACAAGGAGAATTTATACGTTGTCAGTTTAAAGGGTTACACCAAAACTTTTAACGTGTTTTAGTTTTTTTTTAGCTTAACACGTACGTCACACACATAGCAGATCAGGCAAAAGAAACCATGGACCTAATATTAAATCATTCCGTTTCTATTAGGATATTTCCGTTTCGATAAAAAACTATAGCAAGCTATAAGCACTAACTTGGTTTCAAAGACGGCCATTCTTCTAGAGGAATTCTTACATCTTCGAACTCCTGATCATTGTAAGCCAACAGCGTACGGATGCCTTCACCTAAGCCCGTCAAATTGAAGTATATTAATTTTACTTTCGGCATGCTCCTGAAAAGAAGAATATTGGTTTATTAGATATTAACAATTATAAACGTGTGCCGCCCGTATTCGTATTAGAACGTTCTTTCCGTGGGCGTATATATAGAAATATTTTTTCTGATGATGATATTTTTGTGTAAATATTCCTTTTTCATATTTCAGATAAAAAATGTTGTTAGTAAAAATTTTGGGAGAACATTAGACTATTCAAGGCTGGGCACGGTCTAAATTTCCTACGTCCCCCCATTCCTATTACCCATTATTCTTGTTAAAATTTCGCTTACTTAACAGAAATACCTTATCCGTCATAAGTATTTCATCATATCAGGATAATCTGAGAGATTCTAGTGTCAAAAGTCCAATTAGCGTTCCACTTGAATTCTTGAATTGTTTGAAAGGTATTGTGTGTTGAGTAGAAGAACTCAACATCCAAGCTATGCTAGAGCGAGGAAGTGAAAAAAAAAATACCAACCGGAATTGATAACCTCTTCCTTTTAATAATTATTCTTGTTAATTGTAGTTATATGTAATGCAAATATTATTTCAACAGAGTGATTTTTCTATATTTTTTTCAAATATATATAGCAAAAAAGATAATAAACTATTTCAAAATGGATTCACAAGAGTCCTATAGTTGTGACTCATCTAATGTTGTATCTATTAAGCGTAGTGCCGCTAGGAAGGTCAGCGCCTACTCTATATAATTATACGGATCTCGTACCAATGTCATTGAAATAAACATCCTTTATACTGGAATCATGTTAAATAAAGTTGAAGCATCTGTCGCTGACTTCAAAATAACCGTGTTTAAGTTATTTACACAATACTAAAAATACAAACATTTTTTTTTGTCTATCTGTCTTCCTGTGTGCCCGGGCTTATTTCCAGAACCGCTTAACCTATTTTTATGGTACTTCACTGAAACGTAGAAGGGGTTGTGGAGCAACATATAGGCAACATATTTTATCCCGGAATTCTCGCGGATTCTGACGAGCAGACTCACGACGGAAAACTGCGGTTACCTTTCCTAGATAGAAATAAATAAACATTGTTTTTCGAAATCAAAAAAGACCCTAAAGTCGCCACGACTTGCCCCTGGAGCGTAAGAACAGTTCTAAGCATATTTACCAATAACGGAAATCGAAACATCGGCTTTATATATCATTTATAACGAAATGAGTACTAAATATTTAAGGGGTCAATCAAATTCATAAGAAAGAGTCAGAACATTATGAATAAAATCTTTAAAAGATATCTAAAAAACCAAATTTGGCTTGTGGAAATATAGTTTTATTCACTTTTGATGTTTGATTACGTGTGGTGGATTACTCCACGACCGACGTAATCGATTTTTAATGGATTTATGAGCTTTATATGGATATATACAGAGTGAGTAATTTAAATCTGTAAATAACAAGTTTTTTTTCTTGTTATTTCAATATTTTACATTAGTTTACTTAAAAGAACAGTAACGATAGAGGCCTGTCCTCGCGCAGGTCATGGGTTCGACGTTGATTCCTATTCGAGTCAAAGGCAAGTCAAAGTCAAATAATTTTATTCAAAATAAGAAGTTACATGCTTCATTTTTTGAACGTCAAATAATTTACCACCAGTTCACTAAAGTTAATGCCTCAGACCTGAGAAAAACCGGCGCAAGAAACGAGACGGGACTTATTTTTTTAAATCAATTATATAAAATCGCATTTTAACATTTCTGACAATACTTTGAAACAGACTAGAGCGAGCATTTCATTCCCAAGGCGTGTTATCATTTATATAATAATTAATTTGGTAATAACCTTTGACACACAAACGTCTTTTCACAACTCTTTTAAATTGTGATATAGAACATTCTCGGACGTTTTCTGGGATCCTATTGTAAAAGCGTACACATTGTCCCATAAAAGAATTACGAACCCGATGTAATCGAGTTACAAAATCGAGCTACAAGGTTCAATAAGTTTACTCCTATTTCTAGTATTGATATTATGTACATCTCCAATTTTGGCAAAATCTTTAATATTCTTCTTAATATACATAACATTTTCAAAAATGTATTGAGATGCAACTGTCAAAATATTTATTTCTTTAAATTTTTGCCTTAACGATTCTTTTGGGCCTAAATTATAGATTGCGCGAATAGCTCGCTTCTGCAAGACAAAAATTGATTTAATACCGGCTGCATTACCCCAAAGTAGAATGCCATAGGACATAATACTATGAAAGTAGCTAAAGTAAACAAGGCGAGCCGTTTCCACATCCGTTAATCGTCTGATTTTTTTAACCGCAAAAGCTGCTGAGCTAAGTCTATTCGCCAATCCATCGATATGAGGTCCCCACTGCAATTTAGAGTCAATGGTGATACCGAGAAACACCGTAGAATCGACAGGATCCACGGCTTTACCATTCAAGAATACATCAGCTTTAACAATTTTTGTGTTAGGTATTCTGAAGATTATACATTTCGTTTTTTTACTATTCAGTAGTAAGTTATTAACACTAAACCAATGTACTACTTTCGGTAGAGCATTGTTTACATCGTCATATATGTTTTGTCGTCGTTTTATTTTAAAAATCAATGAAGTATCATCAGCAAACAATATCATGGTTCTTTCCCACTAAGAATGGCAAATCATTTATATATATTAAATACAGAAAAGGACCAAGAATAGACCCTTGTGGGACCCCCATACTGACAAATGATCCAGGAGATTTCTTGCCATTCACATCAACCCTCTGAACTCTGTTAGCTAAATAAGAGGTCGGAAGATTGAGTGCACGTCCTCTTATGCCGTAATGGTGTAGCTTCATGGCCAATGTAGAGTGCTGAACGCAATCAAAGGCCTTAGACAGGGCACAGAACATACTAAGAGTATTCTGCGATCCCTCCTAAGCCTCATATATACTTTTTATAAGTCCTACACCAGCATCAGTAGTGACCATTACGAGCGACCTTTAGTAAAGCCATACTGTTTATCATGCAAAAGCTGATGTGAGTCAAAGTGCATCAGCATTTGATTTAAAATATTTTTCTCAAAAATTTTACTAAATGAGGGTAGTATAAATACAGGTCTAAAATTGTTGGGATCAGATGTACTACCCGATTTAAATATACGTATGACTTTACTAAATTTCATTAAGTCAGGAAACACACCATGCTCTATACAATTATTAAATATAGTCGCGAGGTACGGAGCAACAGCGTCTATTATATGACTAATTAATTTAACAGAAATTCCCCATATATCTGATGTTTTCTTAATATCTAGGGATTTGAATGTCTTAACAATGTCTTTTGAGTTGATCACTTTAAATTTAAAATCTATATCACATTTGTTTACGTTCTCCTTAAGTAAAGATTCAGCGACTGTCGTGGAAGATATAAGTATTTTGGTTGTGGAAACTGGAATATCAGCAAAGATTTTTTCAAAAACACTGGCAACTTCTTGGTCCAAGCTGGTTAAACCATTGTCAATTCCAAATTTAAATTCATAATTGCAATCCTTGGCTTTTCCAGTTTCAAAATTTATTATGTCCCATGTCATTTTAATTTTATTAAAAGAGTTTTTAATCTTGTTTTTAATATGTAACGATTTTGCCATGGAACATACTTTTTTAAATAATTTAGAATAAGAACTAACATAATTAATAAATGCTTCACTATGGTTATACGTTTTCTCACTATAAAGTTCATATAACTTTTGTCTACTCTTGTGAATTCCCACAGTCGCCCAATCATTAAATGACAAGAAACTCCTGGAGTTGACTGTTCTAGAAGTAAATATAGCTTTAAACTCACTCTGTATAACATTGAAAAAATTCTCATATAGTAAATTGGGCTTATTACTATGTTTTAAATATTTAAATTTTGTTACTATATTACTTCTAAACTTTTCTATACGACTAGTTGTCATCGGTATACAAACATTTTTTTTTATTTTTATCAATTATATTTTTACCAAAGTGAAAGGAAGCCAACTTAACATATTAATTATTGATTTTTTACAAGGCACAGAGTTTGTAAAAATATTATCAATGCAAGTAGCGGTACAATGAGTGTTGGCTCTAGAAATAGATTGTCTAGGTTATATGAATTAAGTAATGACCTGAATCTAGTGCAAATGGTGGAATTTTCTAGTAAATTAATATTAAAATCACCACATACAACTATTAATTTCTTAGATCCAGATAACTTTACAAGTACTTGTTCTAAAATTATTTCAAAGTGTTCTTATAACCCAGTGGGTGGTCTGTATACACTTACAAAAATGAAATGCTCTAGCTCAGCACAGGCCATTTCAATAGTTTGCTCAACAGAGAGGCTCACAATGTCTTGACGTTCTTTAAACTTGTAAGATTTATTTAAAATTATTAAAGAGCCACCGCGGATAGTTTTTTCTCTATTGAACATACTAGCAACTTGGTGATTATTAAAATTAAAAATAGCCTCAGAGTTTCGAAGCCAGTGCTCTGTAATACAAAGTACATGAATATTATTACTATTTAAGAATAATTCAATTTCTAACTGTTTATTAAACATCCCTTGTATGTTTTGATGCATCAAGTTTGTATCATTATCATAACAAATTCTATTTAATTTTATATACAGTAGAACCTTGATAACTTAAACCTCGATAACGTAATAACCTCTATAAATTCATAAAATTTTGTTTTCCCTTCCCCTAGGAGCCCAAAACCTCTTTTACTTAAAAAACGAACCCTCTACAACTTAAACGAATTATTTGGGCATCGCACCTCAGTAACTCAAAGTTGTAACGACGAGGACCTTTGTAACTTCAATCATCTATCAATGAGTCATTTTAAATAAATTTGCAAACAAAAAAGGTTCCCTGTAGACCATTGTTATTGCTTACACGTGTTTACCAAATGGCTTCAAATGTAAACAATACACTAATGTCTCAGTCCTTTATGAGCCAAAGTACAGTAACTTATTTGTGTCATTCATTCATTAGCTTTTAGCCTTCGTTCCGGGAGCATCTCTTTGCACATTGTGAGTAAAAATGAATTCAAAGCGAAAACTGAAAGCACTAACATATGCTGAGAAGTTAAAAGCGATCGAAGCAGTGAAAAGTGGTTTGAAGAGGAAAGACGTTGCACTTCAGTTTGGAATACACGAGAGTACATTATCCATCATACTAAAAAAAGAAGCTGAATTCTTGAAGAAGCAAGAATCGGGAGAAAGTCTTCTATGTAAAAGACGAAGAATTGCTGAATTTCCTAATTTAGAACAATGTTTGTTTACATGGTTTAAACAGTGTAGAAATAAAAACATTAGTGTTAGCGGACCTATACTAAAGGAAAAAGCTGAAGAGTTTGCGAAGTCACTAGGAATCTGTAATTTTAAAGCTAGTAATGGCTGGTTGGAAAATTTCAAAAAACGACATGATCTGGCCTTCAAAAAAGTTTGCGGTGAAAGTGCAAGCGTAAGCAAAGAAGTTTGCAAAGAATGGAAAAGTCAATTGGAGAGTTTATTGAATGGATACGACCCCAATGATGTTTTTAACGCTGACGAAACGGGACTCTTTTTTAAATGTCTTCCCGACAAAACATTAACATTTAAAAATGAAAAATGTCATGGAGGGAAACACAGCAAGGAACGTCTAACGATTCTGCTTTGTACAAATTCTACAGGCACAGAAAAACTTAAGCCATTAATGATTGGCAAATCAAAGAAACCTCGTTGCTTTGCGGGCTGCAGATCACTGCCTCTGGATTATGAAGCCAATAAAAAAGCATGGATGACTGGGGATCTTTTTAAAAAATGGCTTATTAAAACAGACAAACAAATGATTACAGCAAAGAGAAAAATTCTTCTCTTTATAGATAACTGCACAGCACATACTGACGTACCTACATTGAAGGCTATTAAAGTCCAATTTCTTCCAGCAAACACAACATCACAACTTCAACCGTTGGATCAAGGTATAATTAAAAACTTCAAAACATTTTACCGAAAAGAAATTGTAAAAAAAATGATAACTGATATGGAGCAAAATACCATTTCTTCTATTAATGTCTTACAAGCAATGAGAATGGTAGACAAAGCTTGGCGAAATGTGACATCCAACGCAGTGAAAAACTGCTTTAAAGCTTGTGGTTTTCCAGTACAAATGCAAGAAAATATTGAAGTGGAGGGCGATCAAACGTTTGAAGAATGGAATAGATGTATGTCTCACTCAGAAATTACTTTCGAAGAATTCGTCACATGCGATGATGAAGTAGCCACAGCGGGAACGTTAACAGAAGAAGAAATAATGGATACCGTCATTCATGGTGTTGAGAACGATGATATAGACGAAGATTTAAATGACGAGCCACCTGCGATTATATCTATCAGCGAAGCAAGGAAAGCTGTAAACACTTTACGATCTTTTATAGAGCAATGCAGTGACACAGAGGATGATATTTTCTCTTCTTTATTTTATATTGAAAATAAAATTGATGTGGAAAGTGTGAATTGTTTGAAACAAAAAAAAATTACCGACTTTTTTAAGTAGAACAAAATAATCATCAATAAATGTACCTTTTAACTCAAAATAAAGTACGTATGTACATAATAACATTTCGAAGTTTCATTTGCATTTAACCTAGCTCGTCTATATCTATAATTCCTAAACCAAGCTCATAAATGGACCTCTGTAAGTAAAAATATAAACCAATAAAAACTCCTTAACTTAAACCCTTAGTAAGTAAAAACCTCCATAACTCAAATTATTTAACGTTTCCCTTGGTCTTTACCTTATCGAGGTTCTACTATGAATATAATATTATTTCATTTTTATTATTGTATAATATATTGCCAGAGATGGCCTCTATTGCCTCATAATTTAAATTAAATTGGAACAGGTTCCAAACATGTTGTATTATACTGTTCAAGAGAAACAGTAGTCTTTCTAGCCACAGTATTGGCTAGGTTAAATTGTAAAAAATAAGATAGCATACTTGCTATCTGTCTTTTGTAAAAATAAGATAGGTGCCTATCACATGTCAAATTATTTTTTTTAATATCTATTACATTATTTATGTCAATTAAATTCATTTTTTTATTATTTTCACCTAAAGTTACATAATTACTATTTATCAATATATGTAACATATTATTTAAATTAAATCTAATGTCATTTTCTTGTGGCAACTTTTTTATGTAAGGAAATGTAAACATAATATTTTTTTTTACATTTAAATTCAGGGAGGAAATGAAACCTTAAACATTTTAATATCTGCGCTCCGGTGACGAGGCCAAGACTCCACGTCCAGTTAACACGCTATGCTTCGAGAATTTGGCGAAAAGTGAGGAGCGGTAATGTCTTAATACTAGGTTCTCAGGTTCCCTTTATCTGTCTTGCTCTGTGGGATACAACGTGAAACTAAGAAAAGGATAAGTAACAGGGCTGGCTGTAGTGTCGTTTGTGGGTCCGAATCCTACTAATGCTATTTTTATATTAACGAAATCGAAACGAACGATTTCGAAATGTGCGGCGGTGTTCCTTTGATAGGTTTATGTGTGCGTGCGTCATCCTTACAAATGGCGTTTTGTTTTAAAATGACAATTTTATTATTTATTTTGTTTGAAAAAAAAAACTTTTTCATTTTTGGGAATTTATTTTTTTCTGAATTATATTAGGCTTTTATAGAGTAGTTAAAACTGTGGTTTCATTTAATGTGGTGCTGACACTTCCACCCTATATTTATGTCCGCATTTTTCTCTGAAAGTACTGAACCGATTTACTTAAAAGTTCACCAATTGCTTTGTTTAACTCAACTTAACTACTAAAGTTTGGTTCATCAAAATCGGTTCATTAAAAAAAAAGTTATCGTCATTTGAATGAACTCAAGGCATTAGTTTGCCTGCGAACTAACGTTCGCAATAACAATATAGCAATCGCGCTGGTAAAATTCCTGGCTAAAGAATGACATTCGAAACGTCTTGATTATATGACTGTTGATAAAAATATATTTTTTTGAAGCACTATTATACAATATTTTATACAATAATGTAAACAAAATTGAATTGTTAGTGGAGATTACCTTCATAAATCATAACAGTTAAGTTGAAATAGTAATTAATTCAACACAGAGATAAAGAACGATTTGATCTTCAAAGAGATATCAAGCAAATACATAGATTTTGTGGTTCGTTCGTTCGTTTGAAATAAATCTATATAAAAATGCCTAAAAACATCCTTTCTACGTGTACTCTGTAATAACTTCATATTTACCAATTGTACATTTAGCTAATAATATGTGTAACTAATTTAAAAACTGTACAGGAGTTAATATGCAAACATTACAGTTATTTTACAAAGAATATTATGAATCCTTACCCAAATCAATAATTTTACATTTAAGGCTGTTTCTGAAGCAGTACATTAAATTATTAAGTGACATGAGCACATTTAACAGAGCTTTAAAACACACACAACATAGGTAAAAAGAACGTAATGTTACAAAAATATATACATATACGAAACAATCAAAAATTCTTATAAATAAATCATATTTGAATATTACAGATTAAAATAATAAAAAAATCATATTAGAAGTCATTATAGTTGTCAATCAATTCTGCTTATTAAATCAATAATCATGTATTTTAAGCGGGCGCAACCGTGGGCGGGCCGCTAGTATTGAATATTTGTTATTTTTCAATATTCGTTTCTTATTATTGTTCATATCATGTGATGTCTCTAAAAGAAAACAATTTACATTAAGCTATTTAAGAAAAAAAACAGCTTCCCGATGTATCCCGCACACAGCACGGTAGGCAGAGGGAACCTAGTGTTAAGACACTCCGTACACCACTTACCACCGTACACCGCCCAATTATGGAGGCATTGTGTGTTGAGTGGCGGAATACAACGCCGCGCTTACCTCGCCACCGAACGAAGTAATGGAAATATAAATTTAAATAAATATTTCTTTTGCGCGAGTGGAGATTGAACCAAAAACCAGTCGCTTTTACAGTCACACTTCGCGCCCCTGCGCCACATGTATTATCGTGCAGACAAATTCGCAAATAGAAGTTTTTTTTTATATAGAAAAGCAATAGAGCGTACGGATTACCTAAGCTTGGATATTCATTTTATTGCATAATATATTTTTTATTTCCGTTCAAAAAGCTTTAAAAAGAAATTAATTAATAACATTCTGCTACCGTTCTACCGCTACATAATATATGGCGGTAATACATTATACACTCTTCATATTATGTACGTAAGTAAGAGCCTAATAAGGTTAACGTCAGTTAAATTCTAATAGACTTCTCTGAGTGAATTTTATACAATTCTTTTGTATCCTAAATTACCTAATATTTTGAAAAATAAAATTTATAAAATTCTTGAAGAATTATTTATTTGAATATTAAAATAATAATAATTTTTTCACTCACAATCACAACACGGCGCGATGTATCAACACAGTAACAAGTTATGAATGATGTGTTTGTTATCGACAACCGACGAAGCGTCGGCACGTGGTCTTTTGTTGGCCACAGACTTAGATCATATTTTTTTAAACGTAAACGCAAGTACGTAAACGTAAAACGGGCAATAAAGATTTATAAATTTATTTATGAAAGTAAAGTTAGTATCTTTAAAGAAATCAAGAAAATCCTTTAGGAAATTACTAGGGTGGTGAAGTGCGGTGACCGTATATGGGGGAAGATACCAAGGTTTTACAAAAAAAAATGTTTTTGTAGCATTGTTTACGTTAATTTTTTTATGAAAAATAAGCAAATAATAGGATATATACTTTTGTACCTTTGCTTTACGAATTGACGTGACCGTATTTAGATATATTTGTTGATATTAGAAATTTTATATTATCATAATAAATTATTCTATACAATACAATATTAGTATATGTGTAAAGGAATACCCAGTATTCTTTTAATATATTTAAAATTGGCGCGCGTTTTACGAGGCAACGTGATTGGCCCTGGTGTTTTTGTAGATGGCACCACATTGTAAGAAAGGCATAAGCGTGAGCTTGGATATGGCGTCGTAAACGTATAGTGAATTTAAAAGTTAAAGTTATATAGTGGTTATTGGAACAAGAGCGACAAATAGACTTTTGATGTCGTTTCTTTGAATTTTCAGAGCAATGCATCTTTTATTTGTCGTTAAAAAGTATAACAAAACATAATAGACTTATAAAATGACATCGCTAGTGACAAGAAATGGAAAAAATACGATTCACGTTCGCAGTGCTAGCAGCATCTGATGCAAAAACAAATTTGGTTTGCATAACCTCAATCGAGACACCTGATGCACGTGTATTTGATATTCCAGACGAGTTGAAGTCGACAAGCAAACATACGAGCATAATAGCCACAGACGTTTTTACAAAAGTTAAAAATCTCTAAAGAAAAGACATCAAACAAGAAAATTATGGATCCCCTTAACATCGGAATTGACAAAAATTTATTTGGATGAAGGTGAAAATATTCAATGTGGTGACCAGTACTTAGATGAAATTACACATGAAACGAAGCTCCCCAATAATAATATAAGTAGGAAGGTACTGGAAATAAAAAATTTGGATAAATTGCAGAAAGATTTTTACTGGAGAAGTTTTCAGGAAAAACAATGAATGTCAACCAATGGATGAGTGAGTTTGAAAATGAATGTACACGTTATGAGATATTAAAAGAAGCTGAAAAAATTGACATTTTAAAACATTTACTTGAGAAACAATGCTTAGATTGGTACACAAGTATGCTAATAAAATGTACAGTAAACGCAGAATGGGTAATATGGAAAACAAACTTCTGTGAGACACATGGGAACAAAGGTTGGTCACAAGTCAAATATACATTTACATTTAAATACCAGGGAGGTCTACTACTGGAATATGCCATAAAAAAAGAAAGATTGCTACTAGAAGTCAATAAGCAAATTGATACACAAACAATGATTAATCTTATAGTTATAGGTTTACCAAATTATATATTGTATAAAATGGACAAGGAGTCAATAACATCCATTGCTAGTCTTTTCAATGATATTAGTAAATATGAACAAACAGTAAATAAAAGTAATAATTATCATAAATTTAAGAGAAATATTCCTGACAGTAAAATAAAAGTTGAGAAGATTAAACCTTGCATAATATGTGAGAATTTAAATAAAAGAAGTCGTTTTTATCCTGAAGAAAAATGCTGGTTTAGACAGACTGATGATGCGAATAAGAAAAAATATAAAAATAATGTGGATAACACGGTATTGGATGTTGAATTAAGTGATAATGAGTCAAAAAACGAGTAATAACATCATTAATTACAGCATTAGAAGAAAAATTAAATATATTTGGTATATATGATTCTGGTTCTAATGTTTCCCGAATAAACTCTAAATTGTTAAAATTGAGGCAGATAACAATACAAAGTTAATCACAATTAATGGTGTTAAAAAGACAAAAGGTTTGACTACAATAAAGATAAAAATTTGGGATATAGAAAGAAAAATGGATGTTTTCATTTTAGATTGAAAAAAATTAAATATGACTTTCTAATTGGTTTGGATATGATAAAAAAATTTAACTTGATTCAAAATGAAAACTAGGAAATTAAACAAAAAAACATAAATAAAGAACTACATCTCGAAAATTATTCTAATGAAGATGAAGATAAAATTAACTGCCTTCTCATAAACTTCAATGAACATATAAAAGTCGATAAATTTTTAATAGATGTGAGTAATTTAAATAGTCAACAAAAATCTGAAATTGAATTGAAGAAATTGATTTACTTGTCGACAAATACTGTAGTAAAAGACCTTACAGGTGTTCAATTGAGGATAGGTTGGAGATAGAAGAACAAATAGGAAAATTTACTTGAAAAAAATCTTATAGATGAATCATTTCCAGTCCATTTGCAGCACCAGTAACCTTAGCTTTCAAAAAAGAAGACAATAAGAAAACAAGACTATGTATTGATTTCAGATATCTAAATAAGATAGTGGTTCCACAGGCATTTCCTTTGATTGAAGACCTGGTAACAAAAACTAAAAACTGTAAGTACTTTTCAACTCTAGATATAAACTCAGAATTTTGGTCCATTCCCTTGAAAATTGAAGATAGAAAGAAAACTGCTTTTGTCACACAGGAAGGCCATTATCAATAGACATGCTTACCTTTCGGTTTAAATACGTCTCCAGCAATATTTCAAAGGATATTAAGTAGCATACTGAGGAAGTACAAATTAATGAATTTTACTGTAAATTTTATTGAGAACACATAAATCATCTATCATAGCTTTTGGGAGCGATAAAAAGAAAAGGTTTTCGGCTAAAGTTCACAAAATGTAAATTTGCATCAAATTCGATTAAATACCTGGGACACGTAATACAAGATAATACAGTAAGACCAATTAGAGATAATTTGATTTCTATAAGGGATTTTCCAACACTAAAAAATCAAAAAAATATAAGACAACTTTTAGGCAAAATTAATTTCTACCGTGAGTATATACCAAAAATTTCAATCATTTTAGAACCATTACATAATCTACTTAGAAAAAATTGAAAATTTATATGATCAACAGATTGTCAAAAAGCTTTTGAAAAGATAAAACAACTACTGTGCACACAATCGATCTTGGAAATTTATGATCAAGATTTACTTATAAATATATACACGGATGCATCATTAGAAGCAAATTCAGCCAAACGGCAAAGAGAAACCAGTGGCATATTTTTCAAAGAAATTAAATGAAGTACAAAAAAAAAGAAAGGCTATATACCTGGAATGCTTAGCTGTTAAAGAAGCCATAAAATATTGGCAATACTGGCTGATAGGAAAACCTTCTACAGTATATTCAGACCATAAACCATTGGAGAGCTTAAATATTAAGTCTAGAACAGATGATGAGTTGGGGGAATTAACCTATCACAATATAATTTTAAATTAAAATATGCTTCGGGAAAGGAAAATTTAGAGGCAGATTGTTTAAGTCGAAACCCAGTTCTAGAAGCAAATAATGATATAGACGACCAATTAAAAGTAATAAAAGAGACTAAAACTTTTGGGCCTTAACGTAAAGAATTGAGATGTGATCTAAAAAAATACTATTTTTTTTATTTTTAGGATAGCAAATAATAAATTAATTGACATTCTGAAAGTGGAGAAAAATGAAAAAAATAAGATTTAGATCCATAATCGATTAAAATCAATCATATTTAAGTCAGAGGAGTGACAGCTGATTGACAATGACACCTTGTCTATTGATTTTTTGCATTTTTGCTTCTGTTTGTCATCGCAAAATCAGGCTGAAATCTTTTGGATCTTACGACCACCACGCTATGGATATGAATCGCTGTGTGAATTGTGGGATAGCCAATGGACACTGCAATACCCTAGTCCGACGACCTTTAGACGATGAAAACCACCACAACCTGGTTACTTAGAGGTGTGATATAATCCCGACACCTGCTTATAGCAGGAAAATATATTTCTGTTACATTTTAGTTGACAGCTTTTGTAGAGGAAGGGAAGCTATTGCTATGAAATACTGCAATTGTATTGTAGGAAGACGAATGGTAGGCTGCTGTGCTCATGTTATGAGTATTATATGGTACCTGCACATTTCTTAGATGACATTTTAATAATAGATAATAGAAGAAGAATAAAATATTCATTAAAATGTGTTTTATTTATAAATAATAAACATTAATGCTTAAACAACTCAGTAATCATATATTTTATAGAAGTTGATATTCAAGAAATTGTGCTGCGAACTTAACCTCACTTTTATCAAATCTCTAATAACTCAGCTCTCAGATTGCCAAAATTTATATAGTTTTCAGGGAGGAAATGATGTACCTAAATCTATTAAATCATACCATTTTCATCTCTTTACATTCTGGTCCCAAAAATGTATGGAATAGTTTAGTAGTAGTATAGTGAATTTGTTGACAGCTCTTTTCAATAGTATTTATTTTTTTGCATTTTTATTGACAATTCTTGCGAAACTCTAAATGAATATAGAATATTTGAATATAAACTTGAATGACGTTGTTGCATATCCACTTTAAAAGCAAACTAACAAAAAAAAGTTATATTATTTGTTTATTTAAATCATACAGAATTGTTTTGTTAAAAGTATTATAAAATATTTCATAAGCAACTTAAGTAGATCATGATATGCATGTATAATTTTATGATCATCCTTCAGGTACAGGTGCCGCTTCAGCATAGGCCTTAACTTTGGGAATGGCCATCAACATCTGGTTCACTCTCTTAATGTTTGGGTACTCTTCATCCAAATTTGGATTTTGGGAAATTCTTTTCAATGAAATGTACGAACCGCCGACGATGAAATCTGCCCATGTCAGCTAAAAAAAAATTAGTAAAGTTAATATATGTTTTATATATGTGAATCAAAATTATTATAAATCCATATCTTAGTTCAGAAAGATACTAAGATATGGATTTATTATAATTTTTTATTATCATTGTATGTATTCTTAGTATATTTCTATTGTATGCTTAACATATGGGACTATGGAGTAAGTTTCTCATAAAATTACGAAGAGATTACATTTTTAAAATTGTAAGTGTACTCAGGCCTGTCGTAGCTCAGGGACACAATCACAGGTTGCAGATTGGATTCCCATTCGAGAATATGAAATATTTAATATTTTCACTTCTTCGCTCTGGCGAAGCGCGGCGTTCTGCCACTTAACACGCAATGCCTCCAAAAATCGGCCGAAAGTGGGGAACGGAGGGATCTTAGTAAGAACGGAGTGTAACACTAGGTTATCAGATTTACAGTACAGTGCCCCTGTCCCTCGATTGGCCTTTACACTTCAATATACTCCTATGTTATTTATGTCATATTAGATATGCAGAGAAGTCATAAGTTATTGTATGTAAAAGTACCTTTCCGAGAGCGGCATGTCCATTGTTCTTAGCAATAATATCATCTAGTTTTTTCAAAGCGAATGGATAATAATTATTTTTGAGTTCTTCGTGTTTTTTGGCTTTGATTTCTTCGTCAGGTTCGAGGAGAACGTTCATAGCTTCTGTTGTAAATACATTGTAAATGTTGTTAATTTAAGCTATAAGAGGTGGCAATAGTAACGTAATAAAACTAAAAACAATGATTCTTGTTGTTTTTTCGTTAGGAGCTAGGCAGAGAGAACGTTCCTAACAAGATGCTTTTGTTCCCTTATTCATGTGTTTTGGGAGTGGCGGAACTCAATGCTGCGCTTTGCCTGGTTATCAGAGAGAGGCAATGAAAACATTAAATATTTGATTCCCTCGAGTGGGATCGAACCTTACAGTCGACCGGCTGTACCACGACGCCCTCAATTATTTATTTATAATATTATACAATAACAATACAACATAACAATCATTGCTCCTTTCCTAAATTTTTATTGCTATTTCCTGCTTAAAAAATAAGTTATCCTTACTGAATCGAAGTTCGGCAATAAAGTCCATTAATTCATCAATCTCGAAGTCTTCCTCGATGTCTTTTCCACCCAGCCCATACTTCCGTCCAAGATAACGACAAATTGCAAAACTTTGTGCATATCTTTTACCATCAATTTCTAAAATGGGTAATTGACCATAAGGTGTTGCTGAAACAAGGATAATTTATACGTTGTCAGCTCAAAGGGTTACATCAACACTTTTTGACGTTTTTTTGGCTTCACGCGTACTTCACACACAGAGCAGATCAGGCAAAAGCAACCTGGGAATCTAGTGTTAAATCATTCCGTTCCTATTAGGATTCTTCCGGTCCGATAAAAAACTATAGCAAGTTATAAGCACTAACTTGATTTCAAAGACGTCCATTCTTCTTGAGTAATTCTTACATCTTCGAACTCCTGATCATTGTAAGCCAGCAGCGTACGGATGCCTTCACCTAAGCCCGTCAAATTGAAGTATATTAATTTTACTTTCGGCATGCTCCTGAAGAGAAGAATGTTTGTTTATTAGATATTAATAATTATAAAAGTGTGCCGCCCGTATTCGTATTAGAACGTTCTTTGCTTGGGCGTATATAGAGATATTTTTTCTTGACATTAGTTTCGAAGTGATCACAAAAGTGTAAATGTTATCTTTTTCATATTTCAGGCTTAATTTTTTTGTTAGTAAAAATTTTAGGAGAACATTGACATTAGTAAAAATTTTAGGACAACATGAATAGTCAATTCATGGCTGTGCACAGTCTAAGTTTTTCAAGTCTTTCCTACGTCCCTGTATTCCTATGCCCATGATTCTTTTCATCATATCAGGATAAACTGAGAGGATCTAGTGTCAAAAGTCCAAGGCACTCCTTACTTAGCGTTCCACTTGAATTCCAGGTACTGTGTGTTGAGTGGTAGAAATCAACACCCAAGTTATGCTAGAGCGAGGTAGTGAAAGAAAAATACCAACCAAATTGATAACCTCCTCCTTTTTGAAGTCGGTTAATAATTATTCTTGTTAATTTTAGCTATATATCATGCAGATATTTTTTCAAGTGAGTGATTCTTCTATATTTTTTACTTACATTGAAGTTTATACAAATGTCTAAAGCAAAATAGATATTAAACTATTTTAAAATGGAATTCACAAAAGTCCTATAGTTGTGACTCATCTAATATTGTCTCTATTAAGCACAGCGTTGCTATGGAGGTCAGCGCCTATTCTATATAATTATACGGATCACGTACCAATGTCATTGAAATAAACATCCTTTACACTTTATTATGGTAATGTTGGAATCATGACTTAACAATAAATGCAATTCTGAATTTTAGGTTCAAATTTCAATTTTTAACACTAGGAGAGAAAAATATTTTATTAGAAAATATATAAAAAAGGAACGAAGGGGAATTGTAAGTCCCGTGTAAAAGAATTGATATATTTTATGTTTAATAAAATTTTGTCAGTTTTTGTTTGTTTCCATCAAAGGTTTTGAAGTTTTTATCTCTAAAAAACATTTTACGCAAGTTATCTAAAGTTGAACAAATGTTTATTAAATTATTAAATATATATATTTATTTATTTTAAATATTCAATTATTTGTACTGTGTGTTTGCATATTGATAATAATAGGAGGGGAGGGCAGAGGGAACCTAGTATTCTGACGAATCGAACCTACGGTAGTCAAATATTTTCGACGGTAAACTTATTTTTAATATGCAATAAATACAATAATAAAACGGAAATAACTTAGTTGTGTATGACATGCTTGAGGTGACGCTGACTGAAGGTACTGAAGTACGTACAATGTGTGCAATCAGAACTATTAACGTGATGTAATAAAGTCTCTCTCAATAAATGAAAAATATTAAAATAATATTTAAATTTAAAGCAGTCCTGAGATTTGTGCGGATAACCGAACAAAATTCTTCAGCTTTATAATAATATCGGAACTATTAACTTAATTAGTATACAAAATAAATTAAGACATACTCGTAAATAAAGTTGAAGCATCTGTCTCTGATTTCAAAATAACCGTGTTTATTCAATACAACAAAACAAACAAACATTTTTATTTTTTTTTGTCTATCTGTCTTCGTGAAAAATCGGTTAAGCGATTCTGGAGATTAACCGGGGCAGGGTTAATCTCCAGAATCGCTTAACCGATTTTTATGGTACTTCACTGAAAGGTAGAAGGGGTTGTTGAGCAACATATAGGCAACACGTATTTTATCCCGGAATTCTCGCGGATCGGGACTCACGACGGAAAACCGCGGTTACCTTTACTACTTTCCTAGATAAATATAAAATAAATAAACATAAATAAAAAAAGTTCCCATAGCCCTACGACTGGCCCCTGGACTAGGCTGGTTCTAGGGATCTCGTGTATTAAAAGGGCGTAAGACCAGTTCTAAGTGTATTCACCAATAACGGAAAACGAAACGTCGAGTTTATACATAATTTATAACGAAATAAGTACTAAATATTCAAGGGGTCAATCAAATTCATAAGAAAGAGTCAGAACCGTTCAAACATTATGAATAAAATCTTTAAAAGATATCTAAAAAAACCTGGTTTGGTTTGCCGAATTATAGTTTTATTCGCTTTTGATGTTTGATTACGTGGTGTAGTGGTGGATTGCTCGACGATCGACGTAATCGATTTTTAATGGGTTTGTGAGCTTTATATAGATATATACAGAGTGAGTAATTTAAATCTGTAAATAATTAGTTTGTTTTTCTTGTTATTTCGATATTTTATATTATTTAACTTAAAGAAAAAGTTAACGGTAGAGGTCTGTCCTCGCTCAGGTTATGGGTTCGACGTCGATTCCTATTCGAGGGAATGAAATCTTAAACATTTTAATTTCTTCGCTCCGGTGACGAGGCAAAGCGCGGAATTGAGTTCCGCCAGTTAACACGTAAAGCAGTGTCTTAATGCAAGTGAGAAGTAGTGTCTTAATACTATGTTCTCAGGTTTCCTCTATCTATATTGCTGTGCGGGATACAGCTTGAAACTCCGTCCGTTTGTGGGTCCGAATCCTACTAATGCTATATTTATGTTTACAATATATTGACGTAGATGTTTTCTAACTCGAGTGTAGAAATGAGAATAATTCAAATGAATTTAAAAGGGCAGAAAGTAGAGATAGTTTTGGGTTCCATTCCCATTCGGGGGAATGTATTTTTATTTATTAATATTTTTATTTCTTCGCTCTGGTACCAATGCGTGGTTGAATTCCGCCACTCAAAACGCTATGCCTTGAAAATTCATAGCGTTATTTATATGCATTGAAAATTCCTAAGTTCCCTCTGTCTGCCCATTCGTTCTATAAAAAAAATCTATTTCATAATCGTATTACGACGTGTGCGTAATAATTAAAATATGACGAAATTGTATATCATTGATAACTTATGTTTTTTAATCCTTATCATATTGATTATTTGTTATTTTGCATTATTCGTTACTTTTCGTTGTTCATATTACGTAATGTCTCTAAAAGAAAACAATTTACTTTAAGCTATTTCAAATATTAGCTTAAATATTAGCTTCCTGATGTATCCCGCACACTCTAGGGTAGGCAAAGGGAACCTAGTGCCAAGGCACTCCGTATCCCACTTTCCGCCAAATTCTGGAGGCATTGCGTGTTGAGTGGCGGAATTCAACGCCGCGTTTTGCCTCGACCAGAGCGAAGAAATGGAAATATAAATTTAAATAAATCTTTCATTTCCTCGTGTGGGGATTGAACCCACAACCAGTTGCTTTTGCAGTCACACTTCGCGCCCCTGCGCCACGTATTATCGTGCAGACGATTTTACAGGTAGATTTTTTTATAGAAAGGCAAAAGAGCGTACGGATTACCTGAGCTTGGATATTTATTTTATTGCATAATATATTTTTTATTTCCGTTCAAAAAGCTTTAAAAAGGAATTAATGAATAACATTCAGCAGTCTCCGTATTATGTATGTAAGTAATAGCCTAATAAGGTTAACGTCAGTTAAATTCTAATAGACTTTTCTGAGTGCATATGAATTTCTATCTTAAATTACCTAATATATTAAAAAAATAAATTTATAAAATTCTTGTCATTATTATTATTATTTATTTGAATATTAATATAATAATATTTTTTCCACTCACAATCACAACACGGCGCGATGTATCAACACAGAAACAAAGTAAGAATGATGTGTTTATTATCGACAACCGACAAAGCGTCGGCTGTCGTCATCTAATCTTTGGTTGGCCATAGACTTACGTCCAATATTAATAACCTATCTCCAACGTCAATCTTAGATTGTTTTATATATCTATCCAATCTCTAGATTGGATAGATATATAAAGTAAGGGTGACGCTTAAGATATGTTTTGTCCTGGGTATGTCAAATACGTGGAATTTCTTGTGTTATATTTATTTGTTTTAGCTTCACACTGTAACCAGAGAGAACCTGGGAACCTAATAATACACTCCATTCTAAATAAGATACTTATGTTCCACACTTCCCGCCGAGTTCTGGAGGCATCGCGTGATTAGTGGTCTCCTCTTAATTCCTCTGTCCAGGGGTTGAATCACGATCATTTATCTTTTGAAAATTCATCAGATAACTAGGTAGGCGTTAGCCCTGATTTAAACCTGTATAACCAAATAAGAGACGTGACTTGCTAGTGTTCTAGGTGTATAGGAGATTTTAATGCATTAAAATATGGCTTTCCGTGTTATAAAACCTGTTGCTTACCTCAGTCTTAGCCAGATTTGTCCAGGGGATAGATGTTTACTCTCTTACGAACTCAAAATTTTAGCAATTGTTAGCTCGTAAATAATTGCAATTCAATTTGTTTACTGGTTGTTACAGTTTATAATAGTAATACATTGCTACGTATGTAGTTATTTTACCTTAACGGGATTCTGTATCCCATATAACAAGATGGTGGTCATTATTTAGAGTATTTTCGTTCACAACGGAATACCCATCACCGAACTGGGATCGCATTGTTAACGTAGATTTAAAGAGAATATGTAATACATTGAAAATTAAATTTTTAGTTAATTCAATAAAAAGTTATTTTGCAATAGTTTTGTCGTACAGACATGTTTAATTAACAAAAACTTTTTATTCATAAACCAATTCTGTTCAATAAAGATTTATAAAGTTATTTATGAAAGTAAAGTTAAAGTTGAGGGAGAGGTTGAGGTGACTGCAAAACCGACTGGTTGTGGGTTCGATTCCCACTCGAGGAGATCAAATATTTACTTAAATTTATATTTCCATTTCTTCGCTCTGGTGTCGAGGTTAAGCGCGGCGCTGAGTTCTGCCACTCAACACGCAATGCCTCCAGAATTCGGCAGAAAGTGGGGAACGGAGTGTCTTAACACTAGGTTCCCTCTGCCTACCCTGCTGTGTGCGGGATACAGCGTGAAGCAATTTTTTTTTTTTAATGAAAGTAAAGTTAGTATCTTAAAAGCAATCAAGAAAATCCTTCAGGAAATTGCTAGGGTGGTGATGTGCAGTGACCACATATGGGAGAAGATATTCAGGTTTTACAAAAAAAAAGGTTTTTGTGGCATTGTTTACGTTAAAAATTATATGAAAAATAAGTCTAGATATTAGGATATATTTATGCTTTTGTACCTTTCCTTTACGAATTAACGTGAATAGTCGCTGACTTATGGAGGTACTGCGTGTGTAGCGGCGGAATTCAACTTGTCTCGACACTATAGCGAAGAAATTAAAATACTAAACATTTCATTTCCTCGAGTGGGAATCGAACCCGTTTATACTCACACACCTGTGCCACTGCGCCAAGACTGACCTCGTTATTTTTTTTATTTTAAATAACTAAAAAAAGTTTATACATTCATTTGTTTGCTTTTTTTACTATAATTAAGGTAAATAAGTTTCCAACTTATTGGATAGTTTTATGATTTTTACAAAAATATTTCATAATTATTGTGCAATTTTGATTGAAATATAAATGTTAATGCAAAATGCAAGTCATTCTTTCTATGAATTAAAGTTCGTAACTAAAACAGAGTGTTATTAGAAGTGTATTTATCGAATTATTAAGTCTTTAATAACACGGCAGTGTAGAGTTTCGCCTCTGGAGTCATCACTAAGCGACGAATTCTCGAAGCGTAATTCAACGCTGCGTCGTGCCTCGTTAGCAGAGCAAGGAAATGAAAATATTAAATATTTCATTTCCTCGTGCCAGAAGTACAACCGGAGTCACAATCTGTCGCGTTTACAGACATTACAGGCACGCTTGTGCCCTTGCGCACGACGGGCCTCGTGATATTGTTGTAACTTTTATGTTGACAAAAGTCATTGCTCAATTTGTTGTCAGCTCTTTTCAACATTATTTATTTTCTTGCATTTTTCTTGACAATTCTTGCAAAACTCTATAGGAAAGAATATTTAAATAAACATTTTAATTAATTTTAAATTAACACTAACAAAAAAAAAGTTATCATATTATTTGTTTATTTAAATCATACAGAATTGTTTTGTCAAAAGTATTATAAAATATTTCATAAGAAACTTAAGTAAGTCTATGATATGATTGCATGTATAATTTTATGATCATCCTTCAGGTACAGGTGCAGCTGCAACATAGGCCTTAACTTTGGGAATGGCCATCAACATCTCGTTCACTCTCTTAATGTTTGGGTACTCTTCATCTAAATTTGGATTTTGGACAATTTTTTTCAATGAAATGTAAGAACCGCCGACCATGAAATCTGCCCATGTCAGCTAAAAAAAGAATTTAAATGAAACTATTTTAACTTTTTAATTAGTCTACCCGTGACCACGGACTACTGCAAAGTGTTCGAAACGTCGGGTTTCCAAAAATGTATAAAAGTACAAAATATACGCGATTAATCCGGTTAAAATAGTTTCATTTAAAATGTGTAATAATCGTGAAAATCAAAGAACTTATTAAAAAAAGAATGACTAAAGTTACATATGTTTTATATGAATCAAAATTATAATAAATCCATATCCTCTATCAGTATCTTAACATATGAGACTATGGAGAAATTTTCTCATAAAATTACGAAGAGATTACATTTTTAATATTTCACGATAAAATTTGAAGAGAATTGGAAAATTTTAAGTGTACTCAGGCCTGTCGTAGCTCAGGGACACAAGTGTGTGATTGCAATCACAGGTTGCAGATTGGATTCCCATTCGAGAAAATGAAATATTTAATATTTTCATTTCTTCGCTCTGGTGAAGCGCGGCGTTCTGCCACTTAACACGCAATGCCTGCAATGCCTGCCGCAATTCGGCCGAAAGTGGGGAACGGAAGGGTATTAGTAGGAACGGAGTGTAACACTAGGTTACCAGGTTTACAGTACAGTGCCGACTGGCCTTTAAACTCCAATAAACTCCCATGTTAATTACGTGAGAAGCAAAATCATATGAAATATGTAGAGAAGTCATTAGTTATTGCATGTAAAAGTACCTTCCCGAGAGCGGCATGTCCATTGTTCTTAGCAATAATGTCATCTAATTTTTTCAAAGCGAATGGATAATAATTATTTTTGAGTTCTTCGTATTTTTTGGCTTTGATTTCTTCGTCAGGTTCGAGGAAATTGGTTATAGCTTCTATTGTAAATACATTGTAAATGTTGTTAACTTAAACTTATAAGAGGTGGCAATAGTAATCTTATTAGTACTAAAAATAATGATTTTTATTTTTTTTCCGTTAGGAAGGTAGGCAGAGAGAACGTTCCCAACAAGATGTTTTTGTTCCTCTCTTGCTGTGTTTTGAGAGTGGCGGAACTCAACGCCGCGCTTTGCCTGGTTACCAGAGCGAGGCAATGAAAACATTAAATATTTGATTCCCTCGAGTGGGATCGAACCTTACAGTCGAAGTTTACAGTCGACCGGTTGTACCACGAAGCCCTCAATTAGTTATTTATAATATTATACAATAACAATACAATATAACAATCATTGAGCATATCTTATTTTTTATTGTTTTTTCCTGTTTAAGAAATCAATTATCCTTACTGAATCTAAGTTCGGCATAAAAGTCCATTAATTCATCAATCTCGAAGTCTTCCTCAATGTCTTTTCCACCCAGCCCATACTTCCGTCCAAGATAACGACAAATAGAAAAACCTTGTGCATATCTTTTACCATCAATTTCTAAAATGGGCAATTGACCATAAGGTGTTGCTGAAACAAGAAGAATTTATACGTTGTCAGTTCAAAGGGACACATCAAAACTTTTTTTTTTGGTTTCACGCGTACGTCACACATAGCAGATCAGGCAAAAGAAACCAGAGACCTAGTGTTAAATCATTCCGTTCCTATTAAGATACTCCCGTTCCGATAAAAAACTATAGCAAGTTATAAGCACTAACTTGGTTTCAAAGACGGCCATTCTGCATGAGGAATTCTTACATCTTCAAACTCCTGATCATTGTAAGCCAGCAGCGTACGGATGCCTTCACCTAAACCCGTCAAATTGAAGTATATTAATTTTACTTTCGGCATGCTCCTGAAGAGAAGAATATTTGTTTATTAGAAATTACCAATTATAAAAATACAGTTCCTAGAAGCTAGACACCAGCGAATCTGGAAATGAAAATATTAAAATATGCTGGCAGAACCTTAGGGATCGCAGGAAGCAGTAAAAGAGGTATGTGGTAAAGGGAAAAGAGATTTTAACACAAAGCGCGACGAATGGTGGGATGATGAAGTGCAAGATGCTATAGAAAGAAAGAAGAATACAGGATTATAAACCCTCAGGTAAGGATAAAAGTATGAGAGAAATTAAAAAGAAAGAGTATAAGGTGCAAAAGCACCAAACAAAAGTACTGAAAAAAATGAAGCGTAAAAAGGCAGAGAACGAGAGACGAAAGGAACGAACAACTTCAGAGAAAACACGAAGCTTTTCTGGCGAGAAGTTAGCGTTTCTCGAGGTTGCTGTTGCGGGAGGCCCAAGGACGCTTTAGACCTGGAAAAGGGCGTAGGCATCAGATCTTTTTCCTTCGCATGATCACGAAAAAATTTTTGGCCGTTAACCAGTACAGTGTGAGCGAACGCAGAAGCGTAAAGTCTCTTTACAGAGATCACTCAGCCTGCGTGCGAGTAGGAGCATTTTGCCCTGGTTTGACATCCAATCGGGTGTTAAACAAGGTTGTGCCATGTCAGCTTGATTGTTCAATTTTTATTTCGATAGCTGTCTCCAAGAAGTGAAACAAAGTGATATGGGAGTGAAAGTAGGTGACCTGAATGTGAATTGCCTGCTGTACGCAGATGATGCAGTGCTTATTGCATCATCAGAATGCGAGTTGCAGGCATTGGTGACCTACTCTGAAAGAAGGGTGTGAAAATAATGGTCTAAGCCTCAATGCGAATAAGACAAAGGTTCTGATTTTTGAAAGAGATGAAGAAAGGACGGAATGCAAAATCAGTGTAAATGGTAAGATATTAGAACAAGTGAATGAAGTGGTATATTTGGGAAGTATGTTCAGTAGAGATGGACGATACGAGATGGATGTGGAAAGGCGTATTGCTGCCTGTAGCAAGGTTAACGGAACCTTAGCTGCATTGATAAGACGGCGAAACATCAGCACAGCTGCGCGTTTGGCCGTACACAATGCAGTTTTGGTACCGACTCTGTTATACGGCAGCGAAACGTGGGTATTACAGAAAAAGAATGAAAGAAAGATGAATGCTGTGAAGATGCGATCTCTTCGTAGGATATGCGGAGTCAGCTTAGCTGATCGAATCCGCAATGAAGAGGTACACAGAATGGCAGGTACTAGCGAGGATGTCACAGTGAGAATGAAAAACGTGCTCAGCTGGTTTGGGCACGTCGAACGAATGAGTGATGAAAGAATAGCAAAAAAGATTTATGATGGATATGTGAGCGGTAGCATCTGTCTCTGACTTCAAAATAAGCGTGTTTAAGTTATTTACACATTACTAAAAATATAAACATTTTTTTTTGTCTATCTGTCTTCCTGTGCCCGGAATAGCTTAACCGATTTTTATGGTACTTCACTGAAAGGTAGGAGGGGTTGTGGAGCAACATATAGGCAAGATATATTTTATCCCGGAATTCACGTCGATTACGGCGGACCAATACGCAGGTAGAAGTTTTTTTTTTTATAGAAAGGCAAAAGAGCGTACGGATTACCTGAGCTTGGATATTTATTTTATTGCATAATATATTTTTTATTTCCATTCAAAAAGCTTTAAAAAGAAATTAATTAATAACATTCAGGTACTGTTCTACCGCTACATAATATATGACGGTAATATATGTATGTAAGTAATAGCCTAATAAGGTTAACGTCAGTTAAATTCTAATGGACTTCTCTGAGTGCATATGACTTTTTATACAATTCTTTTCTATCCTAAATTACCTAATATTTTGAAAAACAAAATTTATTAAATTCTTGTCATTATTATTATTATTTATTTGAACATTAATATAATAATAATTTTTCCACTCACAATCACAACACGGCGCGATGTATCAACACAGTAACAAAGTAAGAATGACGTGTTTGTTATCGACAACCGACCGTATTTTGTTGGCCACAGATTTAGATCATATTTTTTTAATAAAGTGAGGTAGGGCTGACGCTTAAGATATATTTTGTTCTGGGTATGCCAAATACGTGGAATTTCTTGTGTTATGTGATTGGCCTCATATTATAAATGTACATGGCCTCATGTAAATAAAAATTATGTAAAAATAATTAATTTCAAACTTTTATGTAACTTTTACGCTTAACAAATTCAACGTTATCAGTAAGAAGAAGATATAACTTGTTCAGAAGACGCAAGTACATTGCACTGAAGTACTTGTTGTTTGTTATACAGTACTAGCGACCCGCTTGCGGCTTCGCCCGCTTGATTTACATAATTATTAATTTACTACTCTACATTAGTTTCGTTGTATAATAAAAATATTAAGTAGTTATTTCAATAAAAAAAGTTATTTGAAGCAAATTTTGTCAAACAATATTAATTAAAATGGTATAAAATCTACGACTATCGTGTATAGTAGAAAAAATGTGCAAATGTAGTATACACTATTTTTACTATCCTACTAATTCTACTAATATTATAAATGAGAGAGCTCGTGAGGGTGTATATTCCTCTATCACGCAAAAACTACTGAACCATTTTAGAAACTTTACAGGAATGTAGCTTATACATCAGAATAAAATATAGGCCATATTTTATTTAATATGTTTTTTTTTCTTTTTAAAATGAATATGTAGTGTGCGCTTCCATAATTGCTCTCGGGTCGAAACAAACGAACAGGATGCTTTGATAATAGCACTACAACACTCCATAAACATCGTATAATTCTACGTTTTTATACTACACCTATATGGACTTTTTACTTGTTAGATTTTACTTACTATTTAAAAAAAAATAGTTATGGAAGAAAAAGTTTAAGTATATTTCAGTCCACGTTTATTGTGGGACATATTTAAAAGATTTCTTTTCTGCAGGTTGAAAATAATGTGTAGATATATCCCGTTTTTCACTTCATTTTCCTATTGGCGACGTTGCACATTGAACGATGTTGCCAGAGCGAAGAAATGAAAAGATTTTGAAATAGTTTAGCGCAACGTAGTTCGTAGCGGATATCGAACCTAAAACCATCGCGCGTACAATCAGGCGATGCGATCCACTTCTACTCGATTAACTTATTAAATTTAACCAAAATAGTTAAGATTTATTTCTGACTATTAATAATTATGACAATGCAATCTATCGATATATAAGTGGACAACCATAATACGTTCTAGTTACCAACGTAATAAACATATATTTCTAGAACCTTTTGAAATTTGTTTCAGAGTGCAGTTTATTACATCATGTCCAAAAATATACGATAACGAAGATATGATAAAAACATGTGAGCATCAACGATAAAATTGGAAATATTAATTACAGCCACATGTAGATAGCAGGCATTTAATAACGGTAACAGTAACGGTAACGGTAACTGTAACGGTAACGCTGTTACCCAATTTTCTGCAAATATTACGGGATATTGCGTGTTGACGGGAGGAACTTAACACCGAGGAAATAAAAATAATACCCTCTCCGAGTGGGAATAGAACCCTCAATCGTCGCGTGGTGTATATATACATATATACAAGTATATTACATTAGGCTACAATATAATCAGCAGTTATAAGTGGAAGTGCAACATCGGGTGATTGAAACTATCAAGTTTTGACTTGTTTCAGTCAAAATAAGCACCAAATTTCTCGTAAGCCAAAAATCAATCAAATAATTTAATACATACTATTGTATAAAGTCTCAATTTAACATAGACTCTTTTAAAATTAAGAAATTATTTAATTGTTCCTTTCTTACTTGCCTAGTCATTTTTTGGTTGTGAGAACCTAGTGTTAGGATACTCCCCGTTCTCCATTAAAACACTTCTATTCGACACTTCTTTCCTCCGAATTCTTGAGGCATTGATATGAAATGAAAATATTAAATATTTCATTCCTCCTACTGGGGCTCGAACCCACAACCGTCTTGCTAACAGTGGCACACTTGTGCCCCTAAGATAAGTAATGTGACTTTGAACTCTATATCAATGACAGGATTTTTTTTAAAAAGCCATTAAGAAAGGACCCTTCATGATAGTTCATTCTATCTTTCATTAATTCCAAGAACAGTTGCATTTTATCGCTATAAGTACATATTATTGCTATTGACTGTTGTTATATACAATGGCACTCAGAATATAAGTTTGAAGATAAGCTTATCAATTAATACAATGTTTCATAAACTTAGGAAAACTTCGTTAAGTAGGGGCACAAGCGTGTCTGAAAACGCGTAACGATAGGTTCGATTCCCACTCGAGGACATAAAATATTTAATATTTTTATATTGTACGCTCTGGTAACGTATCGTCAAAGCATATAATCGCATCTTTGAGGTTCACCACTCAACACGCAATCCAGAATTTGGGGGAAAATAGCGAATAGACTGTCTTAACACAAGGTTCTTAGGTTCCCTCTGCCTACCCTGCTACCTGCACATAGCAGATGAAAAAAAATACATGTCACATAACTATATAATTACATATTTAATTTTTAATTTATGAATTAGTAAATAATTAAATATCATTATTTTATATGCTTACCTACTAGGTTCCCAGATTCCCCTTGCCTACACTGCAATGGAATACAACGTGAAGTTAAAAGCTGCTCAACGATAACCTTTTTTTCTCTTTCTTTTTTTTACAATTTATTAAAAAAATCTAAATAACATTTGCGCGTATATCGGATAATACTATAATAAATGGTTTTCAATTAACAACATTTTTTATAGTATATTTAATTTCAATAAATTCAATAATATCTACTAATAATATACGATACTTTGTATATTTTTTTGTAAAATCTGCTAATATCTATAATCTTTTGGTTAATAAATAATTTATGAATTTTGAGCCATTGTGGCACAGGGCCACAAACGTGTGACTGTAAAAATAATAGTTGTGGGTTCGACTCCCATTCAGTGGAATAAATATTTAATGATTTCATTTTCTCGCTCTGGTAACGAGGCACTCTTTGCCTTTGAGCTGCGTTGAGACCCTCAACTGAACACGCAATGCCTCGAGAATTGGACAGAAAATGTTTTAATGACAACAGAGTATTCTAATAATAGGTTCCCAGGTTTTCTTTGCTTACCCTGCTATATGTGAGATACAGCGTGAAGCTAAACAATAAACGAACAATCTTTATATCAGACAATAGTTCTAAAAAATCTATTTTTAAGGAAGCCCTACTCTTAAAACAAACTTTTACTTTTATTATTTTTCAGTAAGAAAAACATCGATAGAAAGTACTAAAAGAAAGAAGGTTTCAGTTTAGGAAATATTAAATTTTAAACTTTAACTGTAATTTGAAAAAGAAAGTAAGGATAAAAAAAGAAAAAGAAAAATTCAATACAAACACCTTTATTCAGATATTTACATAGCACAGTACATTATAATTTCAGTCATCACTACATGGTGATATATTCGATATAACATTTATTTTACGTAATAATCATATTTTTCCATACAAAATAAGCCTGTTTAAATCAGAAATTATATTCAGATTTAGGTACATTCTCGCTGTAGGTCTTCACTTTAGGGTTGGCGTACACCGCATCAATCACCTGCTGGAAGCTTGGGTACTTTTTCTCCAGATCGGGCATTTGAAGCATTACTTTCAAGTAATCAAAGATACCGGCGAAAACGAAATCTGCCCATGTGAGCTGTAAATAATTAAAATAGTTAATTTTCTTACAAGTTCAGATAACTTAATTTTATTATGAAAGAAATCAGCTTCACGCACACAGCAGGGCAGACAGGGTAGAGGGAACCCAGTGTTAAGACACTCCGTTACCTATTTTCCACCAAATTCTGAAAGCATTGTGTGTTGAGTGATGAAACCCAACGACGTGATTTGCCTAGACACAAGAGACAAGAGCGAAGAAATGAAAATATAAATTTAAATAAATATTTAATTTCCTTGAGTGGGGATAAAACCCATAACCAGTCGCGTTTACAGGCACACACTTGTGCCCCTGCGCCTTCATTATACGTTAAAAAAACCCAATTCACCGAACGCCACCTAATTCACAGAAGGCAATATTTAAGCCAAAAATCAAATGTGCTGGCTCATGTTACCATTTTATTCAAATGACTCTTAATTTAATATGGCTAGCTGCGGTTTCACCCGCGCGGTCGAGTAGAAATAAATCAGAGGTGTGTAAGACATATCGACATATTCTAGGTTCCCGAGGCAACTCCAACCACAGGTACAGTGGGGTTACATGATACATCAACTCAATTAACGTGATCCTTCTACAAGTATAGAAATATAGATTAGAAGCATGTTGAATTTTTTTTCACGCTGTATCCCGCATATAGTAGCATAAGCAAAGGGGATCTTGGAACCTAGTGTACCTCCGTTCCCCATTAAGAACCCTTCCTTTCCTCTCCGCTTCGTTACGAGATCGAGGGAATGAAAAATATAAAATATTTCATTTATCATAATATCCTCGAGTGGGGAGTCGAACCCACAAACGATATGTTTTACTGTCCCACGTTTGGCACAAGCGTGGGACTGTAAACCTTTAATACGATTCGGAAATGGAAATGAGAACAAACAAGAATATTTCGTGGCGTTGAAGGTTGTGGATTTTATACCCACTACATTTTTTATTTCCCTGCTCTGAATGACAAATTGCAGCGTTGAGATCCGCCACCCGACGTCTCGAAATTGGGCGGAAACTTGAACACTAAGTAACTTGAATTTTTTTGCCTAAAACTAAGAAAAAAAATAAAAGAAAATGCCAACCTTGCCAGCTGCGATATGCCCGTTATTCTTCTTTATAATCTCATCCAGCTTGCTCAGTAACACTGGGTATATGTTCTTGCTGAGATCCTCGTGTTTTTTGGCTTTGCTTGCTTCATCGGCCTCGTAGTGAACACTTGCTGCCTCTAATTAAATAAAGAATATGATAGTTTAAAAAAAACAGCTTCACTCTGTATCCCGCACACAGCAGGATAGGCAGAGGGAACCTAGTGTTAAGACATTCCGTTCTCCACTTTCTGCTCAATTCTGGAGGCGTTACGTGTTGAGTGGCAGAACTCAACGCCGCGCTCTGCCTCGACAAGAGAGCGAAGAAATGGAAATATAAATTTAAGTAAATATTTCATCTCCTCGAGTGGGGATCGAACCCACAACCTGTCACATTTACAGTCACTCACTTATATCCCTGCGTCAAGACTGGCCTCACATATTCGGTGTTAATTATGAAATGTATATCTATTTTCGTTTAAAATTAAATTTAAACTTGAGCCTTGACCTTATTTAAACTTGAGGCCGTCGTGGCGCAGGTGCACAAGGGTGTGACTAACGTGAAGTTTGTGGGTTCTATCCGCACTGGAGGGAATGAATTATTATTTAATAATATTTTAATTTCTTCGGCACTAAGGACTTCTGGCACTAAGGCAAAAGGCCGACGTTGAGTTCCGTCACTCAACACGCAATGCCTGGAAAAATTCGGCGGAACGTTGGCAACTGAGTATCTTAACATTAGGTTCCCTCTGGTTACCCTGATAAGTACGGGATGCAGTGTGAAGTTGATTTATTTATTTATTCATATTTGAACATCAACTCACAATTTGCATCTCGTTTTTACGATTATTATGAAGTGACGCAATTTCATAAAGTTTTTATGTGTTATTCACAAATTTTGAATTATAAATACATTAGATTTCCATAGAAAAGTAAAATAAGTAATCAGTTCCGTAATATAGTAAAAAAAGTAATAAAATAAAAAAAAACTAGAAAATTATTCATAGAAATATAGAAAATTCTTAAGTACCTATTATTTACGTAATTTTAATATTTAAAAAGACGTGGAATTAAATAAAAGTACCTTCTTTTGATTATAGAAAGAATAAAACTAGAGGCCGTTGTGACGCAAGGGCACAAACATGCGACGGTGAACGCGATGGTTGTTGGGTTGTACTCTCACTCAGGGAAAAGAATATTTAATATTAAAAAAAATCAACATCACGCTGTATCCCGCACACACACAGCAGCAGCAGTAGCAGCAGTAGGCAGAGGGAACCCAGTGTTAAGACACTCCGTTCCCCACTTTCCGCCAAGTTCTGAAGGCATCGCGTGTTGAGTGGCGGAACTCAACGCCGCGCTTTTCCTCGACACCAGAGCGAAGAAATGAAAATATAAATGTAAATAAATATTTCATTTCTTCGAGTGGGGATCGAATCTACATCTCTGCGCCACGACTGGCCTCATCGCTGGCATCACTGGCACATTTTTTTAATTCTTTGTTTTGGTAACGAGGCACTCTTTGGCATCGTGTTGCGCCGATACACGCAATACCTTAAGAATTCGGCGGAAAGTGGAGAACGAAAGTATCTTTATTGGAGCGGAATATTTTAAAAGTATGTTCCCAGGTTCCCTCTGCCTACCCTGCTATGTGAGCGATACAGGGTGCAGCTAAAAAAAATACTTACTAGCTCTGATGTCATTAACAAATTCGACATTCTGGTCGATTTCGAAGTCCTCTTCGATATCGGCACCGGCCACTCCATACTTGCGGCCGAGGTAGCGAGCTATGGCCATACTTTGTGCGTATTTCTTGCCATCGATCTCAAGTATTGGCATCTGACCAAATGGGGTTGCTATATAAAAAAAAATGTATTTTGCAAAATAAAAAAAAATACATACTAGGTTTTAGGGAGAAATTAGTGTAAGATTATTATTATTATTACTTTTAAAATGGACGTCGAGAGCAGTCGTGGCGCGAGAGCACATGTATGCGACTGTGAACGCAACTGGTTCGATTCCCACTCGAGAAAATGAAGTATTTATTTAAATTTGTATTAGCATTTCTTCACTTTGGTCTCGACAGCACAGCGATGAAGTCCGCCAGAATTCAAATTCTCAACATTATAACATAAATTTAATATTTTAATATAAGACCGCCATAATATTATTTTTAATTTTGGTTCCTAATGTTCTAATAATTTAATCTACAAAAAAAAATTATGTACACAAAAACACGTCATTAGAATCAAGTTATAATAACATAATAACATAAAAAAATATTAAACTTATCTTAAAAAGTTGAGTGGCCGATTGAAAGATAAGGATACCACACCACTGTGTTATTAGAAATTATACAGTGTGTTTACTAAAAGCTAACAAATAATTCAAGTGCGGCCTTGGATTTCGTTACTAAGCAGCCATGATGCCTCTATACATAAAAAATTGTAAATTTATAATATTCGAAAAAAAAGGGAGGGTTTGGCCTTACCTTTGAACAAATACGTGTTTGTTTAAATGTTGTTTTTTTTTAATTATTCGGGGCAAATTTTTAGTTAGTAAAATTTTGGGGGTGGGCCCGGACTACCCGGCCCTTCCCTCCTCCTAGGCCCATATCAGTAGGTTCAATTTTAATTTTGAATTATAAATACATTAGATTTCCATAGTAAAGTAAAAGAAATAATAAGTTTCGTAATATAGTAAAAAAGTAATAAAATAAAAAAAAACTCGAAAATTATTCATAGAAATATAGAAAACTCTAAAGGCCCATATCACTAGGTTCTTTATACGTTTGCAAAAGAATTTTATTATTAGATCGACTTGTCGACATAATAAAATTTAAGAACCCTAATTTGACATCTGTAAATTGTAATAATTGTATCATCAAAAAACTTGGCAGTTATACGTAGATTAGGTGATATGAATATGATCAATCTGCACTGATGATGCAGCCAGGACCTGAATAGTGGATGTTTAGAGGATACTAGTAAACCTTAAAAAAATTGTAGCTCCGATAACGATACTTGTGTGGAAAACCGTAGTTTTTAGTTTTCTAAAATGTATTATTTAGTAATCATATTAAATCAGCTTAATTTTTTTACTTACATGGTTTTAACGCTGGCCAATCTTCCATGGAAACACGTTTGTCTTCGAACTCCTGGCCACCGTAAGCCAGGAGCAACCTTCCAGACTCGCCCAGAGCCTTCAGGGGAAAGTAGTAGAAAGAAACTTTCGGCATTTTGCTGGACACAAATAAAAGTTATTATTGTATTATATTTAATTATAATTTGCTATTTTTATAGCAAGTAAACTTTCATAATAATTTTAAACTTATAAAAAATTAAAATAATTGTAAAAATAAAATTATAAATCGAAATATCTATATATGTAGGTAGGAATTTAACCTAAAATGCTTCTACTGAGAAATATTTCCTGACTTATTTCATAATATCCATTCAATAAACGCATACTTACAATACTTAAAAAAAAACAATTAAATTCTAAAGAAATGTAGTATAAATGATAACATATTTTCAATTTATCGTCCCCATTCGTTTCACAAGTACCTACATGGGCCGCCATATATGAAAATATTTTAGTTCTCTAGACGCCGGTAGAACGTTTAAAATTAAAATGTTTAATCAATAAATAAACTTATAAAATTGTCATCTTGCAATCTATTCTTAACATTTGTAAAGAAATCTTAAAAACCGATTAATTTAATAATGATTTTCAATATAAATACTTACAAATAATTGTTTTTTGGTTAGTAGTTACAAGAGAATCGCTCTTGCCGGTTGACCGTCGGTGACTGAACTAAACTGAGTGAACAGTTCTATAGAAATAGAATATGTTATACGGCATATACGAGAGCAGCCATTGTGTGAACAACGAACTTGGCATTCTGTCAATGTTGATAGTTTATACCGGCTTTTTGATTGTTAATTTGTTATGTTACTGGCTGGATGAGTTTTGTTTTGACTATATTTTTTTTCTGTGGCACGGTGGCGTGGTGCTTTGTTATTATCTGTATTTCTATTTTATATTAAAATAAAATAAATTAGCTTCACGGTGTATCCCGCACACAGCAGGGTAGGCAGAGGGAACCTAGTGTTAAGTCACTCCGTTCCCCACTTTCTGCCGAATTTTTGAGGCATTGCGTGTTGAGTGGCAGAACTGAACGCCGTGCTTAGCCTCGTCACCAGGGCGAAGAAATGGAAATATAAATTTAAGTAAATATTTCATCTCCTCGAGTGGGGATCGAACCCACAACCAGTCGGTTTTACAGTCACATCTCGTGCCGCTGCGCCACGACTGGCCTCATTCTATTTTATAATGATATTATAAAGTTTGTTTGATTGAATCTCAGGAACTATTGGTTAGAATTAAAAATATTTTTGTGTTGAATATATGCATTGTTTCGTGCATTTATCGAGGACGACTATAGACTATATTATATACCTTAAAATAATCCACTTTATCTCCTTCATATCAACCTCGGACATCTAATATGTGTCATGACTCACACACAACAACAGTTGTGTGTGAGTCTATAGTTTTTTTTTCCATTTGACTACGCGGGCAAAACCGCTGGTAAAATCTGGACTATTATAAAAGTATGTATACTTCTTGCGAGGCGTAAGCTGAGCTTTGCATTTGTTGAGTGATTATCAGAGTACAATCAGAAAGAAACTTTTAAAAGTTAAATTTATTATTAGAAATCATTAAAAAGAATTTGAATATAATAATACATATCATTTCTTTTAGACTGGATATTACATTTTAATAATTTATACTCTCGTCTGATGATGGGTTAATAATGAATCTTTTCATTATATCATTAAAACAACGTTATGATCTCGAAATTTTATTTTATCCTTTTACTGCTTGGTCTCATATTAATTTTTAAAAAGTCGAACAAAAAAATGAAATATTAAAAATTAAATGTTCCCAGTACAAGAAGTATCGGCCGGTTTAAGGAATGCAAATGACATTAATTTTCAATATGTCGAAGCCCAAAATAAAACAATAAAAATAAACATGTGGCGCTAGTATCAGTACAAGAAGTGTAGTGCAGGTTCTCAAAAAACAGTATCAACCATTACATCTACACTATGTATGAACACTCACCCAAACGCAAAGCTCAGCTTAGACCCCACGGAATTTACAACACTTTAGTTTATGTTTAACTTCTAATATCAAAGAAAAAAAAATGTTTTGCAGATGAAATAAAACAATACAAAGATAGTATTTTTTTATTTTATTAAATACAATTATTTTTTCTCATTGGAATTATTTTTTCATCATTTATGATATAGTAAGTATCATGTTACTGTAATAATTATAGAAATGTTGTTTTTTAAATAAATATTCTATTTTTTTAGTTTAGTACCTACAACAGTTACAAAATTGTTCCCAATCACATATAAAACTACTTTTTTTATTATTTTTGTACAACAGGTTGGTAATACAATATAAGATATAGAATTTAGAGAACACATAGAATTTTGTCGCTATATCAACAAATATTTAATTTGTACTCAGATGGGTAGAGTGCAGAATAAGTAAATAATTTTTAACATAATAAACCGACTCAATCCTGATTCCATAATTAGAACCAAACCAAACATTCATAAAACTACGCTTCATGTTAATAATCCTTTTCAATGAAAAAATAATCATCGAAATCTGTTGGCGTAATATTGAGTTATTCGTTCATTTGCTGCGTACCTACATACCTACTGGATAGCATTGTCAGAAATAGACCAAATTAAAGTGGAACCACACGGTAAGCACCAGCTTTCAAATAAAAAAAAAATCATCAAAATCATTTAACTCAGTCAAAAGTTCAGAGGTAACAAACATAAAAAAACAGTCGAATCAAAAACTTCGTACTTTTACAGATGTCGATTAAAATGAGAGTCTACAGTTGGAAAGAATATAATTATATACAATAAGTAATATTAGAACTATCAATAATAATAGTAATATTTTTCCTATTTTTGTTACGAAATTTTCTTTCTTTTGATTAGCTTTTTGATTTAATTTTTTGCTTTTTCATTTAGATTTGACTTTCAGAAATATCTCTTTATCATTGTTGGCTTAAGAGTCAATCTTAAGCACATGCAGCGATTTAATCTTCTAAGTATTAAAAGTCGTTTAAATACTAGTCTGACTGGTTTTATCGCTTTTCAAACTGGAGGTAGGTAGATTTACTTATCGCCATCTTAGTAGACTACATCTGCACAGTCTTAAAGCTCACGATACGTTTTTGATTAGCAAATATTTGTATTTCTTTCCAATATAAAAAAAAGTTTTGTACGAGTGATTTTTTGAGGATAGTCGAGTTACAAAGCATTGCATTTCAAAGAGATTCTTTTTTTTATTACGAGAGCGAAGCGTGTATGGGAGAAAAATCTCAAGTTTTTAGAAATATTTTCTAAACATTTCTGAATTATTTGCTAATGATTACAAATTTAAAAACCCAATAGTTTATTAAATAATTTAAAATTGTTTTATTTAATAAAATAAATATATTTTTTTAAATATTTAAGTGATCGCGAAAACTGAATGCTATTGGCTCCGTGCACGATTACAGCGCCACCCAGCGTACGCAAATTTGTTGGCTCTGACGTTTTGGTTTGTTAAGATTTTACTTTCTACATTATTTCAAATTATTGTTTTTTGAAAATACTTGTGCAAATGATTATAATACTACAATTACTAGTCAATTGAAACGTTATTTTACTGAAAATGAATTCAGTAATGCCTTGATCATAAAAAGAAAATAAGTCATAGAAATTATTTAATTATTATTAAAATATGCAATATAAAAATGTTTATTATTAACCAATTATTTAAATACCATAACAGAAAATAATTTAAGAAATAAAAGTCATTTAATTTTAATTATGTTTGTATTATTTGTAAGTGTAATTGAATAAAGAAATAACATAACATAACATAACATAAAAACTCTTTATTTCACACCAGAAAATTACAAAATTAACAAATAAATTCATATAACAAAATAAAAAATGTGAAAAGGCGGCCTTATCACTAAGAGTGATCTCTTCCAGGCAACCTAATCCAAAGAATCAATTTAAAAGAACGGGCATGGCGCGGTGCAAAGATACAAGACAATTACATATACAGATATTAATATAGATAATAATATTTATTTATAAACCTACACAAATACTATCTCATAAACTACATAGAATACACATACATAATAGAAAAATATAAATAGAAAATACATGATAAATACATAAAAACATATAAAATAGACTACATACTAAGATAGTAATTTTTAACTTTATATTTAAATATATTTATGGATTTAGACTGCCTTATAGCTCGTGGTAAGCTATTCCATAGCTTCGCAGCTTGGACAGTGAATGATTCACTGTAGCAACGGGTACGACACAAAGGTATTTCCAGGACATTATCACTTTGGGAGCGGAGACTTAGGGGAAGACGGGAGTTGGAGCCGAGAAAGGTGAAGCGTTCTTTAAGGTAAGTGGGAGTATCAGGATGAAAGAGAATAGAGTAGAGAAGAGTCAAGGTGTGGACATTCCGACGTTCTTTAATGGGAAGCCATCCAAGCTTCGTTCGATGCTGACTGATATGATCAAATTTTCTCAGACCAAAGATGAATCTTATGACAAGATTTTGAAGGCGCTCCAATTTGTTGAGCAGTTGCTGTGACAAATCCAGGTAACAGGTGTCAGCATAGTCTATTATAGGTAGTAAAAGTGAGTGTGCTAGGGTTATTTTGGTTTTTATTGGTAACAAATTCTTCCATCTTTTCAACCTACCCATAGCGTAGTACAATCTGCGGCTTAACTCAGATATTTGAGACGTCCACGAGAGAGTGCTGTCTACCTTGATACCTAGATTTCTCACATTGTCGCAATACTCCAAATTACAAGCGTCGAAGATTATAGGTGGAAGGGAAGGGATATTGATTTTACTAAGTTGCTTAGGACTGCCAAGAATACACACTTGAGACTTTTTAGGATTTACAGACAAACCATATGATTTGCTCCAGGTACTAATGGTTTGCAGATTGGAGTTAACTAGACTAATAGCCCTCGCAATATCATCTACGTTGGTAGTCGTGTAAATCTGCAAGTCATCAGCGTATAAGTGAAACGGTAGGGATAAAAGGTTAGCAACGGAATTGATGAAGATGGAAAAAAGTAAAGGAGAAAGTACCCCACCCTGAGGAACACCAGCATTAAGATTGCACACAGACGACTGTTTATCATTTAACCGAATGTATTGCTCACGGCCATGTAGATACGAGTAAAACCATTCAATAGCCTCTGAGGAAATATTAATAGATTTTAAGACAGCTAAAAGGATATCGAAATCAACAGTATTAAAAGCATTTGAAAAGTCCAGAAGAGTAAGAATAGTGATTTGTTGATTGTCGATTCCATATCTAATATCATCATTTACCTTGTTTAATGCTGTGACAGTGCTGTGTCCAGGGCGGAATCCAGACTGGAAGGGAGATAGGATATGATGCTTGGTGAGGAAGGATAAGAGTTGTTGGTGGACTATACGTTCTAGTACTTTAGACAGGAAGGGCAGGATAGAGATCGGACGATAGTCTGTAAAGGAGGAGGGATTAGATACTTTAGGTATGGGAATAACTATCGCCTGGCACCAGGAGTCAGGGAAAGTATTTGAGGAAAGAGAATGGTTAAAAATGTGGCAGAGAACAGGAAGTACAATGTTGATACTTAAAATAATCATCCTTCGACTGATTTGATCGCTACCAGTAGCATCAGATTTAATGGCGAGTATATGTTTCTTTACGTCGTCAGAAGAAACAGAAGTAAAATAGAAAGAAGAAGTATCGGAAATAAAAGGAATAGATTTAATGGTATTTATTTTAGTACTACGATTTAATATTCTGACATGTGTGAAGTGTTTATTCATTTCATCAAGATCCGTTCTGTCGCTAACCGCAGTAGTTTTTCGAAAGCCTCCTATACCCATCGAGTCGAGAAATTTCCAAACTCCAGCTGAATTGCTATTTTCGATGGAGTTGTGAATAAAAGTGCGCTGTGCATCTCTACAAATTCTATTACATCGGTTCCTTAGTTTTTTAAACCTATTCTGATTTTCTTCTGTAGGATTTCTTTTGTACTTTGACTTGGCTGAGTTGCGCTTTGCCATAAGTTTCTTAATATCATCCGTTAGCCAGGGAGCAGGAATGTGCTTAAGTTTTATAGGTCGGAGTGGGGCGTGCACGTCGAAGAGCTCAATCAAAAGGGAATTAAATATACAAATTTTTTCGTTAATGGACGGAGCATTTAATACACTATCCCAATCCAAATGATTTAGATTTTGCAGGAAGGCTACGTTATTAAAATTTTTAAAACTCCTGCGCATGATAATTGTGGGCTTAATTTTCGGAGTACGAACTTTATATGTCATGTACACAAGATCATGATACGAGAACGCTTCAGCGCATAGCTGGCCATAAGTGGCGACTCGTTCATGCGAAGAAACGATCATTAAATCTAATTGGGATGGAGTGGTGTTAGGAAAAAAGTGGGTAGCATTAGTGGGAAGAAGATTAAGGTTAGCACTATTTATAATATTTTTAAGTCGATTAGCTCGCAAATCATTTCGAATTAAACAAGTGTTAAAGTCTCCCATTATAATAGTATGATGGACATTTGGCACATACTTGTCCAGCAGAGTTTCTAAGGTGTCAAAATAATTAACGTGAAGTGATGGGCTGTAAAATACGCCAAGCAATAATTTTAAAGTGCCGAAAAGCACCTCAATAAAAATATGCTCAGAAGAATTAGAGTATAAGGTAGGAGACTTGTCGAGAATAGAAAACGGTATATGGCTACGTAGGTAGATAGCGACTCCACCACCGCCTTCTCCTGTACGGTCATTACGGATGAGATGGAAACCGGGTAATGCATAGGATGTGGATGGTAGGGAAGGTTTTAGAAATGATTCAGAAACTAGGATCGCGTGTATGTTCCTAACATCAAAAGTAGTTAAGAGATCGGGATAATGGGCAGGAATGCTTTGTGCGTTGATATGTACCACGTTGAAGTGCTTGGCAGTGTTCGCAAAGGTTGTCTCCAAAATAGTGTTTAACGGAGCAGAAGTACTGTGGAAACTGGCGTCTGACGATAAAGATGTACACTCACAAAATGTATCATCCTCAGAATTGTCTGTATCTAAATTATACATTATAAACAAAATAATAATAAGTAAATAAATAAAAATAACAATATAAAATAAATTAAGATAAAAATATATTAACGTAGTATATTAAGTATTTTAAAATTTAAATATAATTATATATTTCCGCAATATCGATAAATACATATAATGATAAATAAATATAATGATAAATAAATATAATGATAAATAAATATAATGATAAATAAATATAATAATAGTATCAGCTATATATACTATTTCAAGTTTAGAATTAACAAATTTACATTACACCTCTGCCAGCATCTTAAAATGATATCAAATAAACATAAAAAATAGGTACAAAAATAGTAATTTCGATAAAACAACCAAAAGTAGCCTATAAAGTTAGGAAAATAATAATAATAATAACAACAGTATTAAGCGTGGAGAGAAACGTTACAAGCAAAATAAAATCCTGTAAATTACACACGCAACATTATAGGCCATATTATTTTACAACACTAATATGTCAGATGCAAAAGGACCTGTCAATATTGACATATTGTCAAATCAAGTTAACATTAATTATAAGTTTTAATAAGTTAGCTCAACAAATTGTGGGTAAATAACAAGAAATTAAGTGATATGAGACGATACAGGAAATTAGCATATGATTAAATGGATATAATGATAGAAATCCTGTATTAGTTTAGTGAATGAACCGAATGAATAATAAAAATAAATATACAGTTTACTTCCTCACAACTCTCTTGGTACGCGGGGCTAGTGTAGATGTTTTCACTCTGTTTTCGCCAGTGTTTAAGCCTGCGACTGGTGCCTTTACAGCCTGTGTCTCGGGTGTACCGGTGATAAGATCGAGCTCCATACTCGAAGAAATGCTATGGCGTTTACCATCTGGCCCCATAACAATGACAAAGCCATCTCTGGTCCAACATTTATTTACTCCTAGGCGTTTTCGGGCTGTCATAAAGGCTTCGTGTCTCGATTTCGTTAAGAACTCTGATAGTGTAATGCCAGAGCCTTTTAAATTCGTTTTAGCAAACCAGAGTTGACTTTTCAAAGTCATCTTTCTAAATTTTAATAGTAAGGGTCTTGGTTTACCAGATGTTGCGCTACCCAAGCGTTGGCACCGACTCAGATCATCCAGAGCTAAATCAGGCATTTGAAAGTGATCCGATAAGACGTTTAAAACAACAACAGAGGCATTTTCATCTTTTTGCTCGGGGATACCATGAAGTAGCAAGATCTTCTTTCTGCTTCTCATTTCAAGGACATCGAACTGTTTCGATAGAATGTTGATCTGCAATTGAAGACCTTCCAACGCACTCAGCACAAAAGAACGAAAAGTGTTAAATTGAGCTGCTACATGCGATGTTGGGCTTGCTGCTGGTATCGAAGAACTTAGGTTTTGTTGGAACTCAGCCATTTTGGAGTGAAATTGTTGAGAGAGGTCTTGCATCGATTGCTTAATAGCTTCCATAGTGTTAATATAGTGTATACACTCACAAATATAAAAAACTTTTAAAATTATGTTTATAGTGAAAAGAATTTTATAGGAATAGTTGCTGACAGGTAGGTGGGAGTTAACACATTATTTATTTATAACTAAAAGTTTGTAAATTCTATTTTTAATAAAATATTACTAGGAGCAACTTAAAAAAACGTTATAACTTTTTTGGTGCCTACCCGAAAAAAAAAAAACAAAAAAAAAAAAAACTGAAATATTTACAGATCTAAAGATCTTTTTATAATATGGGGGCCTGTAAATTTACCAATACGCAGAAGATATGTACAATGTTCTGAAATCAATACAGTTAAATACATTTTCAGGAATTTTATTCAAAATTTGGAATATTCCAAATTTTTTATAAAACTCCCGACTTCATCATTCATCTTTGCATTATCCTTTAGATTAATATTTTTTTTTCTGTCGAAGTTACCACATCTGTGTGTGTTTTTTGAGGGGTATTACGTACTTTGTTCTTAATTTTTTTATCCTTTTTAATATAAATAATTGAGTTGTCTTTTTATGTAATAATAATTGAGCTGTTTTTGAATTTCTCATTTTCTTCACTTAATAAAATGATAAATCGAACATTTTGCTTTGACATTAATAGTTGACAAAGCCTAATTTTTTCTACTTTTGGCCACCATGAACGCTGCGAGCGATTACGATATCCCCACCTAGTACTACGCACCCTGCCAATATTAAATCTATATCAAATTATTTTAGGAAATATAGTAGCTAATGCATATAATAGTATTTCTTAAGTAAAAATCGAACCTACAACCAATTTGTTATCAGTTAAGTAATTTCTAAAGATTTATCGAAGAAAACAATCACTAAAACTGCTTCTCTACGATTTGATAGAAAAAAAGATAACTTTAAATTCTTTCGAGTTACCTTATTCTACGCTAGATGGCGACCTGTGTTAACCGCTCACGGTACTAGATGGCGTTAGTATTCCATAATGTGTAGTATAGAATATACTATAGTATGTGTAGAAAATAACCTTTTTTTCCTAATTTTATTTCCCTTTTTTATATAATCTATATATTTAAATAAAACTCTTAATTTACAGAGTGACTTAAAGGAAACGCACAGACGAAAATACTGAAGCTTGGACTTAGAAAGTAGATTAGCCAGGATTAGAAAGAAGCTACACTCCCTAGTCTACTTATTGGGAGAGGAGCACTAAGAAAGTATTTGTTGAAATTGCTAGAACGACGAAAAAATGTGATTTTGAATTTATCGTCTCAAAATTTTAATTTCTTCCAAATAAAATCTGTTCTTTTCTGCTCCGTGGTACGTTTCTTGTAGTGAATATAGGTTACTTGTAAAGTATAAAAGGCGAAGATAAAAAAAGATATTTAAAAAAAATGATATGATTTTTTTTATCTCAAGTGGCTAGGTGTGTGAGTGTCTCACAACATGTTTATCTTAGATTACACTAGAAATTGTTTAAGCATAAAAAAATAATATCTATAATAGTGTGGTCAAAGATGTATATAATATTTACATATAATGTCAACGATTACTCATAAACAACTGAAAACGATAAAAATTGTTTTGCTACAGACACTACAGACAGTACCTACAATGATAGTACTCTTGTACGTGTACTTATGAAGTGAGAAGCATTTCTTTGAAGTACCATTAATAAAGAGTCAGTTATATTTCTTAGTATATGTTCTTGATAAATACTAGTTATTAGTAAAGATATACATAGAAAATATTTATATTTTTCAGTTGTACTTATATGAGAAAGTTATTGAGGCCGTCGTGGTTAAATGGAACAAAAGTGATCTAACTGTAAGCGCGGTGGTTGAACGTTCGAATTCAGGCGACTAACTAAAAACGTGAAGCTAATAGAACAGAATCAAAATACCTACTTGAATAGCTATAAAATTCTGGCAGGGTTCAGCTGATTTATTTTATTTATTTAAGAAGATCGAGAGCGATCTTCTTAAATAAATAAAATAAATTAGCTGTACCCTGTATCCCGCACAAAGCAGGGAAGGCAGAGGGAACCTAGTGTTAAGACACTGCGTTCCCCATTTTCTGCCGAATTCTAGAGGCATTGCGTGTTAACTGGAGCTTAACGCCGCGCTTTGCCTCGACACCAGAGCGCAGAAATGGAAATATAAATTTAAGCAAATATTTCATCTCCTCGAGTGGGGATCGAACCCACAACCAGTCGGTTTTACAGTCACACCTTGTGCCGCTGCGCCACGAATGGCCTCGATCTTCTTATTTTCTAATTATTTTAAAATCTATATTTTTACTTAATATAAAGCCGAGGTGTTTATTTGGACTACTGGTTCGAATTTTTTTTTATATTGAATAGTCAATTCATCAAAATGACCATTGGCTATATTACATCACTACAGAAACATTTTCTGTAATAAGATAGTATCAATTTTGTTGATTATGTTTGTGCAAACAAATCAACTAATTGTCGTTTGTACAATATATTTGTACAATAAGATATTGTTTTTAATCTAATTTATTAAATAGATTATTCTCACAAATATAAAAAATAACAATATTGAAATTATATGCTTTAAAATATTTTAGAAATGGACAGTTTAGTTTTGTTTACTTAGATGAAGTTGAAATTGAAATCTTATAAATAAATAAATACGTGAAGAAAAAATTATAATTAATATTACATAACGAACTACAGTAGATACAATATTATATTCTTTATTCAAATATGTTAGATCGGCAAATTTAAAGGTGTTATTTGGACTATACTATTTTATACCTATTTTTTTTTAGCTTCACGCTATATCCCGCATATAGTAGAGTAGGCAGAGGAAACTTAGGATTTTTTTACCGAATTCTTAAGGCACTGCATGTTCAGTGATGAAACTCAACGTGGTTTTTTGCCTCGCTAACAGAGCTAGTAAATAAAAAAATATATATATTTCTTTTCCCCGAGTGGAAATTGAACACACAAGCGTCGCGTTTATAGTAGAACGCTTGTGCTCCTGCGCCACAACGGCGACACCTCACTATCTTTTAGTATAGCTATATCAAGATATAATAAATTGACAATAAATATCAGTCTATTATATAAGTAAACTTCCTAGAACTAAATAAATGATTATAAAATCAATATTGTGTGTAATAAGAGAACTTGTGGGTTAGATTTAGATTTCCGGAAATATTACTTTGATTTCTTTCCTTTTCCTGATTTCTTATTTCATTCTAATTCGATTAGAAAATAATCAAAAAATAAAATAAAATGAAAATAATCCTTTCCCCTCAGTGGGTGTCGAACTCAAAACCATTGTGTTTACAGTCACTAATGTGCAACGATCAATAGCTACTCTTTTCATAAAATATTTTTTTTACGAAGAATATTATATATAGAAGATGTAGCAACTTCTTTATCCCTTAAATAACAACTGGTTAAAAGCGAAACATCAAAAGCAATAAACTACTTCGGATTTAGATTTAACTCATCGTAAAACGATAAACACTACCTGCTTACTGATTATCAAGCAACTGAAAAGGCGATATAGTTTGTGGCATTCATTTTTTTTAATCCAGCAACTCATGGTGATAGTAAAAGTAGTATAAGTCATCGTGGTAAACCTTTATAGACAGGATATAAGCGCACCGGTTGTGGGTTCGATTCCCACCAAGGTCGTATACAGAGATATTTTCTGTCGAAATCCAGAACTCCCCTTTTTTCCTGTCCAATATTTTAGCTTTAAACAGATATGTTTGTGTAAAGGCTTTTTTTTATTTTTCTCACAAGATTATCCTACGCCCATGATATTCGCTGGGGGGAATTAAATATTTTTATTTTTTCGCTCTGGTGATAAAACAAATAAAAGAGCGGCGTTAAGTTAGCCAATTTCAATGTCAATTTGTGCATTGTTTATCAGTTAGCACAGCTTAAAATTTTCCTATTATGTTATTTATTAGTCATTTAAGAATTTGTGGAAAATTTTATACAAAACGTATAAGCACCAAATATAGAAGTATAATTATGTAAAAAGTATTAGGCTTCACGCTGTATCCCCCATATAGCAGGGTAGGCAGAGAGAATCTAATATTAATACACTCCGTTCCCAACTTTCCGCCTTTAATTTGGCCTTATAAAACTATGTAATTTAAGATTTTTTGTCATTAAGATACGTTTCGTCTAATTGTCGACTAAATTGATTATTAAGTGGATCGCTTGGTCTTGTTACCAGAGAAAGCGAATGAAAAGAGTTCATTCCCCGTAATTGGAATGAAACCACAACCATCACAGTTTACAGTTAAATGCTGTACCGCTGCTCCACGCTGGTCTGTCTCAAAAACAGAATTTCTTAAAGTCAGGTTCCCTCTGCCTACCAACTACTTATCTGTGCCATACAGCGTAAAATACACGTGTTCCATACAAAACGAAAGGATAATACATCATTTTCTTTAAAAAGTAATTATTGATGACATAACTTCACGCTGTGTCCTAACACTAGGTTCCCAGGTTCCCTCTGCTTACCCTGTTTTTCCCTCTGTCTACTCTTCTATTTGCGGGATACAGCGAGGCTAAGTAATTACGATAAACAATATTAATAATTGCCAGTCACCGTCCAAGCCCAAGTAAGCGATAAAACGTTATCAAAAATTTCATTGGTATTTATAGAAGATATATATAGAAACTGTATTTATCCATCTTTACAGTTATTGTCTTCAAGTCAGTCCGTGTGTGGTTACAGCTGGTGTTCTCTCGTCACATAAAATGTAAATATTTTAAACTTTTCTAAGTTTTGATGGTGTGACGAAGCATAAATTTTAAAATAGTTACTTTTTTTGCTGTTTCTTATTTTGCAATATAACAAACTAGAAAGTCAATATATGAACTAGTGTAGAGCATATAGTATTGTAATGCGGTCTTTTGTTATTCACTGTCAAGGTCATGCGTGACCAAGTCGTTCTTTAAAACACACTTTAAAAGCCTTATAATTTTTATACTTATTTTATTTTGAAATTAGCGTTGACGCTGAAATTTTTGATATATGAATTTCTGGGAGTATAGAAAAGCATTAGGATAGGATTTCCGATTTTTTTCCAGTTTTTTCGAAATTCCAACAGAAATAGGAAAACGAACGAACGAAGCTTCTTGCAGTCTAGTTAATAACAATAACAAACAGAACACTCCAATATTGTTAAAAATATTGCAAATTTCTGAGAAAATGCATAATGTACAATCTTTTTTTTTCAGAAAAATGCCCCAACACAAGGTTTTCTACTTCCCCTTCAGAGCTCTTGCTGAAGGATCTCGTTTGCTATTGGCCTATGGTCAAGAAGGATTCGAAGATGTCAGAATTACTGATGAGGAATGGCCTTCATACAAACCAAGTAAGTCACCTCTAAACTCGATTTTTTGAACGCAGATTCGATACTTTTGCCATACTGCCCGACAAATTAATTATAATCAGTACAAAAAAAATATTAAAGTAACATTTCACTTAAATGTACATATTAACATATATTTTTTTCTTTTCAGCTATGCCATTTGAAACAGTCCCTGTCCTAGAGGTCGATGGTGTTAAGTACTCACAAAGTATCGCCATCGTGAGATACCTCGGTCGCAAATACGGTCTTGCTGGCAAGACATTGGAAGAGGACCTCGAGATCGACCAAAACATGTACTTCCTGAATGACATTCGTCTAGGTATATTTCTTAAATAAAGATATTTATTTTAAAATACGATCGTGCTTAGGGCCGTATTTTTAAATCGCTCTCAACTTTGAAATCGATCTTGAGATGCCTTGTTTATTCATAGATATATAATTTATGAATGTAATCGGCATCTCAAGATTAATCATCTCATGAGATCATCGATCATGAATCTGAAACTCATATATTCATAAGAAAAAGAAATAGTCCATTTTTTTATATATTATATTTATGTATGTTTCTCTTCCTTATACAGCTGCTGCATCTGTTGGCTATGCAACAGACGAAGGTCTTAAAGCTAAACTGAAGAAGGAGCTCGAGGCCAACTTCTATCCCAAGGCGTTGAAGAAACTCAATGAAATTATCGTCAAGAACAACGGACACTTAGCGTGTGGAAGGGTAAATATATTTAATTTTTTTGTATTTTTTTTGTATCCGACATAAAGCAAGAAAAATATGTTAGAAGACGTATAAATATTTAAGGTAAAGAGACTCGAACTCCAATTTTTTTTGTACCGTCTGAACACTCTATTCTCACTATTCTACTATCCATAAAGCCTTGTGTCCTTTCAATTTTTGTATAATTTAAGAGTCTCTATATATACAGTACATGGATAAAATTCATTATTTAATTTATCTTGTCTTCTTGTTTCCAGCTCACATGGGCAGACTTCATGTTTGCAGGCGTGTACGACCGTGTCAGGTTCTTACTTGGCATCCCCAACTTAGACGAACAGTACCCAATCTTCAAACAATTACAGGCTAAAGTACTAGCCATCCCACAGGTTAAGGCTTACAACGACAAAGCACCTAAATCTTTGTGGTAAAATGTAAATATTATAGTTTAAGTTGTATATATTTAATAAAATTAATATTAATCTTACCTTTTTTTTATTCACCTGCTTTTAAATATTTTTGATATTAATATTTTGATTTTAACGTTGAAAAGTTTCAAGCTATATATGGTCAATATACACAGAGTGGCCCGGCTAAACCTTATGTGATAATCGCTATGCGTACTTTTACAGTTCCAATATTTCGACACAATAAAGTTGAGTTTTCTAATAACTAGTATACATCTAAAAGCAGATTTTTTATTTATTCTTTTTAATCTTTTTAACAGTATTTAACCTTTGGATATATAAAAACAGTAAACAGAGATGGAAAAGGAAACCCTGATACTATCTCTTGGTTCACCTTATTAGATACGCTATATGTATATAACTTTGTCTTTTACTACATCATTTTTTAATTCCACGCCGTATTCCGTGTAGGGTGGGCAGAGGAAATCTGAGAATATAATGCAGAAGCTAAGACACTCCGTTCCCATTGAGGTATTTTCGTTCCCATCTTTCAGCCGAAATCTAGATAGATTACGGGAGTAGGATTCGAACCCACAACCGTCATGTTTACATATGCCTCCGTGTGACGACGGTCTCCACTACTTCAATTGAATACATCCATACATGATATCCATGATAATTCATAATCCAGTCGACGTTTTTTTCAATGTATTATTCAATAGGTCCTAACACCTATTTCGACTGATATATTGAAAAATCGTGCTTAAAAACCAGATTAATATTAGTTATTAAGGATTATTGTTGAAAAAATGTTTTTAATCTATTTCCTCGTTCGTTATCATAGTAACCATACCATACATATTGGGCAAAGGATTATGCTTTATCATTTGCTTATCATTATCGTCCACGTAAATGAGTTACTAAGTCCAATTTTCTCTTTATATATAGTACCGATACAAAAATTATTGTTTTTTGCCATTTTATTTAAATACAATATATATATATATATATATATATATATATATATATATATATATATATATATATATATTATTTTACTTAAATTTATAATAAAATTGCCAGTACTCTACAAATTAACTGTATTTACTCTAAAATGCACGTTTGTTTAAGATTTTATAAAGTGTTGAGCACCATAGTAAATTATGTTTTTGAAAAATTTTAAAGAACATAATAGTAAAGTATTATATAATAATGGAATAAAGTTATTATCTTTATTCCATTATTATATAATACTTTATTATATAATAGCTACCACCGGTTCGGAAGGCAGTTCTGCTGAGAAGAGCCGGCAAGAAACTCAACAGTTGCTCTTTTCAAAGTCAATGGTATAATTTAATTATTACATTATCTGGCAGCTATCCTGCATCACATTCAATAGACATTAATTCCATACATGTTTATCCTCTAAATATTATTGAACAGTGTAATAAGCTTTACTTTCCTTTACTTTATCAGGTTCCCTTTACTGCACAGCAGGGTATACAGCATGAAGCTAAAAAAACTAAATACAATTTTTTTATCTATCTGTTTATCCTAATCACGATCATGGCCTAATGTTAGATTCTCTAAGCTGTAATTACATATAACTTTTATTCACATCAAATAATACAAATAATATGTTTTCTACAAAGCAAAGACATGACACAGTATTTTCCTCGTTGCGTAAAGAATGATGATGTGAAAAATATTAATACTAAAAGATTCTGCCAGTCACTGACGGTGAGATAGCAAGGCACCACTAACATCGACTCATATTATCAAGAAATATTGTAGGTAGAGTTATATAAATAGATTTCATTTGTAAACTCTACCACACTCTACAGTCGTCGTTCGGTATTGGGTTAGTCTAGTCAGTGTGCGATCGTCACTCGTGGTGTTCTCACGTCAGTTACAAGCAAAATAAATGTAAGTAATTTGAAATTTTAATTTGAGAAAAAATATTTTTTTTATGTTATCTTCTTTAAATTTTTGAAACGTGTCTGAATCTGTGATTAATTGTATATTTTAATATTATATTAACATAAATACTACAGCACGGTTGAAATTCCATAGCAACGATCAAATAGCAGTTTATAAGAACATATTGTTATTTCCTGTCCCTTTTATAGTCAAGATTATAAATGATGATTAATTTTAATTATATAATGTCATTGTTAAACTAATATGGTAGCTTAAATTATACGTGTTGTATTGATTTAGCTGATAAACTGGCCTCTATTTGAATTTCGAACTCGTTCATGGCCAAGGTCAAAGTGGTATAAAATGCCGGCCGGTTTCATTCGTCAAAACATATTTCAATTTATTTATGTTTCCTTTAGCTCATATTGAATTGTATTTTAAAATCTACCTAATATCTATTTTTTATCATTAATGTATAGTTTTTTTTTTAATATTTTGTAGTTATAATTTGTCGGTTATATATATTTTTATTTTGTTTTCTTGATTACCATGCTATATTAAATTGTTCTTCTTTTTGTCTTTTTCGGAGATGACAATGAGAAACTAGTTATCATTTTTATTCACCAGTTAAAATGACATTGCATTTTGACGAATTGGACCAGAAAATCTCCATTATTAAAATAAATTTGGGGAATACCCGGGGAACTGAACCATTATACCTGTTAAACAACAAATTTGTTCACGATGTCATCAATGTTATAATTCTTGATTTTAGCTAACTGTATTTATATATATATATATATATATATATATATATATATATATATATATATATATATATATATATATATATATATATATATATATATATATATATATATATATATAAAATTAAACTATAGTTATAATTTATTTAATTACATGTATTGTATTTGTATAATAATAGCATTTATATTTTTTTTCAGAAAAATGCCCGAATACAAGATTTTCTACTTCCCCTTCAGAGCTCTTGCTGAAGGAGCTCGTTTGTTATTGGCCTACGGTCAAGAAGGATTCGAAGATGTCAGAATTACTAACGAAGAGTGGCCCTCATACAAACCAAGTTAGTATACACCTTTTATTTAGTTTCATTCCTTATCTCGCATATAGCACTGCTATAAGGTAGTGTCAAGACACTCTATTCTGCACCTTACATTCGAATTGTAGACTTTACGTGTTGAGTAACGAAGATTAACGCCACGCCTCGTCTTGATACAGTGGGGAAATGAAAATAATCCATTCCTCTTCAGAAAATCTTGGTTGGGGATCAATTCGGGAGTCAGACGTAGCCCCGATGCGCTACGATTCCCTCAAAAATATGTAAATTACTAATAAAATATTATATATTCGCTTTTAAATTAATAAATTTAATCTTTATTTATCCAGCGTAGAATTTTAAAAATAATAATAATTGTTAACGTTTATTTTTAAATCTAATAATACTTTTTTTGTATTTTCAGCAATGCCGTTCGGAACAGTCCCTGTCCTAGAGGTCGATGGTGTTAAGTACTCACAAAGTATCGCCATCGTCAGATACCTCGGTCGCAAATATGACCTGGCTGGGAAGACATTGGAAGAGGACCTCGAGATCGACCAAAACATGTACTTCCTGAATGACATTCGTCTAGGTATTTTTTTTAAATATCTATATAGTAAATACGTGAAGCAAAAAGTTTGGACTCCTTTTTTACGAAAATTGCGCGGACGGAGAAGTATGAAATTTGCCACACTTATGGTTTATGTGTAGGAAAAGTGCAAAACGTTAATATTTTTCAATAAATAAATAATCCTTATAAAGTTCATAAAGGGCACTCGTGGAGCAGAGGCACAAAGTGTGACTGTAAAACAGACTGGTTGTGTGTTCAACCCCTCTCGAGGAGATGAAATATTTACTTAAATTTATATTTCCATTTCTTCGCTCTGGTGTAGCGCGGCGTTGAGTTCTGCCACTCAACACGCATTGCGTATTGAGTGACAGAATTAAAAACCATTTTTTGCTACGTTACCAAAGCAAGGAAAAAAAATATAAAATATTTCATTTCCTCGATTATTATATATATAACATCATTAAGCAAAATTGTATAATTATACTAGTTTTTATTTACTTTTTGTAAAAATATATTTTATCTGTATGTAATATATTGTATTTTTTATGCAGCCGCTGCTTCAGTTGGTTACGCAACAGACGAAACTCTTAAGGCTAAACTGAAGAAGGAGCTTGAGGCCAACTTCTACCCTAATGCGTTAAAGAAACTGAATGAAATTATCACCAAGAACAACGGACACTTAGCTTGTGGAAGGGTAATAAAATATTTCTACTTTTATTTTATCATGTATATTGCCAGTCGTGGCGCAGGGGCACAAAGTGTCATTGAAAATCCACTGGTTGTGGGTTCGATCCCCGCTCGAGCAGATGATATATTTACTTAAATTTATATTTCTATTTCTTGGCTTCGGTGTCGAGGCAAAGCGCGGCGTTGATTTCAGCCACTCAACACGCAATGCCTCCAGAATTCGGCAGAAATTTCGCAACGGAGTGACTTAACACTAGGTTCCCTCTGCCTACCCTGCTGTGTGCGAGATACAGCGTAAAACTGATTTAATTATTTTTATTTAAAAAGAAAATATTATGATTGAAATGACAGTTTACAGTATACAGTCACAATTTATCTAAACATTTCTCTGTTAATATATAGCCACAAAATTAAGAAGACACATAAAACTTTCTTTATTTGGCATTGAAAATGAAATACCCACGTGGGAAGTAACTAACTCTAAAAACACGAAGATTCACATTTATTTTTGTTCATACACATAGACAAAATATATTATACTCACAATTAACTTTTCAATTTCAGCTCACATGGGCAGACTTCATGTTTGCAGGCGTGTACGACCGCGTCAGGTTCTTACTTGGCATCCCCAACTTAGACGAACAGTACCCAATCTTCAAACAATTACAGGCTAAAGTGCTAGCCATCCCACAGGTTAAGGCTTACAACGACAAAGCACCTAAATCTTTGTGGTAAAATGTAAATATTATAGTTTAAGTTGTATATATTTAATAAAATTAATATTAATCTTACCTTTTTTTTATTCACCTGCTTTTAAATATTTTTGATATTAATATTTTGATTTTAACGTTGAAAAGTTTCAAGCTATATATGGTCAATATACACAGAGTAGTGGCCCGGCTAAACCTTATGTGATAATCGCTATGCGTACTTTTACAGTTCCAATATTTCGACACAATAAAGTTGAGTTTTCTAATAACTAGTATACATCTAAAAGCAGATTTTTTATTTATTCTTTTTAATCTTTTTAACAGTATTTAACCTTTGGATATATAAAAACAGTAAACAGAGATGGAAAAGGAAACCCTGATACTATCTCTTGGTTCACCTTATTAGATACGCTATATGTATATAACTTTGTCTTTTACTACATCATTTTTTAATTCCACGCCGTATTCCGTGTAGGGTGGGCAGAGGAAATCTGAGAATCTAATGCAGAAGCTAAGACACTCCGTTCCCATTGAGGTATTTTCGTTCCCATCTTTCAGCCGAAATCTAGATAGATTACGGGAGTAGGATTCGAACCCACAACCGTCATGTTTACATATGCCTCCGTGTGACGACGGTCTCCACTACTTCAATTGAATACATCCATACATGATATCCATGATAATTCATAATCCAGTCGACGTTTTTCGACGTTAACTGTAACTATTGTACTTTAAGTTTAGGTTAAATGTATTAAATTATTAATTTTATTTTTATTTTTTCATTTCATTCCTATTAAGTTTGAAGATATTCCTATTAACCCTATATATCCTAAATAATTTAATTATTACATAAACTCGCAGCTATCGTGAATGACATTCAATAAATATTAATTCCATACATCTTTATCTTGTTAATATTTTTGAACACTGTAATAAATTACTTGTAAGTATTGTTTTTACAGATATACTAAATTGTTGTAGTGGCAAATTTAGAATACATAACGGAATTTTATTATATACACGTACACTCAGTCCCATTAATGATTTATGCTTTTTTACTACGAAAATGGCTATAGTTGACTCGTCGGGTTAGTTACAACATAATTGCGAACGGGGCAGAGCTGAGTTTATCCGCCAGTGCTTCCAGGTGCGAATTCCACTAGAGTTTGGAATCTATAGTTATAACTAAGAAAATTGTTGAATCCTTAAATTATTATAAGAGTTTCCTCTTACAAGGCTAAAATCAACAAACTCTCAACACATTAGACATTTAACTTATAACATCACTTAAGTTCTAAAAAGTCAAGGTTCATAAAAAGTCAGATCGTTAACATAAAGAAGAAATAAAAAGGGAGCAGAATATATCCTTGTGGAACGCCCTTAGATTCAGATTATTTTACATTATATATATATATATATATATATATATATATATATATATATATATATATATATATATATATATATATATATATATATATATATATATATATAATGAAGTGTCTTAACACTAGGTTCCCCTTGCAGTGTGCAGGATGCAGCATGAGGCTGATGTATTATCTGAAGTACAACTATTTTTTAAGCGCGTGCGCTGCAAATATAGTTTAATATATGTCAAGACGTTGTATGATTAAAATATTCAATTTTATTAGATCTAAAAAAATCCGCGACACCAGACAATAAGACAATTTTGTGACAAGAAATAATTGACATTTGTAATAACTTACGAGCGAAAGTTATTTCATCATCAAGCAAATTTAATGAAGATAATCTTCGGCCTTTATTTTATGCAATTAGGAAGTATACTTTTCGAGAAAATGTATAATTAAAATAATTCAACGCTCTGTTTACGGCTGCAAGCCTAGGCTCTGCGGGGGGCGCCCTTTCCGCCGATGACATCCTCTCATACAGCCACATAGTGCTTGTACATTCTCAAAATTATCAAAGCAAGTTGTTTATGATTAAATATATCAATCTCTTGGGAAATGCAGCATAATAAATGTATTATAGGTGGTATGGTGGTGGCGAAGCCGCGAGTGGGCCGCTAGTAATTTATAAAAAAACTAGCGACCCACTCGCGGCTTCGCCCGCTTAAACTACTGAATTATTTATCTAATATACTGAATTGCTTTCCTTAAACAAATGACACAAACAACAGAATACTTAAGTGGTAAAAATCATAAACAACGTAATAGGTAGTCTACCTATTATTCTTTTATGTAAAAATATTTAAACGGAAGATTGATGATTGATGATTATTTAAAGAGCTCCAAAATATGTGCAATTGTTTCTAAACCTACTTTACTAAAGAGCTAGGCATTGAAGCATTCTCTAGTCCTTTCTTCTGGCGCTGGGGAACGGCATCAAGGCCATCTGGCCGTGGTCTCGAGCGGCAACCATCAATATGGGTGCATCGTTAGGGGGCCCTTTGGCCTTAGGACTGTGTACCTGCCCTAGACCAGATACAGAGAGAGTTTTCTGGTGGGAATGGAAGGATAATCAAATGTCACCTGAGCGGTAAGCTCAGCCAGTTGAGACACTCAGTCAGGACGACCAACTTAAGGCCGTGCGTTGGGATGTCATCGGTATATAATTTGTAGAGGGCAAGTGATAAAATGCTGCCCTGGGGAATTCCGGCAGCGATCGAATGGCTGCTACACTCTCCACTCTCACGGAAAATGTCCTATCAGGTAGGTAGTCGGTAAGAACATGCGCGACGTGATAGTGGCGGCCCTGAGCACTTTATGTGCTACGTCGAGCGAACGAACTATTACACTCTCTTTTCGGTTAATCGCTGCTGCACCGTAGTGACTCGCTCTGGCCACCGCAGAGTGGTTGAGTGTCCGCTCGCCAAACTATTTGCTTCGTGGTGCTGGAGAAGTGGGAGGAATAACTTGTCGAATAACTTCGCCATCGTGCTGATGAGCCTTAGGTAACATGATCAGGCCCTCCTTCTATGCCCGGGGGAAAGGAGCCAGGCGGCGGTGGCGGATGCACTTTTATAAGAAAACGACGCGTGGCGGGCGTCGAGCCATATAGCGCAGCTAACATTTTTAGTAATGTAATTTTTAATCTGTGTTACGGTTTCAAAAGTACTTATTAAAATTAAAAACACTAAATGACAGATTTTATGTACATTAAATGAAGAGCTCTTGCAACAAGCTTACATAATTATAGTGGCGCATTTATTTATTAAACTAGCACATTTTAAGAGTAATAAATGTTACGTACAATAAACAGTATGTTATTTTCCTTCTTTAAAACAAAATATATAACTATAAAAACATATTATATACTATATATCCTGATTTAGACTCTTGTGGACAGTGCAGCATTCAAATGAACAGCACAGCATTTGAATGGATTTTTTGTCTATAATATAGCAAATTTACTATAAAATTTTGCCCGCTTGTACAACACAATTATTTATTATCTCGTCTCATTTACTTTCGTAACCTAATAACGTTATCATTTTAAAGATAATATCCATACATTGATACCTAAAGTGAGTAGATATAGATGGAAAAATGGTTTGCGGGGTTGCAGTCACTTCCAGATGCACAATTTACATAAAAATTTTACTTTTTTTAACATAAACCTATTTTAGGCAGAGGGAACCTGGAGACCTAGTATTTAGACACTTCGGTCCCATTAAGACACTTTCTCCCCTACTTTGCGCTGAATGCCCCCGTAGGGCATTATGTGTTGACTGGCGGAACTTAACTCTGTGCTTTTCCTCGTTACCAAAGCGAGAAAATAAATAATAAGCCCACTCAAACCCACTTTCCGCCGAATTCTGGTGGCATTGCGTGTTGAGTGGCGATACTAAACGCCGAAACAAAAAAATATAAATTTAAATAATTATTTTATTTCATCGAGTAGGAATCAAACCCACAACCGGTCGCGTTTACAGTCACACACTGGGCGAGAATATAAAAATATTAAAAGTTACATTTTCTCAAGTGAGAATCGAACCTATATACCCTGTCGCACTTACAGTCAAACGACATCTGTGCCCAGCGCCACGATAATCTAAAATCCTTCGATTTCGTCACTGACTGACTGACTGATGATCGTCAAAGTTCATAAAGTACTTCTTAAAGTCGAAGTCGAGTCGTTCTATAATCTATAGGAAGCTGAAATTGGTATATATAGGTTAATGCTAGTACACGAACAATAAACAAAATCCTTTAAACTGTAATCCTCCTACTTCCATAAATAGGAAATGGAAGTTTGCATTAGAATTCAGGATTTTCAGAATACACAAACAACAAAAACAATATATAAATTCATATAATTCAGAATTTTCAGTAAATCTTCCTTGACCTTTTCGAATGAGGTGGTAGAATTTTGTCTAAATTTACCTTTATACAGACTTTACCAATCACTAAATAGCTAATTTACAAAAAAAATTGTACAGATTTTCACAGATTTTCCCACTCTTCTTACTCTAAATCTTGTCCGTTTTTGTGCCTTTACACATTTATTTTCACATTGTTATTTTGCTACCTGCAATCTTACAATCTTACAAAAAACGGAATCTTATGAAAAATAAAAATCATGTAATGGCCTAAGATCCCATCGCTTAAAACTGTAGGGAATAGATTTTCTAATGAAACTTATATTTAGGAATGATACATGATAGTAGAATAGATTACACTAGGGTTGCCCAAAAAAATCCTGCCGCAATCACCTTTAATTAATGTTTTTCGTAACTCGTTTTTGGAGAAAATTGCACTCATATGTTTTTTATGTGAATCGCACATCATTTGAAAGAAAATCGCATAAGGAATTGGAAAAACAATGGTTGCCAGCTCTCAGTCTGCCGCAAGCCCAGGGTTGCCTGGTTTAAAGAGGTCAGTTAATGTTAATATTTGCACTTATGTGTTTTTTTAATGAATTATATATCAAATTAAAGCTTATTTTTTTTCTCATCACTAAAACACATGGTTGCCTGCAAAATAACTGCCGCAAGCAAAGGTTGCCATCATTTGAAATATTTTATTCCGATTCCGTTTGACTTAGAATAGACGATGAAATACGCGGTTTGCCTTATGTTTTAAAGTAAAATATTATAAAATAGAAGGTCAATCTTAAAATTAATATTTATTCTAGCTGTCTAGCTGTTCACCTGTTAAATGATGATTTTAATCATATTAAGTACATACAAAAAACTATTTAAACATGAAATCATCCTTATTTTTCCATTGAAATAATGATTCTATGATATTAAGTCTTTGTTAAATCTGTTTTCTAGATATTAATACTCGTTTAAATCGTTATTTTAAAACGACTAAATTATCATCTATATATATAAAACAAGTACCTGATTGACTGAGATAAGACGCACGCACAGCCGCTGATGGTAGAAACATGAAATTTGGACAGATGTTTTTTTTCATAATCTGGACATCCACTGATAAGGGATTTTAAGAAAATTGAACCCTAAATGGATAAAATAGGGGCTGAAAGTTTGTATGGTTTTTTTTAATCGGCACTGATTTTTATAATATTTCATTCCTAAAAATATTTCATTGAACACATGTTTCATGGTTTTTTATAATTCATCCCGTAAGGGTTCAAATAAGCGGGCGAAGCTGCGCGCGCCCACTAGTATTAAATAAACGTTTACAAATATCGTTCTATTATAAGGTATTAATTACATAATGTTTTCATAATATAATGTAGGTTGACAATTATTGCAGATATTTTATTTATTAATCAAGAAAATATGGAAAATTACCTCGTTATAAACTCTCAATCTCTCTCTTCGTTCTCAGAGAAAAATATATAATATTAAACATTAAATTTAATTATACTTATCAAACATTAATTATACTTACGTTTTGCATTAGAAAATAATTGAAAAATAAAAATCAAATCAGATTCACGCTGTATCCCGCACGTAGCAGGATAGGCAGAGGGAACCTAGTGTTAAGACACTCCGTTCCACACTCTCTGCCGAATTCTGGAGGCATTGGGTGTTGAAGGGCAGAACTCAACGCCGCGCTTTGCTTCGACACCAGAACGAAGAGATGGAAATATAAATTTAAGTGAATATTTCATCTCCTCGAGTGGGGTTCTTCTTTATATTTTTGTTTTACAACAATGAACTTTTTGTGACACTGTAAGTGATAACCGTGCATTGTGTTACTATTTAAGAAAATGGTACTGTATATAAAATTCATTTTTTGGCGAAACAACAACATAATTTTACAATTCAGACTCATTATTAAATTCCACACACATTTTCGCACAAAAAACAGATCTTCATTTTTGTCATGTTAATGTTGCACTGTTATTGCATTTAGAAACAATACATCTACGAAAATAAAATTATTGCATTTTGTTTGCTTTGTATACCGCCACAAAATGTTCATCTATAGTAAAAAGTAGACAACTAATTGATATTTGTCGACTCCTGGTCTTAAACCTTAAATAGCGTTTATTATTCGGCATTACTGTCTAAATTTCTTAGAATTTATTTTTGATAAATTAATTTTGTTTATTATAATTCTATCATATATATTTCTTTCAATGCAAATTCTTAAAAGTTGCGTGAGAAAAAAAATATTGCGGCAACCGTCATCAAAAAAAAACGAGAAAATAAATCAAACGAGCAGAGGACAAAGAGAGAGAGAGAGTATATTGAAATGTTATTTTCCATATTTTCTTAATTAATAAAAAAACATACGCAATAATTGTCGCCCTTCATTATCTTAAGGAAACATGATGTAATTAATATCTTATAATAGATTGATATTTGTAAGCATTTATTTAATTAGATAATTTAGTCGTTTTAAAATGATAATTTAAATTAGTATTAGTATTTAGAAAACAGATTTAGCAAAGACTTAATATCATGGGTTCATTATTTCACTTGAAAAATAAGGATGATTTCATATTTAAATAGTTTTTTGTATGTTCTTAATATGATTATAATCATCATTTAACAGGTAAATAGCTAGAATAAACATTAATTTTAAGATTGACCTTCTATTATATAATATTTTACTTTAAAACATAAGGCAAATCGCGTATTTCATCGTCTATGCTCAGTCAAACGGAATCAGAATAAAATATTTCAAATGATGGCAACCTTTGCTTGCGGCAGCCATTTTCCAGGCAACCATGTGTTTTAGTGATGACAAAAAAATAAGCTTTAATTTGATATATAATTCATTAAAAAAACACATGAGTGCAAATATTCACATTAAGTAACCTCTTTAAACCAGGCAACCCTGGACTTGCGGCTCACTTAGAGCTGGCAACCATTGTTTTTCCAATTCCTTATGCGATTTTCTTTCAAATGATGTGCGATTCACATAAAAAACATATGAGTGCAATTTTCTCCAAAAACGATTTACGAAAAACATTAATTAAAGGTGATTGCGGCAGGATTCTTTTAGGCAACCCTAGTGTAATCTATTCTGCTATCATTTATCATTCTTAAATATAAGTTTCATTAGAAAATCTGATCCCTACAGTTTTAAGCGATGGGATCTCCACCTATAAAATGTCAAAGCGAATACACATTTTGACTAAGAGTGGAGTTTGTGAAATTAGTGCTTGTACATAGAGTTAGGGCGTGTAGAGCTAGCAGCTTGGCTCTACTATAAGATCTGAAAATTTTTTGACATCGCGAGCCATTGTCTCAAAGACAATTAATCTTTACAGAATTTACAAGTTAATTTGGTCAAGTACAAAGACACAACCTAACCTAACAATGTGTAGTCATCGTGTCTTTGTAAAGGCAAAGGTTCACAGATAGACTGCGCAAGCCATAGAGTTATCATATGCAAGAGAGATCTAAAAGGTTCTTATGGAAGACCCAAGGAACTTAACTAAAACAAAAAATCTAGACTTGGAAAAGGCGCTTGACAGAGTTGTAAGAGCGGAATTATGGGAGATACTACCCTAGTACAATGTGAGCGGACCCTTGTTGCAGGCTGTAGAGTTTCTTTACAGAGATCACTCAGCTTGCGTGCGAGTAGGAGCTGTAAAGTAGATGACTTGAATGAAAATCGCTTGCTGTACACAGATGATGCAGTGCTCATTACATCATCAGAATGCGAGTTGCAGGCATTACTCACCACTCTGAGAGAAGGGTGTGAAAATAATGGTCTAAGCCAGAATACGAATAAGACAAAGGAGCTGGTTTGTGAAATAGATAAAGATAGGAAGGAATTCGAGATCAGTGTAAATGGTGAGATATTAGAACAAGTGAGTGAAGTGGTGGTCTTCCATCTCAACTGAACATTCTTCCCAAGTGGAAGTATGTTCATTAGAGATTGAAGATATTAGATGGATGTGGAAATGTGTATTGGTGCCTGTAACAGTCAGCACAGCTGCATGTTTGGCCGTACACAATGTAGTGTTGGTACCGACGCTGTTATACGGCAGCGAAACGTGGGTATTACAGAAGAAGAATGAAAGAAACATGAATGTCGTGGAGATGCGATCTCTCCGTAGCATATGTGGAGTCAGCTTAACTGATCGACGGTAGGCATATGGCGATACACAGAATGGCAGGTACTAGCGAGGATGTCACGGTGAGAATGAAGAAGAACATGCACGCAGAACGAATGAGTGATGAAAGAATAACAAAAAAGATTTATGATGGAACACTTTTCCAGCGGTAAGAGAGATCGGGGGAGACCTCGGTTGACCTTCGGAAACACAGTATCAAAGATACTGGAAATTTACGTAAAAAGCATGAGGACACTCTGCAGGGCATGTAGGAAGAGGTTGATGACAATAGACGAGGCGAAAGAGTATGTAGAGACCGTCGCGTTTGGCGCTCCGTTCTCTCTGACTACCCCGCTAGGGATAAAGCGTAAAGCTAAGTTAAGTTAAGTTATACTTACTGTCAGCAGCTTTCCCGAATTATTTAAAAGTTTACACATTTACACATTTAACCTTCTATAAGTTCTATAAATATTTGAAAAGTACTTAAACGATTGTCCCCTAACTCCTAGTCATTAAGGAGTTGATTCTTGTATTATCATTATTAGCTCAGTAATGTTATTAGATGATAGATACAAGAAAAAAATATATGATTACTAATGGAAAATATATAAAACATGTAGTACGTGCCAATAAAATAAGATGGTGATGCTAATCGCTTGACTTACATGGGATTCGATGATTAAATTGTGACGTTAGTGGTAATGGAACCAATAGGAAAGTATGATCTTTCAAATAAAAATAAAATCGGTCCACAAATTACAGAAAAATTGCGAGACAAATATTAATACGGTTAACGAATATAGAACCTTCAATCGATCTTTTTTAAAAAAATCAGATATCTTCAAGTTCAAATTCCACTCCGAAAAATGAGAAATATTTAAATTATTTACGTTTTGTCGCTTTGGAAATTCTAACACGAAGCTAACACGAGTAGTTTCTTGAAATTTTGGTTTTTATTTCCTATGACAATAGGTACCTAGTAAATAAAATAGTACGAAAAAATTTCTAAAGTCCACGCATATACTTACCTAATGAAGTAACTTTCGAATTGCTTTTAACTTAGCAAACTACCCACTGCCGATATTTTTTTACAAATTTTTATATCTAGCTCTAGATTCGAACCGGATATAGACGAGAATGAGATTATAAACAATTTGTTTTGCGATTAAAGTGTTGCTATCTTATCAAATATTTTATTACAAAAAAATTTGTCCCACAGTATATTATTTGATTTTTTTTTTAACATCACACTATATTGCGTACATAGCAGAGTAGTCAGAGGAAACCTAGGAACCTAGTGTTAAGACACTCCGTTTCTATTTAACACTTTAGTTCTCCATCTTCCACCGAATTCTGGAGGCATTATGTTGAGGGGCAGACCTCAGCATCCTGCTTTGCCTCACGCTACCAGAGCGAGGAAATAAAAATATAAGCAAAATCCTCGAGTCAGAATTGAACCCACAGACTGACAGTTTTACAGTCTCAATTCACAAGTCACAACTTATCCCACTGCTCCTGGACTGGCCTCAATTTTATTTTGAACCTAAACTTTATGTTATTTATTGTGTAAAAAGATCTACAAGGCCTGCTTGACGTCGGTTAATAATTCTAAGTGTAATGAATGGCACTGAAAAATGCTTCTATCTCTATTTGTCTATATAAACAAATTTAAGATATAAAATTAAGTAAAATTATTTTTCTAACAAATTTGGTGAAAAATATTTTTCTGTTAACTGTACCGTTCTGTTATTGAAGAGCCTGAGATAAGCCTGCGTGAGTAATTCATAAAACGGATCCTATTTTATATAAATATCGCATGTATGATGCATATATTCTATAGTTTGTTTGTGGTTTCCTCATGAAGTGACGGTATTTTATTAAATCTTTTAAACTTAACAGATCAATGTAAGTATTTATAATCTCTTATCGCATAAAGATGCTTTAAATTTTGTAACTAAGCCACATAAGATGGCGAGGTACATAACGTGTCCACGCCAACGAAGAACTTTTATTTTCACTGGTGGAATAAAATTGAAAAATAAATAATAAAAACATATTTTTAATTTCTATTCATTATTACATTTACAGTTATTAATGATGGCAGATTTAAAGCTGTACTATTTTCCTGTGAGAGCTCTCGGTGAAGGAGCTCGTATGCTATTCGCTTATGCCGGTCGGAACTATGATGATGTTAGGATACCTTCAGAGCAATGGCCATCATTCAAACCATGTAAATATCCACTTTAATCACATATTTCGAGAAGAGATTAAGTCTGATAACATTCCGAAATAGGCAACTAAATCTTTACTTTTCCAATCAAAATATTACCTGTGTTTTTTGTTTTTAGCTATAAGCATATCACTCATATAACAAGGAAGGCAGAGGGAACCTTGTGTTAAGACGTTCCGTTGAATACTGATTCAAGACATTGTGTCATGTTACCAGAGCGCAGATGTGAAAATAATTAATTCACTGTGCCGCTGTTATGAATGCATTTAATTAATAATCACAATTATTTTTAGCCACCCCATTGGGTCAAATGCCAGTGTTAGAGATAAATGGTCAGAAATACGCGCAGAGTTTGGCTATAGCGCGCTACCTTGGCCGTGAGTTCGGTCTTGCTGGAAACAGTACCCAAGAGGACCTCGAGATTGATCAAAACGTATACTTTGTCAATGACATACGTCAAGGTAATAGATAGCATTTAAGTAATAATATTATATATATATATATATATATATATATATATATATATATATATATATATATATATATATATATATATATATATATATATATATATATAAATGTGAGCACCATTTTAAATGAAACCATAGTTTAACTACTCCATAAAAGCCTAATACAATATTTTTTTTTCCCAAAAATAAAAAAGGGATATTTTCAAACGCACACATAAACCTATCAAACGAACACCGCCGCACACGCCTCATTCTGAAATCGAGTCGTAGATATTGTCGATAAAGTTCCAATTTGTTTAACCTTTAGAGTAGTATTTTTGTAGTAGTCAGTGTTTACGTTATTGGGATCTATGCGTCACACGAAATACAGGTATGGATAAAAATCGTGAAATGAAAAAAAATCCTACGTTCAAACTGTTGAGGTATCTTGATTAATTACTTTAGGTACGGGTTTCAGAGGAGCGCTGCCTCTTCCACCCTGCATTTACATTTACAGCTGAATTTAAGAGATATTGTGTGTTGAGTGGCGGTACTCAACGTCGCACTTTGCCTCGATGTCAGAGCGAAAACAACAACAAAAATTATAAATTTAAAATAATATTTTGTTTTTTCGAAACATGAAGAAACGACTACGAGGTTATTTTATCAAGAACGAATTGCTACACAGTCTGTTATAAAAAATCAACAAGTAAAAATAATAATATTTTTATGTCCGCAGCTGCTAACATCGCATTTACCGTGCAAGGTGAAAATATCAAAGCTGAACTAAAGAAACATTTACATGAAAACTACTTCCATGATGTACTGAAAAGATTAAATGAAATTATCGTCAATAACAATGGTCACTTGGCACTTGGCAGGGTAATTATTATTTGTAGACTACAATAACTTAAGTAACCCATTTGTATCAGGCACAGGGAACCTAGTGTTACGCCAGTTCCTTCCCCATTTTTCGCCGAAATCAAGTGACGGAACTAAATGCCGCGCATTGCCTCGACACGAAGAAAATTAAAATATTATATATTTCATTTCCTCGAGTGGAAATCGAACCCACAACCTGCCGATTACAGTCCCACGCTTGCGCCCCTGCGCTATGACTATCCCACAGAGAGAAAGAACCCTAGCGTTCTCTTCTCCGCTTTCTCCAAAATTCGCGATAAAGTATGTTAGCGGAATTTGAATTAACTTTTCTATCATTTCTTCAAAAGGAATAACAAATTCTTAAAATATCATTGTCCTTATTGTAAGAAAAGTCTTAAGAAATTTCATTGTACTATTTTTTTTATTTTTCAGCTAACTTGGGCAGACTTCTGGTTTGCAGGCGTTTACGACCGTTTCAAGTTGGTTATCCAACTGCCTGACATCGATCAACGGTATCCAGCTCTCAAAAAAGTTCAAGAAAACGTGTTATCCATTCCAAAAGTGAAAGCATATCATGACAAAAGTTCCCCTAAATCCGTATACTGATTAATAATAATTAATTGTAATAATTGTATAATCTATACTTATAATAAATCTGTAGAAAAGTCGTTTCTGTTCATTGAAAATATAAAAAAAAAATAGCCAGGGTGTTAAAAGATAATTAACAGAATCCATTTCCAACTTTTTTTGGATTTTTTGTCTGTCTGTCTGTTTGTCTGTTTGTCTGTTTATGTAAACACGTATCACGTAAAAAGTACACAATAAATTTAAGCAAATTTTATACATAAAAATTACAAATAAATCAAAGTAGTTTTTAGTATTTATTTCATTGTAATCGCTTCACTCTAACAAAAGATATAAGTATTTAAGTTTACAATAAGTTAATATTTGAGATAGTAAAAAATCGATACAAGTAATGCTATCTATTGACAAAAACAGTAGGTACTAACGAATCTTGATACTCTCTTTCATACACGTAACGCTATCACTAATTGCGATGGGATCTTAAATAGATGGCGCTGTGCATAAAAGAAAATATAGTTTGGAAAGGTTGCCGCTACACTCTATTAAAAAATAATGTACTTAAAGTTTTAAAGATATTTATATTTGAAAAAAAAAGAACCATACGCAATGATATCTATTGACTACATATCATAATGAATGTTGATAACGCATGAAACATATTGTTGAGTTATTTAGTAGTAGTAGTAGCAATAGTAGTAGTTAGTTAATTACGTCATGTAAGTGTAATCTATACTTATAATAAATTTAACATAGTAGTATTTTTCTAACAATGTTCGAATAGTTACAGTTCAATTGTAAGTCCAAAAGAATGACTTTAGAAACGTCTTATTTATTTGACTGTTGATAAATTTACGTATTTTTAAAGTACAATTGTTCATAGTACTAACTACAAAGTAAACTACATTGAATTGTTGGTGAAGATTACCTTCGTAACAGTCTAGCTTAATTCGTAATTATTTAACACAGTGATAAAGAATGACTTAATATTCAAATAAATATTTTGAATAGGTTCTTCAGTCCGTTCGTTCGTTTATGTTATTAATATTTTTTTAAGAAACGTATAAAAAAATAACTTTGGGAGCAACCTCTAAAAAACTGTGTCTCAAGAAAAAAATACTCTGACACTATTTATAAAAATATCCCGCAATATTATTTCATAACTTACAAGCGACACGTACCGACATTGCACTATTGCACCTGTATGTTGCATGTATGTATGTGCCAAGGGTATTTTAGGGTACATACCTCAAAATTCTTATAAGATAACTTTGTTGTTTGTCCGTCTGTCCGTCTGTCCAGACTATTTTGTACAAGATCGGTTAAAGGTTAGATACCTCAATGTTCAAGTCTATATTCCCTTAGAGCACAAAAAATCTATCTTCTAAATCATCGCAATCAAATGACGATGAAATATGAGGGTTTATGCTTCGTTTCTTGTCGCATTTTCTATCATAACTATAAGGTACTTCCCGTTGATATACAATTACGAAATTTGTTAATAAGTTAAAATTTACGGCACGTATAAAGGAAAATTCCAAAATTATTTTTCAAAAATTGAATACTTATTGTATTTGTGTCACAGAGAAGAACCGTTAGGTACAAATTTTAATCGGTACTTACTTTGATACAAAATGACAACTTAATTAGTTATTCTTTTGGTGTATCTCATGATTCATGAAACTGGTACGAAACTCTCGGGGCATGAGTACGACTTGAACTTGACCGAAAATGTTGATTATTTTATAGATTATATAAAAATACCTAAAAACGTGCTTTCTACGTATATTCTGTATATCAATTATATATTTAACTAATAAAATATGTTACTAATTTAAAAACTGTACAGGAGCTGGATAAGTTATTTTGCAAATAATATCGTGAGTACTTATCCAATCCAAATCCAAATCAATTAATTAATAGTTAAGGCTGTTTATATTTCTTAAAGTAATAATCATGTAATTCAAGCGGACAAAGCCGCGAATAAATAATAAAATTATCGTTGTAAAATAAAATACAATTTGTCAAGAACGACGCACGCACACATACACCTATCAAAGGGAAACCGCCGCATACGCCTCATTCCGAAATCGAGCCGTAGGTTTTGGCGGCAAAGTTCAAAGTTCTAAAATCTAAAGCTTTTAGTAGTATTTTTGTAGTAGTATGTGGTTATGTTATTGGTATCTAAGCGTAACTGCCTCACACGATATATAGATATGATTAAACATCGAAAAAAAAACCTACGTCTACACTGTTGCTTAAATTCTTTAGGTATGGATTTAAAATATTTTACCTATATGCTATTTCCGTAAAAAGAGCGCTGACGCTTCTCTTCTCTTCTTTGTTAAAGGCCAAAGTTGTGGCTGTAACGCGACTGGTGTGGGTCCGATCCCCACTTGGAGGATTGAATTATAATTTAATAATATTTTAATTTCGCATATCAGTCACACATTATACGCAATATCTTAACACTTAACATAATTTCATAATCTTACGTATAATCTTTACCCTGCTAAGGCGGGATAAAGCGTGGATCTGGTTTTAACTTTGTGTGAACCGATTAAAATAAAGTCCAGTCCACTTGAGGCCAGTCGTGGCGCAGCGGCACGAAGTGTGTCTGTAAAACCGACTGGTTGTGGGTTCGATCCCCACTCGAGGAGATGAAATATTTACTTAAATTTATGTTTCCATTTCTTCGCTCTGGTGTCGAGCGAACGAGAACACGAAAGAACGAGAACACGCAATGCCTCCAGAATTCGGCAGAAAGTGGGGAATGGAGTGTCTTAATACTAGGGTTCCTCTGCCTAACCTGCTGTGTGAGGGATACAGCGTGAAGCTGATTAAAATAAAACTAATATTAAATATTTAAGGGCAGATTGCCAAAATGCAAACAAAAAATAATTTAAATCGGTTAAGCCGTTTCTGAGATTATCGTGAACAAATTCACAGATAAACAGACAAACTGACCAAGTTCTATTACAATGTTAATTGTAATATCTTCCATGTACAGATACCGATGAGTTAGGATTTTATTGTAAGTATCGATAAGTTGTGTTTTTATTTCAAAAATTCAATTGAAGATTCTTATGGGAGGTACGAACATGGGACCAAAAATGTTAATAAATTTCTCATTAAAAATCTTCATTGCGTTACAAACATACATTATAGGTATATCAAAACACGAACATAATTCAGTGTGTTAATTAAATAATTTTGTGGTTTAAGCGGGCGAAGCCGCGAGCGGGTCGCTAGTATAAAATAAGATAGGGCCAAGTCTAGATCCTTGTGGCACTCCTGAATGTAAAAAAAAATGTTCTTGACTCATAACCCCCAAGTACATACGACATTCATCTGTCTGTTGTACAAATACTTTCCAACAATCTAAGTGCTTTTCCATGTACACCATACTTATAAAGATTACTCAATAAATGTTTATTATTTACAACATCAAACGCCTTAGTCAAGTCTACAGACTAATCTAATCTTGTCTTTATACATAAAGACAAGATTAATTAATAGGTTAATGCTAGTACACAAACAACCAAAAAAACCTTTAAACTTTTTCCCTCCTTTTTCCATAAATAAGAAATGGAAAATTTGTATTAAAATTCAGGATTTTCAGAATACACATACAACGAAAAAAACGTCGAACTTTTAGGTCCTGTTCGTAGTATTACACAAATTCACATAATTCATCATTTTCAGTAAATCTTTCTTGACCTCTTCGAATTAAGTGGTAGAAATTTGACAAAAAAACTCCTTTATACAGAATTTATTTTGCTTTACTATTTATTAAAAACATTCAGATTATTATAGATTTTTCCTCTCTTTTTATCGAGGTAATCTATCTGCTTCTTCTTGACTTGTCAATCACTTACTGGTGCTTTGATACTTCCCTTAACAGTACATTATCTAAATCTTGTCCATGTTTTTGCCTTTACACATTTATTTCCACATTCTTATTTTGCTACATGAAATCTTTGTTACAAAAAAAAATAATTTCCTTTAAAAAAAATTTTCATGTGAAATGTCGAAGCATATACACATTTTGACTAAGCGTGGAATTTGTCAAATTAATGCTTATACATAGAGTTATGGCGTGTAGAGTTAGCAACTTGGCTCTACAACTTGGTTCATGTAAAATGTTGCCAAGACCTTTTAGGTCTAATAACTTTTTGACATTGCGACCCATTGTCTTGGCCCATTGTCTTGGCAACATTTTACATAAAAATGTTATTCGTCGGTTACTCTTTTCAAAATATACAAGTTAATCTAGGTTATAAGTACAATGAACAATCTAGAATTGTTTCAAATTAACATGTTATATGTTTTGTGATGACAATTTTGCTATTATATCACATATTTTAGGACTAGAAAATTTTTCCTATAGTATATTCTTAGAATTTTATTTTATTTTAATTTGTATTAGCTTCAAGATATATAGCGCACATAGCAGAGTAGTTAGAGGGAAACTAGAAACCTAGCTAGCGTTAAAACACTCCGTTTCTATGAAACACTTCAGTTCACCATCTTCTACCGAATTCTGGAGGCATTATATTAGGAGAAGACCTAAACACCCTGCTTTGCCTCGTGTTACCAGAGCGAGGAATTCTGATTCCTGGTTCTTCTGGTTTGCAGGCGTTTACGACCGTTTCAAGTTGATTATCCAACTGGCAGACATCGGCCAACGGTATCCAGCTCTCAAAAAAGTTCAAGACAAAGTGTTATCCATTCCAAAAGTAAAAGCATATCATGACAAAAGTGCCCCTTAATCTGAATATTGGTTGAATGTCACGTAAGAATAGAGCGTTTTATATGTATAATTGTATAATAAATAAATTTATTTCAATAATAATATTTTTTCCTAAACATTTATTTATTTACTTGCCTTTATGAATTATAATTAAAAGTTATGTGAATGAAATGAACTGAAACGAATTTAATGAACTCTAGAATAAATCTAGGGATCTTAATACAATTAAGAGAACATAAAAAATAGAATTATTATATCATGTCTCTGTCTGTTTGTGTTGTGTTTGCTTTTCACGCAAAAAAACACTGAGCGGATTCCAATTAAACTTTTTTGTTATGTCTTTGGTAAAGTAAAAAGGCTACAATTCATTTCAAAAGTCTATTTACCTGATATGAAACAACAGTCCATCTAATCTTTAAGAATTAATACAGCGTCATAGCAAAAGCTAATCCTCGGAACGACATATAATAAGAACTGAACTGAAAAGTTGGTCAAAATGATGAGCATTTTTTGTTGAAATAAAAAAGCAAACAAAAAAAATTAATACAACGAAATGGACATATTTTTCAGATATTTTATTATTTATCATATTTATTTATTATATTTCGTTTTAGTAACAGCTGCCGTATCACCAGTCTCCTTAATTGAAATTGACAAGTCACGCTGCCGCTTGTCTAGATTCTTCGGTTTAATATTTCTAATATAATGTTAGTGAAAATCGCTAAGTCATAGTCTTTCATCATTTTCCTAATATAACAGTTATTAGGAATATGTTGACTGACTATGACTTGGCAATTATTAGAGATAAGGACAAATTCGTAAAGCAGATCCTACTATTACATTCAATAATATTCAATAATAGCAAGTGGATATTAGTGAAGTATTTTTTTTTGTTTTAAATTACAAAATTGAAATATTATACGTTATTATAAAGTAGGATCTAAAACCAGTAATTAATTAAATCGTTTTCTTACCATATCAAAGATCTAATTGAAAATTGTAGTTATTTAAATAAACTTCTGATAGCAAATATCTTATTATATCTATACTATCTGAAGGCATTATTTGGCAAATATGTTGTGTCACTCACGATCTTATTACGAAATAAAGATGATTTATAAGTATTAAAGAAATACTTAAACGATTGTTCCCTAACTTCTAATCGTTGAGAAGTTGGTTCTTCTATTGTTATGTTATTAGTTGACAATTACAAGAAGAAAATATACAATTACTGTAAAAAATATATAAAATATACATTACGTGCCAATAAAATAAGGTAGTGATTCGATTCCCTCGCTACATTTTCTCGCTCCCGGAAAATAAAGTGCTGCGTTAATTTGCACCACTTAACACACTTACAAAGTACAGTTAACAGAATAAAATATATATATATATATATATATATATATATATATATATATATATATATATATATATATATATATATATATATATATATATATATATATATATATGTATACATATTACATATTATAAAAGTATAAAATACTACATATAAAACCTTTGAATTTAATATTTACATTTAATCCTATAATATAATATAAAGCTACATTGTATATATATATTGGCATAGAGCAGTATCTTGAAATTTTGATTTTTAATTTCAATTTTAATTAGGTAGGAAATAAAAATAGTGCGAAAATGTTCCTAAAGTCCACGCAAACGAAGTTATCGGTAGTACCTTACCGGTGTTTATATCTATCTCTAGATTCGAACCGGATAGAGATAATTTTATGTCAAATTAACGTGCTACATGTTTTGTGATTAAAGTATTGCAATCTTATTACATAGTTTAGGACGAGAAAATTTATCCTACATTATATTTTTTAAAATTTTATTTTATTTTGTTTTTTTATCTTCACGCTATATTATAATACGTACATACCAGTGTAGTCAGAGGGAACCTAGAAATCTAGCGTTAAGACACTCCATTTCCATTAAACACTTCAATTCCCCATCTTCCACCGAATTTCGGAGGCATTATGTTATGGGCCAAAACTGAACACCCTACTTTGCCTCACGTTACCAGAGCGAGGAAATGAAAACATTAAAAAAATCCTCGAGCTTGTTCGAGAAAAATGCTTGTTCCGCTGCTCTACGAGTGACCTCAATTTTATTTTAAGCCTTTATTTTATTTATTGTCTTTTTCTTCCTGGCATTAACCCGGCTTGTGCCAGGGTCTGCCTTCCTGCTCAACCTTCTCCACTTTGCACGGCCTTTAGCGTCCTCGGTGGTTAGACCATTGGCTCTTATCACGTCCTGCATCATCCAACCAGCGCTTCCTTGGGCGTCCAAGATGTCTTACTCCAGGGACTGACATAGAAAGGCACTTGAATCCGACATAGTTCTCACACCGGCGCGTAACGTGACCAAACCATCTCAGACGACGCTCTTGGAGCTTATCCGCTATGTCACGGACTCCAAGACTACCTCGAATTAATGTTTTGCGTATATAGTCAGACCGCGTTACACCGCACATCCACTTCAGCACATCTTCATTTCCGTGACGTGAAGCTCCTGAGTGTGCCGAGTGTTTATACGGCAGCGAATGTTGGTCAGCACTATGCTGACCAACATTCGCTGCCGTATAAAAGAATCGGTCGAATGATACTCTTGTATATCAGACCCTTGAGCTTGGGCGGGATCCTGCGATCGCAGACCACTGTGATCTCCCGCCATTTGGCATAAGCAGCGCGTATCCGGCTATAGACATCGTGATCGATGCCTCCAGACTCGTGCATAACGGATCCTGAAGGTACCTGAACTTTTCCAACTTAACGGCTGGTTCAGGACCTATAAGGATAATGTTCGAGTCCTGGCTCCCGCAGGCCATGTACTCGGTCTTCGACACATTTAGTTTAAGAACGCCGTTCTCAAGCGTACCTTTCCACAGGTTAACTTTACGCTCCAGCATTAGTCGGTTCTCATCAATAAGTGCTATATCATCAGCATACATCATCAACCATGGAGGCTGGATTTCTTGGATGGGAGCCGAGACCTCTACTGTAATCTGGAAGAGTTTAGTGTCACTAACTTCAGTCCTAACCATAGAAACGGAATCGTGGTACAGGTCTCTGATAATCTAAATATAGGCCTCATGGGCATTGCGATCCAAAGGGACCAGGCACACAGACAAAGGCCTTCTGCAAATCTAAAAAGGCCACATGCAAAGCTCTCCTCTTTTCCCTGTATATCCATCAATATTCTGAGGGCGAAAACTGCGTCCATAGTGCCCGATCCTGGCAGAAATCCATATTGAACCTTAGAGATAGTACACTGAGGTCGATCATGTGCTCAAAGAGCTTCATGGTATGTCTCATAAGCTTAATGCCTCTATAACTACCATAATCTTGAACACTGCTCCTTTCCTTGTAAATAGGGGTAATGAAGCTGAGCCGCCACTGGTGTGGCATCTTTCCAGTGTTCAAGATATGGTTAAAAAGGACAGTAAGTATGAGCACACCAAGAGAGCCCAACGCTTTCCACGCTTGATCGGAATGTCGTCAGTTTCCACCGCTTTTCCGTTCTTCATGCGTCGAAGGCAATTACGAGTTTCGTCAAGGGTTATTGGCGCAATAAGTCCGAGGTTAGGCAGTGGGTCATGATGAAGACTGTATGGGTGCTAAGTATTCAGCAACTTCTAGAAGTAGCTCCCCCACCTCTCCTTCACAGAGGCATGACTACAGAGCAGCGTGCCCTGGGAATCTCTGACGCAAAGATAAATATCTTGCGATATCGTGCGTGCGTGCTTTATTCTGGAATATTATTTTTATTTATTGTGTTAAAAAAATGTACAAGGCTTGCTTAACCTCGTGTAATAATCTTAGTGTAACGAAAGGCACTGAAAAGTTCTTCTATGTTCTAACGTCTCTATCCGTATATATAAAAAAATTGAAATATGTAAAAGTAAATAAAATTATTTTTCTAACAAATTTGGTTAAGAATAATTTTTCTGTTGACTGTACTGCCATTGATAAGGCCGTGTTGACAAATTCGTGGAGCGGATCTTATTTTATATAAATATCACATTTGATGCATATATTCTATAGTTTGTTTGTGGTTCTCCTAGTAAAGGGACGGTATTTTTTTAATTGTTTTAAACTTAACAGGGCAATGTAAGTACTTATGATTTTTTTTTAGTATGGTAGGCAGCGAGAACTTGGGAACCTAGTGTTAAGACATTCCGTTTGCATAAAGACGCAATATTTTAGTATATAAAACAATAATATTTGTAACTAAGCCACATAACATGGCGAGGTACATAACGTGTCCACACCAACGAAGAACTTTTATTTTCACTGGTGGAATAAAATTGAAAAATAAATAATAAAAACATATTTTTAATTTCTATTCATTATTACATTTACAGTTATTAATGATGGCAGATTTAAAGCTGTACTATTTTCCTGTGAGAGCTCTCGGTGAAGGAGCTCGTATGCTATTTGCTTATGCCGGTCGGAACTATGATGATGTTAGGATACCTTCAGAGCAATGGCCATCATTCAAACCATGTAAGTACCCACATTATATAAACATTCCGAAGTAGGCAGCTAAATCTTTACTTTTCCAATCAAAATATTAGCTGTGTTTTTTGTTTTTAGCTATAAGCACAAAAATCATATAACAAGGAAGGCAGAGGGAACCTTGTGTTAAGACGTTCCGTTCAATACTGATTCAAGACATTGTGTCATGTTACCAGAGCGTAGATATGAAAATTATTTAATTTACTGTACCGCTGAGGTGCTGTTATGAATGATTTTAATTAATAATCACAATTATTTTTAGCCACTCCATTGGGTCAAATGCCAGTGTTGGAGATAAATGGTCAGAAATACGCGCAGAGTTTGGCTATAGCGCGCTACCTTGGCCGTGAGTTCGGTCTTGCTGGAAACAGTACCCAAGAGGACCTCGAGATTGATCAAAACGTATACTTTGTCAATGACATACGTCAAGGTAATAGATAGCATTTAAGTAATAATATTTAAGTAATAATATTTTTTTTTTCTAAAAAATTAAAGTTCCAACTTGTTTAACCTTTAGTAGTATTTCTTAAGTAGTCAGTGTTTACGTTATTGGGATCTATGCGTTATCGCGTCACACGAAATACAGGTATAGATAAAAATCGTGAAATGAAAAAAAATCCTACGTCCAAACTGTTGAGGTATCTTCATTAATTACTTTAGGTATGGGTTTCAGAGGAGCGCTGCCTCTGCCACCCTGCATTTACATTTACAGCTGAATTTAAGCGGTATTGTGTGTTGAGTGGCGGTACTCAAGGTCACGCTTTTGCCTCGATGTCAGAGCGAAAAAAACAACATATAAATTAAAAATAATATTTTATTTTTTCAAGTAGGGATCGAACCCAGAACCGGTCACGTTCACACACTTGTGCCCCTGCGCCACTATAGTACTTAAAATATGGAAAAAAAATATAAACATGAAGAAACGACTACGAGGTTATTTTATTAAGAAGAAATTGCTACACAGTGTGTTATAAAAAATCAACAAGTCAAAATAATAATATTTTTATGTTCGCAGCTGCTAACTTCGCATTTACCGTGCAAGGTGAAAATATCAAAGCTGAACTGAAGAAACATTTACATGAAAACTACTTCCATGATGTATTGAAAAGATTAAATGAAATTATCGTCAATAACAATGGTCACTTGGCACTTGGCAGGGTAATTATTATTTGTAGACTACAATAACTTAAGTAACCCATTTGTATCAGGCACAGGGAACCTAGTGTTACGACAGTTCCTTTCCCATTTTTCGCCGAATTCAAGTGACGGAACTAAATGCCGCGCTTTGCCTCGACACGAAGAAAATTAAAATATTATGTATTTCATTTCCTCGAGTGTAAATCGAACCCACAACCTGCCGATTACAGTCCCACGCTTGCGCCCCTGCGCTACGACTATCCCATAGAGAGAAAGAACCCTAGCGTTCTCTTCACCGCTTTCTCCAAAATTAGCGATAAAGTATGTTAGCGGAATTTGAATTAACTTTTCTATCATTTCTTCAAAAGGAATAACAAATTCTTAAAATATCATTGTCCTTATTGTAAGAAAAGTCTTAAGAAATTTCATTGTACTATTTTTTTTTATTTTTCAGCTAACTTGGGCAGACTTCTGGTTTGCAGGCGTTTACGACCGTTTCAAGTTGGTTGTCCAACTGCCTGACATCGATCAACGGTATCCAGCTCTCAAAAAAGTTCAAGACAACGTGTTATCCATTCCAAAAGTGAAAGAATATCATGACAAAAGTGCCCCTAAATCCGTATACTGATTAATAATAATTAATTCTAATAAATGTATAATAATAAATAAATTTATATCGATAATAATATTTTTTCCTACATATTAATTTATTTATTTACTTGCTTTTATTAATTGCTAGCGGCTTTCCCGCTTAAACTACGTAATTATTGATTTAATAAGCAGAATTGATTGACAACTAAAATGACTTCTAATATGATTTTTATTACTTTAATCTGTAATATTCTAATACTAGCGACGAGCTCGCGATTTCGCCCGCTTAAATTTGTGAATTATTTGTTTGTTTAAGTACAGGGAATGTATGCTTGCAGCGCACTTAAGATTTGTAAAGTGAATATTATTAAAGCCATAGGGTGGCATTTTCGATTTACATTAAAATTATCAAAAAAAATATTGGGGGCATTTAACAAAGCAATAGAACTAGAAGCAATATATTTAAAAATGTTGTCTGTTTGTTAGTTTTTCTGTTTGTCGACGCTTATCTCAGAAACAACTTAACCGATTAAAGGAGCGAACACGCGAGCGCGGTGCGGGAGCGGTAAAGTCAGTTTAATTCTTTTTATTTACTTTTTATTGTAACATTCGACATTTATGAATGGTATAATGATAAAATAACTGATTATAAGAGTTTAGAATTTGATTAAAATACATTTATTTTAAGATAAAAATTTAAATAACATATAATATCTTATATTATAAAAAAAAATCAAATCAGCTTCACGCTGTATCCCGCACTCAGCAGGGTAGGCAGAGGGCACCTAATGTTAAGACACTCCGTTCCCCACTTTCCGCCGAATTCTGGAGGCATTGCATGCTGAGTGGCGAAACTCAACACCGTGCTTTGCCTCGACACCAGAGCGAAGAAATAAAAATATAAATGGAAATAAATATTTCACTTCCTCGAGCGAGTATCGAACCCACAACCAGTCGATTTTACAGTCACACTTTGTGCCTCTGTGCTTCTTATATTTAATAATAACATATAATATATTTATAGTAAGAATGTTTTTTTTTGTTCAATAGCTTCTAATAGTTGTAATCATTACGCGCGGTCGCGCGTAGCCAAGTTCAGTAAAATAGAATTGGCGAGCAGCGCCGTGGGTAATTTTACACGAATCATTTGAAGCCACTTTTTACCCCTTCATAACTCAAAAACTATTCCACCTAATCCCGTCAAATTTGGTTCAAATATGTAGATCCGCTACTTGTATACGTGCACTAAATTTTATATTACATCACACTTCTTTTCTCGCTCAAGTCAACAACCAAGGTATGTATCGTATTACTGAACTTGGCTCTCATTTTACATTTATGTTTTTGATGGGATAACTATTAGCGTGTGCATGATAAGAACACTTTAGAATAAAACTAAATAAAATAAATTAGCTTCACGCTGTATCCCGCACACAGCAGGGTAGGCAGAGGGAACCTAGTGTTAAGACACCCCGTTCCCCACTTTCTGCCGAATTCTGGAGGCATTGCGTGTTGAGTGGCAGAACTCAACGCCGCGCTTAACCTTGACACCAGAGCGAAGAAATGGAAATATAAATTTAAGTGAATATTTCATCTCCTCGAGTGGGGATCGAACCCACAACCAGTCAGTTTTGCAGTCACACCTCGTGCCGCTGCGCCACGACCGGCCTCAACACATAAGAAAGTTGTTTAATTCTATAAGAATTATAAAAACTACCAGTTTTTTTATACTTTATAAAATATTTACTCAAATTAAAAAAATGTCTATGTTTTCCACCTGAAAAACACTAAAGGGTGAAAAAATATTCAATATATATAAATATGTAGATACCACATTAGTATCGATACTGTACTGGTAACAATAATTGAAAAAAAATTAAATATACTACGGTATACCTTTGTATACAACGTTTAAAGCTGTTGACAACGTTTTGACAATACTAGGGGAGAGGGGGGTAGCTTTGAACAGGGGCACCTTTGAAAATATGTGTTAACAGAGCTATTTCGAAAAGAAATTTTGGTAGATTTTTTTTGAGTAGTGGCAGCACTAATCTGCACACGTGTCACTTGTCACCGCTGATATATGAGAGCCCGTGGTTGAGTTACGAGGAATGTTTGATTTTGAGTAAAATTTTATACATTTTTAAATAAACGCGTAAGGATCGCAGGGATCCAATTCAAGGTATATGGTTTTATTTTTTCCTCTTTTAGTTAGAATGTTTCATATATCATGCAATAAACTAGAGATTATTACAATTTTTAAACTTTTACTTAAAAAAAAAACGTTTGGAAATTTTCAAATACCACTGAGGCAGCTTTGAACAAAATAAAGGGGGCAGTTTTGAATATTATTATATGTAAAAAAATATCGCAAAAGTGGCGCAGCGGCAAGAAGTGTGACTGTAAAACCGACTGGTTGTGGGTTCGATCCCCACTCAAGAAGATTAAATATTTACTTAAATTTATATTTCCATTTCTTCGTTCTCGTTTCGAGGCTCAACACGCAATGCCTCCAGAATTCGGCAGAAAGTGGGGAACGGAGTGTCTAAACCCTAGATTCCCTCTGCCTACCGTGCTGTGTGCGGGAAAAAAAGTGAAGCTGATTTTTATTTCTTACGTAGACTACTTCCCCCAATTTCAGTTGCTGGTTACGTCACGTACTACATCCATGTTTTCCTTTAAATTTAATTTTTCTAAGTTCAAATTAGGGTAGAAGTTGTTTATTTAAAAAACAATATTGTCATAATATTAGATTTATTCTATGATTGATCCCATAATGTTAATTACTTCTACGAAGCCAAAGCAACTTTTTTGTTTTTTTAAAGTTTTTTAAAGTCTATTAATAATATTAAAGTTATTTAACACTAGTACTAGTACAATCACAATATTAAACTAGGTATATTATTTTTTTAAGTTAACAGGGTACTGATATTTGATCTCCATCGTTTCTAATGTTAGGTTTATTGATAAAATTTCTTAAAAGCCTTTTAATTTCATTGAATTCGATGATAGTTCAAAACTGCCCCATATCTGTTCAAAGCTACCCCGGAAGGGGGGCAGCTTTGAACATTTGACTACTGCTACTAAAGTTCAGAACAAATAGCCTTAAATATAAAATTATTGATTTGAGTAAGAATTCATAATATATTTATTTATTATTTTCACTTTATTGTGCACAATTACAATTAGAGACAAAAATGGTATAAAAAAAACAACAAAGATAAAACAATTGACGCACAAACGGCGGTCTTATCGCTAATCAGTGATTTCTACCAGACCACTTTTGGGTTAGGAAATTTGTGATAAAATAGAGTGGAAAACTTACATATCATATTAAATCCTAATACATAAACATAATACATATATATTTGAAAAATATATACTAATTTAAATATATTAAAAATACGATTTATAATAGTGAGTTGTGCATATTGATGTCATTTCAAAGTGAATCATCCATCAAATAATGATTTTTAACTATTTTTTTAAATATGTTTAAAGATATTGAACGCCTTATATTTAGAGGTAGATCATTCCACAACTTAGTTGCTCTCACAGCAAAGGAATGCTCATAAAATCTACAGGAATGTCTCGGAATTCTAAGAGTAAGGTTCTCGGAGGATCTCAGTCTATTTAAATTTAAGTGTGCTCCTAAAAATATCGAACATCTCCTTTAAATAAGGAGAAGATTTTTCGTTGTGTAACACACAGTACAGAAGAGAAAGAGTATGTAGATTTCGGCGACTGCGTATTGGAAGCCACTTGAGCTTAGAACGAAATTCAGATACACGGTCATACTTTCGCAAATTAAATATGAACCTAACCCAACCAAGATTTTGAAATCGCTCAAGTTTATTTAGATAGTCCTCGGTTAAGTTGTGGATAGTTTGCATCGGCATAATCGACAATCGGCAGTAATAGAGTATTTGCTAACATAATTTTGGTTGGAATAGGTAACATAAATCGTAGACGTCGAAGAGAGCCTATCGCATATACGGACTACGACATGTTCTGGTCTAAATGTACAACAAGATTTTTAACTGTCATGCAATATGGTAAAAACGTATCATTGTATACAATAGGCGGTAAATGTGTGTAATCAACCCTCGAAACCATGCCTGGGCTCCCATTTATTATAACCTGAGATTTTACAGGGTTAACCTTCAGACTACAAGAATTACTCCAGTTTGATATTGAAAGTATTTACTTGATATTTCTTTCATAATCAAATCGTTCTTTATCTCTGTGTTGAATTAATTAGGACTTAAACTTAACTGTTATGATTTATGAAGGTAATCTCCACTAACAATTCAATTTTGTTTACTTTATTGTATAAAATATTATATAATAGTGCTTCAAAAATATATATTTTTATTCGTCGTTTTAAAATATTTCTACAAGTAAGAGAACATGAAAAATAGAATTATTATTTTATGTCTCTGTCAATTTGTGTTGTGTTTGCTGTTCACGCAAAAAAAATACTAGGCGGATTTCATTTAAACTGTTTTGTTATGTATTCTTTAGTAAAATAAAAAAGGCTACATTTAAAAAGTCTATTTACCTGAAGTGAAGCAGTCCGTCTAAACTTTAAGAACTATTACTATATATAACGACTTAGCAAACACTAATTCTCGGAACGACTTAAACTAAGAACTGAACTGAAAAGTTGGTCAACATCATGAGCATTTTTTGTTGAAATAAAAAAGCGATCGTTTGATGTAGAGCCCTTGCTGCCCAGCTAAACCTCATGGGATAAAAAAATATCGATTTATTAAGAGTTCAAAAGTAACGCCAAAAAATATTTATACAGCTGCTGTATCACCAGTCTTCTGAATTGAAATTGACGAGCCACGCTGCCGTGCGTCTAGATTCTTCGATTATAACTTATTTTCATATATTAAGAAATGCAACGCTTATATTATGTTTCAATAGCTTAATTAAGTTAATGTCAATGAAAATCCAAGCCAAGTCATAGTCAGTTAGTTCCTAATATAATAGTTATTAGGAAAATGTTGACTGACTATTGACTTGGCGATTATTAGAGATAAGATCGTGTCCACAAATTAGTAAAGCGGATCCCACAATTACTCGCAATATCGGACCATTCAAGCAAAACTGGGATTTTCGATTTTTTGTTGTTTGTGGGATTTTCGGGATTTGACAAAATTTGTAATTTTTCAAGCTTCCTCTTATTTTTAAAGTTAAGTTAGGAGGGTATTTTTAGGGAAGTAGTCAATAAAATTATATTTACTAAATAAAACAATTTTTAATTTAAATAAACAAAAACTAAACTAAACTAGCTTCACGCTTTATCGGAGTAGTCAGAGAGAACGGATACCGCCATAACGCCAAACGCTACGGTCTCTACATACCTCTTTTGCCTCGTCCACTGTCATCAACCTCTTCATTTTATGCCCTACGGGGGGCCCCATGCTTTTTACGTGACCTTCCTTCAGCATCTTTGATACTGTGTTTTCGAAGGTCAACCGAGGTCTCCCTCTATCTCTCTTACCACTCACTTTTCCATCATAAATCTTTTTTGCCATTCTTTCATCACTCATTCGTTCGACGTACCCAAACCAGCTAAGCACGGTCTTCTTCATTCTCACTGTGACATCCTCGCTAGTACCTGCCATTCTGTGTATCTTTTCATTGCGTATTCGATCATCTAAGCTGTCTCCGCATATCCTAGGAAAAGATCGCATCTCCACAGCATTTCGCCGTCTCATTAATTCAGCTAAGGCTCCGTTAACCCTGTTACCGACAGCAATACGCTTTTCCACATCCATCTCGTATCTTCCATCTCTACTAGACATACTTCCCAAGTATACCACTTCATTCACTTGTTCTAATATCTTACCATTTACACTGATCTTGCATTCCGTCCTTTCTTCATCTCTTCCAAAAATCAGAACCTTTGTCTTATTCACATTGAGGCTTAGACCATTATTTTCACACCTTTCTTTCAGAGTGGTGACCAATGCCTGCATCTCGCATTCTGATGATGCAATAAGCACTGCATCATCTGCGCACAGTAAGCAATTCATATTCATGTCACCGACTTTCACTCCCATATCACTTTGTTTGACTCCTTGGAGACAGCTATCCAAATACAAATTGAACAACCAAGCTGACATGGCGCAACCTTGTTTAACACCCGATCGGATGTCAAGCCAGGACGACATGCCAGCTCTTACTCGCACGCAGGCTGAGTGATCTCTGTAAAGAGACTTCACAGCCTGCAGCAAAGGTCCGCTCACATTGTACCGGAGTAGTATCTTCCATAATTTCGCTCTTACAACTCTGTCAAACGCCTTTTCCAAGTCTACAAAAGCACAGAAAACTTTTTGGTTAACGGCTAAAAATTTTTCCGTGATCATACGGAGGGAAAAGATCCGATCCATACACCATATTCCAGGTCTTAAGCCTCCTTGGGCCTCCCACAATAGCCTTTCAGATCTCTTTTGCAACTTTAGCATAAACTATACTACCCAAGCTAATCAAACTGATAGCCCTATAGTTTGCGCAGTCTATCTGTGAACCTTTGCCTTTATACAAAGGCACGATGACCGCACCTCGCCAATCGTCTGGGACCTCCCCTGATTTCCAGCATAACAAATCCAAGACGCGTGGCCTACCATATTTGATCATCTCGGCAGTAACTCCATCTGCTCTCGTTGACTTACCGTATTTCAGACTTCGTCTTGCACTCTCAACTTCTATCTATAATAAACAGTTTAATAATAAATCACTTTAGTAATAATATTTATCAAAAATATCTTAGAGGTATTATTTAACATATTTAAAACAAAAAAAAGTATTATTATATATATTATATTAATCAACATGAACGAATAAAAATTGACACCTGGATCATCGGCGAGCAAGAACAGCGTGCAACAACGACGCGCAACAACGACGCGCAACAACGACGCGCAACAACGACGCGCAACAACGACGCGCAATGAGAAAATACGTATTCGTGCGTTCGTTGGTCGGGTCGGTCAAACTCGGTTAATGTCGTAAAATTCCAGATTTTCAGGAAAACTCATCGCTTACTTTTACCAATGTATGTTATGTACCATTGTACATCTTAAAGAAGCCTGGACTTAATAGCAGGCAAATAATAATATTTTTATGTACGCAGCTGCTAACTTCGTATTTTACGTGAAAGATGAAAATATCAAAGCTGAACTGAAGAAAGATTTAAATGAAAACTACTTGCATGATGCATTGAAAAGATTAAATGAAATTATCATCAAAAACAATGGTCACTTGGCACTTGGCAGGGTAAGTATCTTTTGTAGACTACGATAACTTAAGTAATCATTTGTATCACGCACACAACAGGGAAGGCACAGGGAACCTAAGACAGTGCCTTCGAAATTTTCCGCCGAATACTAGAGGCGTTGCATGTTGAGTGGCGAAGGTTTACGTCGCGGTTTGCCTTGACACGAGAGCGAAAGAAATTAAAATATCAAATATTTCATTTCCTCGACTGGGAATCGAACCCAAAAACAACAAAAACCCCCCTGCGCCACAAGTGGCTTCGTAAGTAATAGACAATATATATTAGTTTTTTCAACTTCACGCTTTATCCCTCAGGGAGCACCCTAGTGTAAAGACCCTCTCTTTTCCGCTTTCAAATTTTTTTTCCAATTTTTTTCTGTAATTTCTTTAAATGGAATTAAAATAAATTCTTAAAATATTTTTGCCTCTATTGTAAGAAAAGTTTTATGAAACTTCATTGTACAACTTTTTTTTATTTTTCAGCTAACTTGGGCAGACTTCTGGTTTGCAGGCGTTTACGACCGTTTCAAGTTGGTTGTCCAACTGCCTGACATCGATCAACGGTATCCAACTCTCAAAAAAGTTCAAGACAAAGTGTTATCCATTTCAAAAGTGAAAGCATATCATGACAAAAGTGCCCCTAAATCCGAATACTGATTGATTGTCACCTAAGTATAGCGTTTGAAATGTAATAATTGTATAATAAATAAATTTATATCATTACTAATATTTTGTCCTTATGTTTATTTATTTACTTGCTTTTATTTCTTATAATTAAAATGAAAGGAGCTGAAATAAATTTAATAAACTACGGATTAAATTTATAAATATAATAAAATTATAAAGGAGGTCAATTCTGGACCTTGGATGACAAACAATAAAGAAGTCATTTAAAAAAACTTTTAAGGATCTTTATACAAGGAAGAGAACGTAAAAAATACAATTATCGTATTATGTCTGTTTGTTTGTGTTTTGTTTGTTTTTTACATAAAAATTCGGATTTTAATTATTAAATAATAATTTGTTTGTATAGTCTTTGGTGACGTAAAAAAGCTATAATTTCATTCATTCCAATAGTCTGAATACCTGACGAGAGAGTGAGAGAGAGAGAAGAGTTATTAATATAGTGTCTCAGCAAAAACTAATCCTCGCAACGCCATAAAATAATAACTGCCCCGAAAAGTTGGTCAACAAGATGAGCATTTTTTGTTGAAATAAAAAAGCGAACGTCTGATTTGGGACCCTAGCTGCCTGCCCGAGGCCCGCTGGCGCGCGTCAAAATTTTTCAATTATAAATAACTTTTCTTTATATATTAAGCAATGCAACAACTATTTAATACATAATATATGTTAAATATATTATAGCGCAATAGCTTATATTACTAAAATCATATTAGGGGAAATAGCCAAGTCATAGTCAGTCATCATTTTCCTAATAACTGTTAAGAGATAAGGCCGTGCTCACAAATTCGTAAAGCGGATCCATTTACTTCGTACAAAAGTATTGTTTATTACATTAGTATTTATATTCAATAATAACTAGTGGATATTAGTAGAGTGTATTTTTATTTTTAGATTACAAAATTGAAATATTATACATTATTATAAAGTAGGATCTAAAATCAATAAGTTAATTAAATCGTTTTCTTACAATATCAATAATCTATTTGAAATATTATTAGTTTTATAGTCAAGTACAATTGCAGATCTGAAGCTTTATTATTTTCCCGTGAGATCTCTTAGTGAAGGAGCCAGCATGTTATTTGCTAAAGCTGACCACGATTATGATGACGTTAGAATACCTTCCGAGCAATGGCGAGGATATAAACCATGTAGGCGTTGTGCTTTAGACAAATATGCATGGTATACCATAGTATACATGATAAGATGACACACTATTCATTTTTTTTTCAGCTACACGCTGTATCTCGCACACAGTAACGCTACTGTGTGCGGGATAAAGCATGGCAGACCCTAACAGGCAGACGTAACCTAGTGTGAATACACTCCATTCCTCACTTTCCGCCGAAATCTGGGGGCATTGCGCGTTGGCGGAACTCATCGCCCCGCTTTGCCTCGATACCAGAGCGAAAAAAATAAATATAAAACTTAAATAAATAGTTTATTTCTTAGGGTGGGCATCGAACCCACAACCGGTCTCGTTTACGTTCACACACTTGTACCCTTATACCACAAGTGGGCGAGGAAATAAAAATATTAAATATTGCATTTTCTTAAGTGAGAATCGAACCTACACTCTGTTGCAGGGCTTGAAATAACATTAGAACTTTGGTATCGCTACGCCAGGTATCGTTACTTGATAAATATCGTTAAATAGTAACCTTTATATTTAGTTACTTTTAACGTTAAGCACAGGTATCGTTAAAATGGTATCGTTATGAGCTAGTTTCGTTACCATCGCTCTCGTCCAATCACAAAAATATGTTTGTAAGACGGCATCGACGCTAGGTGTTTGTGTATGTGTGTGTGCGTACTACTATTACCGTGATCTCTGCTATTTCCAGTTATTGTTCTTGTTGAATATACATATGAAAAAAAATGGGCGTCTGTGATTTCAAAATCATTTTATGTTATACAGTTACTTACATACTACTAAAATAATTAATCAACTATTGTTTCCCTAAATAAAATTAAATAATATTATACAAATATTCCTATAATTCATGCGGGAGCTGTTAGTAATAATAATAATACTTATAAACTGTAACAGTATTTACTTTATAATGGCTATTCATTTTATGGAAAGGTATAGAAATAAACTGCCTCGTTAGTGAAGTGGTTGAAGCCATTCCCGAGCAAGGGATCTTGCGTTCGATTCCCGAGTCGGGCAGAGTATTATTAATTATTATCGGTTTTCGAAAATTCTCAATAGTATCAATTAAAATAATAAAAAAGCGTGATGTTATGAATAGTACAGTGTCAGAATAAATAAATCAACGACAATTTTAAATACAAGAAATATTAATTCGGACTTTACATATAGATATAATGATGGTAGAAGCGCAAAGAAGTCGTGGCGCAGAGGTACAAGCGTGTTATTGTAAATGCAAAACAGGTAGTGAGTTCGATTCCCATTCGAGGAAATGAAATAAGATTATGTATTTTTGTAAAAAATATAGTTTGTGTGATTCCTCACTAGAAAATATAATTTTATATTGTATCATAAAATATATTCATTGCTTATATATAGATATATTATTATTATTATATATACTTTATTGTACACCACAATTGAAAGCAAGCACAACTTATATCTAGTAAATACACATAACATTGTGTGAAGCACAAAAGGCGGTCTTATCGCTAATTAGCGATTTCTTCCAGACAACCTTTAGGTTAGGAGATATAAAATTTAAAAAAAATATATAGTGTAAATAAACATTCATACTTAAATAATATTTCATCCTAATACATAAACTTAATACATAAATATTTATATTATAGTACAATATATAAGGTAATATAATATACTAATACATAATTCTGTATAATATATATTTATGTCATATAATTACGAAATTAATAAGTAAATGGAAAAGTAAATGTCTTCATAAAGAATAGGTCTTAAAATAATATTCTTTCGCAGATTTTTTAAATATACCTAAAGATTTGGAACGTCTAATAGGAAGTGGCAAGTCGTTCCAAAGATTTATCGCTTGTACCACAAACGAGTTCTCATAAAACTTACTTGTATAAGTAGGTATTCTTAAAGTGAGATTCTCAGTGGATCTCAACCTACTTGTATGTGCTCCTAGGAACTCAAACATTTCCCTTAAATAAGGCGGAGACTTATGGGTAAATAACACACAGTACAGAATTGAAAGTATACGTAGATTCCGACAACGGATAGGGAGCCACTTGAGCTTCAAACGAAATTCGGATACATGGTCATAATTGCGTAAGTTAAATATGAACCGAATAGCAAGATTTTGAAGTCGCTCAAGTTTGTTTACATTGTCCTCGGTTATGTTAGAATAGCTTGCGTCCGCATAGTCGAGAATTGAGAGAAGAAGAGAAATAATACCATAACTTTTGAGGCCGGTCGTGGCGCAGCGGCACGAGGTGTGACTGCAAAACCGACTGGTTGTGGGTTCGATCCCCACTCGAGGAGATGAAATATTTACTTAAAATTTATATTTCCATTTCTTCGCTCTGGTGACGAGGTTAAGCGCGGCGTTGAGTTCTGCCACTCAACACGCAATGCCTCCAGAATTCGGCAGAAAGTGGGGAACGGAGTGTCTTAACACTAGGTTCCCTCTGCCTACCCTGCTTTGTGCGGGATAAAGCGTGAAGCAAACTTTGGTGGGAATAGGTAAAACAGAGCGAAGACGTCGGAGAGAGCCTAATGTACGGAAAAATTTTTTACTTCCATTTGTCATCTGTACTGACCATGATAGCGTTTGGTCTAGATGTATTCCAAGATCTTTGACTGTACTGTAATAAGGGATAACTGTACTGTAATATGGGATAAGCTGCATGATAGCGTTTCGCACGCCGTCGTAGCAATATCTCGGCACACCGACACCTGCACATACTATAGTGTAGGTAAGGATGACGCGGTCAAAATGTTAATTCGGAATGTAATGCTAAAGTCAAGAAGAACGAGAATTGTGAGCTGCTTTCTATCCATAGCTCGTCGAATGTCATCTGTAACTTTGATTAGCGCAGATGTGGTACTATGTCCTGGACGAAAACCTGATTGGAAAGGACTTAGGATGGAATGGTTGTTTATGAATGTACTTAGTTGTGTGTGGATAAGTTTTTTAAGGACTTTGGAAAGGAACGGTAGAATAGATATGGGGCAGAAATCAATATTAAGTTTAGGATTACATTTTTTTGGAAGAGGAATTATTTGTGCACATTTCCAGGCTTCTGGAAATTCATTAACAGTGGTAGAATAGTTAAGGATATGGGTCAAGACAGGAGTAACAATATCTAGGATAGGTAGGATCATTTTGCGACTAACACAATCAGAACCGCATTCGAAGAGATAGAGAAAATGGTTCTATTAACATCACGTTCTGTGAATGAGCGAAAAGAAAACGGTGGAAAATTTTGGGTTGGTAAAGATGAAAGAATGTTAAGTATTTTGTCTTTATTGACACTTTCAGGTGCATCAAAAGGTGAGAAATGTTTATTAAGAAGCTCTAAATCAATTTTATAAGAATTATTACCAAGAAGATTTACCAACTCCAAGAGTTTCAAGAAATTTCAAATTAAATGTTTTTGCAGTATCGCCGTTTTCGATTGATTTATGAATATGGCGGCGGTTAGCGTCCCTACAAGATGTATTACAGCGATTCCTAGCCTTGTTATATTTAATACGGTTCGCTTCGGTCCCATTCATTTTAAACTTAGCTAACTTTTTTGTCAATTAGCAATTTAATTACATCACTAAGCCATGGCGCTGGTAAATGTTTTAATCTGATCGGTCTTATAGGAGCATGGTGATCATATAAGTTTACTATTAAGTCATTGAAAACCTTGCAGTCAATTGATTTTGCTCTAGTGACGGTTGACCAGTCAACTAATTGCCCATCGTCGCGCAATTGACTAATATCCATTCCACCAAAGCTAGGGTTTGCTTATTTTTAACGTGTTCAATGAAATATTTTTAAGAGGATTGCTCATTTTTGATGACATAGGGGAGGGGGTGGTCAATAATTGCAAAAAAACTGCTTACGTGATACTTGAACGACCCCAAACGAGGATGCACAAAAAAGTAATGATATCTCAGTTATTTTATCATTACACCTATTTATGTAGTATGAATTTATTCATTAATTAATTAAATCAAGTGGACGCGGGAGAATGAATTATTATTTATTTATATTTTCATTTCTTCGATCTGGTAACAAGGCAAAGCGCAACCTTGAGTTCTGCCACTCAACACGTGCCTCGAAAATTGGGTTTTAATTGAGGAACGGAGTGTCTTAACACTATGCTTCCTCTGCCTACCCAGCTATGTGTGGGATACATAATACATACACTACCCTAAAAAACGAAAGCCCTATAAAATTACTGAAAAAAAAACGAAAATCACTCATAAAAAACGAAAGCCACCCTAAGAAAAGCACACCTATTAAAAACCCTACAATGTCCCGTTTCGAGCGGACCAAAAAATGGTCAATGCGTCAATTAGTTGACATAAATATGTTTAAATAAGTATGCAAGCGTATTCTAATGCTTTACAACAAACGTCGCCGAGCCGTCGCCCGCCCGCCGACCGACGAGGAGAAAATGGCGACGTCGCATAAAGTAACTAAATAAAAGGATGATTTTAACCGCTACTTTTATCGCTACTTTCGAAGTAACACTAAATTTTACTTTAAGATTTAACGCAATATTAATCTTACTATTACGGTAGTATTCCGTTAAGTTACCAAGAATCGCTACCAAATAGTAATGATACTTAAGTATCTGTATGGAATTACCGGTAATTAGCGTTAATTTTAAATGAGAATTGATAACGTTAACAAGCCCTGCTCTGTTGCGCTTATAGTCGAACCACACCAGTGCTCTGCGCAACGATAATTTAAAATCGATCGGCTCGATTTCGTCACTGACTGACTGACTGGTTGATGATCATCAAAATTCATAACGTATTTCTTAAAGTCATAGAAAGCTGAAATTGGTATATAGGTTTATTTATTTATTTATTTATTTATTAGGAAGCACATTTTCAAATATTTTGATACAAAGTATGTCTCAATTATAGGCAAACTGTACATGTATATCACATCTAAACAAATTAAAAAAAAATGAAAAATAACTTTTTAAGTAATAAACTAAAAAACAGGCTTATAAACTTATTCTTATAATATAAACACAATTTCAGTTATATATAAAAAAAACTAGAAAAAAAGTTAATACTTAAATTAAAAATAAAATAAAAAATTTTACTACTAAAAATAGCTAAACATAAAAAATAACAAAACCAAAATTTAAGTTCATTAAAAAAGTTATAAAAATTGTAAGAAATATTTATAAATATATATGATATTTGTTTGAGGTACACGTTTATGGATTCTGTACTAGGTATATACAATATTTTTTCAGTTGAGCTTTATACGAACGTAACGAGTCATTAAATACATCAAATGGAGATTTTTGTGCTAATCTATAATCTATATATATAAAAGGACATGTTTCTGACTGACTGATGTAAGACGCACGTACAGCCGTAACCGCTGTGCGTAGAAACGTAAAATTTGGACAGATTTTTTTCATAATCTGGACATCCATTAAGAAGGGATTTTGAAACATTTTAACCCTAAAGGGATGAAATAGGGGTTGAAAGTTTGTATGGATTTTTTTTTAAATCGGCATCGATTTTTATAAAATTTTAAGTTCAAACTGTTAAGAATATTTCATTGAACACGTGTTTCATGGTTTTTTTTAAATTGCCTCCCCAAGGGTTTAAATAAGGGTTTAAAAGTTTATATGGAAAAATCTTTAAATAGCCACGGATTTTTATAAAAAAAAAAAATATTGACTGTTAAAAATATTTTATTGAACACGTATTTCCTGTTTTTTTAGAATTCACCCCTTAGGGTCCAAATAAGCGGGTGAAGCTGCGCGCGCTCACTAGTTTATTATAAAGATTCAAAGTTCTATTTTATTTCAAAGTTATTAGTGGTGCATTTAGGCCTAAATTTGTTCTAGCGAACCTCGTTTTGCAATTTTGCGTACATAATCTTGCATTCAATCTAGGTGTAAAAATATTAAGTTCACTTAAAATCTTTGGACAATCGTGGTTTCCATATATTAATTTGTGTAAAAAGCAAAGATCAGCAATATCTCTGAGATGTGATGGTTTTAACATATTATAATATTTTAATAAGTCATCGTACCTCCGAAATTCGTTACTGATATGATCTCTATAAGATAACATTTTTAAAAACTGCTTAATGATTTACTCACTATATCATCGATGTGAGGAACAAAACTCAATTTAGCGTCAACTGTAATACTCAAATCTCGTACATGGGTAACTTTTAGTACTTATTTAGAAAACGTATAAAAATTTGAACGTAGTGGACTCGAACCCGCGCCTCCTGGAAACCGACCAGACGCTCTGACCACTAAGCCATACGTTCTCGCCAAGCTACGTCGAGATTTTTATATGCTTGTTACAACTTATTTATGTTGTTAGTATCTCTGTAGGAAGATTTTTACAAATTTCCGCTACCCAAAGATAATTACTAATAATTATCGTTTGGCAAGAGAGAATACTATTTTTTAAATATTTTTAAACATTTTTAAAGTGTTATTCCACACTTAGGAAAGATAAGTACTTATTCCTAAGTGTGAAATAACACTTTAAAAATGTTTAAAAATGGGTAACTTTTTTTATTGGATAATTTTATAATTATAATTGATGTCAGATGTCTTCCTACTAAATGATATACTCTGGCATTTCTTGTAATTTTATTTTATACTATTCGTAGAACACCATACGGCAAACCTGTCTAAATCTTGTTGCAAGAGATTACAATCATTCACCAATTCATTTATTTTATATATTTTTAAATTATCTGCATACATTAAGAAACTACAATGGTGTAAACAAGTAATGACCTCATTATAAAAAATATAAAATAAGATAGGGCCAAGTCTAGATCCTTGTACTAATTTCAGTACTAATGTCATGTGTCTGTTTTACAAATAACTTTCCAACAATCTAGTACTTTTCCATGTACACCATACTTAAAAAGATTATTCAATAAAAGTTTATGATTTACAACATCAAACTCTTTAGTCAAGTCTGTATAAAGACAAGATTAATTAATAGGATAATGCTAGTACACAAACAACCAAAAAAACCTTTAAACTTTTTCCCTCCTTCTTCCATAAATAGGAAATGGAAAATTTGTATTAAAATTCAGGATTTTCAGAATACACATACAACGAAAAAAACGTCGAACTTTTAGCCCCTGTACCTGTAGTATTACACAAATTCACATAATTCATCATTTTCAGTAAATCTTTCTTGATCTCTTCGAATTAAGTGGTAGAAATTTGACAAAAAAAAATCATACAGAATTTACCAACCGCTTTGCTATTCACAAAAAATGTTCAGATTATCATAGATTTTTGCTCTCTTTTTATCGAGGTAATCTATCCGCTTCTTCTTGACTTATCAATCACTTACTGGTGCTTTAATACTTCCCTTAACAGTACTTAATCTAAATCTTGTCCATGTTTTTGCCTTCACACATCCATTTCTACATTCTTATTTTGCTACATGCAATCTTTGTTAGGTTACAAAAAAATAATTCCATCAAAAACATTTTCATGTGAAATGTCGAAGCATACACATTTTGACTAAGCGTGGAATTTGTCAAATTAATGCTTAAACATAGAGTTAGGGCGTGTAGAGTTAGCAACTTGGCTCTACTACAAGGTCTAATAACTTTTTGACATTGCGACCCATTGTCTTGGCAACATTTTGCATGAAAATGTTATTCGTCGGTTACTCTTTACAAAATATACAAGTTAATCTGAGTTATAAGTACAAAGACACAATCTAGAATTGTTTAACTTAGTATACTAATACTGCCGATATGTTTCTACTGGTTGTTATATCTATCTCTAGATTCGAACCGGATATAGACACGGATGAGATGATACCCATTTGTATATCAAATTAACATGCTATATGTTTTGTGATTAGTTTTGCTATTTTATCACATATTTTAGGACTAGAAAATTTTTGCTATAGTATATTCTTAGAATTTTATTTTATTTTGATTTTTTTTAGCTTCAAGATATATAGTGCACATAGCAGAGTAGTTAGAGGGAAACTAGAAACCTAGCTAGCGTTAAAACACTCCATTTCTATAAAAGACTTCAGTTCACCATCTTCTACCGAATTTTGGAGGCATTATGTTAGGAGAAGACCTAAACACCCTGCTTTGCCTCGTGTTACCAGAGCGAGGAAATCTGGTTCCTGGTTCTCCTGGTTTGCTGGCGTTTACGACCGTTTCAAGTTGATTATCCAACTGCCAGACATCGATCAACGGTATCCAGCTCTCAAAAAAGTTCAAGACAAAGTGTTATCCATTCCAAAAGTGAAAGCATATCATGATAAAAGTGCCCCTAAATCCGAATATTGATTGAATGTCACCTAAGTATAGCGTTTTAGATGTAAAATTGTATAAAAAATAAATGTATGTCAATAATAATATTTTTTCTTACAATGGACATATTTTTCAGATATTTTATTATTTATCATATTTCGTTTTATTAAGAGTTCGAAAGTCACGCCAATAAATATTTATACGGCTGCTGTATCACCAGTCTCCTTAATTGAAATTGACGAGTCACGCTGCCGCGCGTTTCGATTCATCGACTTTATATTACTAATATAATGTTAGTGAAAATCGCCAAGTCATAGTCAGACATCATTTTGCTAATATAACAGTTATTAGGATTATGTTGACTGACTATGATTTGGCGATTATTAGAGATAAGACTGTGTCCACAAATTCGTAAAGCGGATCCTACATGCTAAGGTATTGCTTATCACATTAGTATTTATATTCAATAATAGCAAGTAGATATTAGTGACCTTTTTTTTTTTAAATTACAAAATTGAAATATTATACGTTATTATAAAGTAGGATCTAAAATCAGTAATTAATTAAATCTTTTTCTTACTATATCAAAGATCTATTTAAAAAATTTCGAGTTTCAGTTACTTAAATAAACTTCTGATGGCAAATATCTTATTATATCGACGCCATCTGATGGCATTATTTTAAACTAATGTTGTAAATATAACTTTCTTAACGCTGTCAGCTCTGAATTTCTAAAATATATTGTGTCACTCACGATCTTATCACGAAATAAAGATTATTAATAAGTATTAAAGAAATACTTAAAAGATTGTCCCCTAGCTCCTAATCGTTGAAAAGTTGGTTCTGCTATCATCATCATTAGCTCAGTAATGTTATTAGATAACAATTACAAGAAGAAAATATACAATTACTGTAAAATATATATAAAATATACAGTACGTGCCAATAAAATAAGATAGTGATTCGATTCCCTCAACTTCTATGGGATTCAGATCGTGATTTGGTGAATCCTTACACCTTTTTTTAAAAACACGAGATGATTTCAAGTTCGAATTTCGTTCCGAAATGAATAATATTTAAATTATTTACATTTTCTCGCTCCGGGAAAACAAAGCGCGGCGTTAATTTGCACTACTTAACACACTTACTTTATTGCACACAGAAAAAAAATACAAAAGTACAGTTAACAGAATTATATATATATATATATATATATATATATATATATATATATATATATATATATATATATATATATATATATATATATATATATATATAATAAAATAATAATTAATAATATACATATAAACATATTTATATACATATTGTATAAAATACTACATATAAAACGTTTTAATGTAATATCTACATTTAATCCTATAACATAATATATTGATCTACATAGTATATATACCGGCATAGAGCAGTATCTTGAAATTTTGGTTTTTAATTTCAATGATAATTAGGTAGTAAATAAAAATAGTACGAAAATGTTCATAAAGTCCACGCAAACGAAGTTACCGGTAGTACCTTACCGGTGTTTATATCTAGATTCAAAACACGGAAGAGATGATAAACATTTTTATGTCAAATTAACGTGCTACATGCGTTGTAATTAAAGTATTGCTATCTTATCACATATTTTAGGGCGAGAAAATTTATCCTACATTATATTTTTTGAATTTAATTTTGTTATGTTTTTTTATCTTCACGTTATATTACGTACATACCAGTGTAGTCAGAGGGAACCTAGGAATCTAGCGTTAAGACACTCCATTTCCATTAAACACTTCAACTCCCCATCTTCTACCGAATTCTGGAGGCATTATGTTAAGGGCCAGACCTGAACACCCTGCTTTGCCTCACGTTACCAGAGCGAGGAAATGAAGACAAAAAAATCCTCGATCTTGCTCGAGAAAAATGCTTATTCCACTGCTCCACGTGTGACCTCAATTTCATTTTAAGCCTTTATTTTATTTATTGTCTTCTTCTTCCTGGCATTAATCCCGGCTTTTGCCAGGGTCTGCCTTCCTGCTCAACCTTCTCCACTTTGCGCGGTCTTTAGCGTCCTCGGTGGTTAGACCATTGGCTCTCATCACGTCCTGCATCACGACATCCAACCAGCGCTTCCTTGGGCGTCCGAGAGGTCTTATTCCAGGGACTGACATAGAAAGGCACTTGAATCCGATATAGTTCTTACACCGGCGCGTAACGTGACCAAACCATCTTAGGCGACGCTCTTGGAGCTTATCCGCTACGTCACTGACTCCAAGACTACCTCGAATGAATATGTTGCGTACATAGTCAGACCGCGTTACACCGCACATCCACTTCAGCATCTTCATTTCCGTGACGTGAAGCTCCTGAGTGTGCCGAGATAGTGCTGACCAACATTCGCTGCCGTATAAAAGAACCGGTCGAATGATACTCTTGTATATCAGACCCTTGAGTTTGGGTGGTATCCTGCGATCGCAGACCACACCTGTGATCTCCCGCCATTTGGCATAAGCAGCGCGTATCCGGCTATAGACATCGTGATAGATGCCTCCAGACTCGTGCATAACGGATCCAAGGTACCTGAACTTTTCCAACTTAACGGCTGGTTCAGGACCTATAAGGATAGTGCTCAAGTCCGGGCGCCCGCAGGCCATGTACTCGGTCTTCGACATATTTAGTTTAAGAACGCCGTTCTCAAGCGTATCTTTCCACAGGTTTCCTTTACGCTCCAGCATTAGTCGGTTCTCATCAATAAGTGCTATATCATCAGCATACATCATCAGCCATGGAGGCTTGTCTTGGATGGGAGCCGAGACAGTATCGAACACCACTTTGAATAAGAACGGACTAAGAGCCGAGCCTGGTGAACCTCTACTATAATCTGGAAGAGTTTAGTGTCACCAACTTCAGTCCTAACAATAGAAACGAAATCGTGGTACATGTCTCTGATAATCTAAATATAGGCCTCATGGGCATTGCGATCCAAAGGGTCCCTTGGGATAGCAATGCCCATGAGAGGCCAGACCTGACCAGGCACACAGTCAAAGGTATGGTTAAAAAGGACAGTAAGTATGAGCACACCAAGAGAGCCCAACGATTTCCACGCTTCGATCGGAATGTCGTCAGTTCCCACCGCTTTTCCGTTCTTCATGCGTCGAAGGCAATTACGAGTTTCGTCAAGGGTTATTGGGGCAAGAAGTCCAAGGTTAGGCGGTGGGTCGTGATGAAGACTGCATGGGTGCTGAGTATTCAGCAACTCCTGGAAGTAGCTCCCCCACCTCTCCTTCACAGAGGCATGACTACAGAGCAGCGTGCCCTGGGAATCTCTGACGCAAAGACATTTTGCGATATCGTGCGTCGCTTTATTCCGGGATATTATTTTTATTTATTATGTAAAAAAAATGGACAAGGCTTGCTTCACGTCGTGTAATAATCTTAGTGTAACGAATGGCACTGAAAAGTTCTTCTCTGTTCTAACATCTCTATCCGTGTATATAAAAAAATTGAAATATGTAAAAGTAAATAAAATTATTTTTCTAACATATTTGGCTAAAAGTATTTTTTCTGTTGACTGTACTGTTCTGTTTTTGACAAGCCATTGATAAGCCCGTGTTGACGAATTCGTGAAGCGGATCTTATTTTATATAAATATCACATTTGATACATATATTCTATAGTTTGTTTGTGGTTCTCCTAGTAAAGTGACAGTATTTTTTAAATTGTTTAAACTTAACAGGTCAATGTAAGTACTTATGAATATTTTTTTTGTTTCACACTGTATTCCGTACATAGTATGATAGGCAGAGAGAACTTGGGAACCTAGTGTTAAGACACTCCGTTTGCATAAAGACGCAACATTTTTTTGTATAAAACAATAATTTTTGTAACTAAGCCACATATAGCGAGGTATATAAAGTGTCCACGCCAACGAAGTTGCGACAAGAACATTTATTTTCACTGGTGGAATAAAATTGAAAAATAAATAATAAAAACATATTTTTAATTTCTATTCATTATTATATTTACAGTTATTTAAGATGGCAGATTTGAAGCTGTACTATTTTCCTGTGAGAGCTCTCGGTGAAGGAGCTCGTATGCTGTTTGCTTATGCCGGTCGGAACTATGATGATGTTAGGATACCTTCAGAGCAATGACCATCATTCAAACCATGTAAATATCCACATTATATAAACATTCCGAAGTAGGCAGCTAAATCTTTACTTTTCCAATCAAAATATTAGCTGTGTTTTTTGTTTTTAGCTATAAGCACAAAAATCATATAACAAGGAAGGCAGAGGGATCTTTGTATTAAGACATTCTGTACCCTACACTCCACTCTAGTATTTAAGACATTGTATGGTGCGAAGAGCATCTCAACGCTAGTCCTGTTACCAGAGCGAAGATATGAAAATAATTAAGTCACTCTACCGAGTGGAAATCAAACCCACGAGCGTCCCGTTCATAGTCAACCACTGTACCGCTGAGCTGCTGCTGTGAATGCTTCTAATTAATAATCAAAATTATTTTTAGCCACCCCATTGGGTCAAATGCCAGTGTTGGAGATAAAAGGTCAGAAATACGCGCAGAGTTTGGCCATAGCGCGCTACCTTGGCCGTGAGTTCGGTCTTGCTGGAAACAGTACCCAAGAGGACCTCGAGATTGATCAAAACGTTTACTTTGTCAATGAAATACGTGAAGGTAATAGAAACAGCATTTACTTATTAATATAAATTTCCCACATAAGCGAAAATATGTATAAATCAAATCAGCTTAAGCTGTATCCCGCACACAGCAGGGTCGACAGTGGGAATCTAGTGTTAAGACACTCATTTCCCCATTTCCCGCTGAATTTTAGAGGTATTGTGAGTTGAGTGGCGGTACTCAACGTCGCGCTTAACCTCGACACCAGAGCAAAGAAATGGAAATATAAATTTACAGTACTCAAAATATATAAAAAATATATATAAACCTGAAGAAACGACTACGAGGACAAATTGCTACACAGTGTGCTATAAAATATCAACAAGTTAAAATAATAATATTTTTATGTACACAGCTGCGAACTTCATATTTTACGTGAAAAATGAAAATTCCAAAGCTGAACTGAAGAAAGATTTACATGAAAATTACTTGCCCGATGTATTGAAAAGATTAAATGAAATTATCGTCAAAAACAATGGTCACTTGGCACTTGGCAGGGTAATTATTATTTTTAGACTACATAAACTTAAGTAACCCTTTTGTTAGGTACACAACCTACCCTGACACAGAGAACCTAGTGTTACGACAGTCCCTTCCTTATTTTCTGCCGAATTCTAGAGGTGGAACTAAATGCCACGCTTTGCCTCCACACAAGAGCAAAAAAAAATTAAAATATTAAATATTTTATTTCCTCGACTGGCTTTACAAGTAATAGACCATGTATAGTTTTTTCAACTTCACGCTTTATCTTGCAGAGAGAACCCTAGTGTTCTCTTCTCTGCTTTGTATAAAATTCGCAATAAGGCATGTTAGCGGAATTTGAATTAACTTTTCTATCATTTCTCTAAATGGAATAAAAATAAATTCTTGAAATATCATTGTCCCTATTATAAGAAAAGATTTAAGAAATTTCATTGTACTATTTTTTTTTTTATTTTTCAGTTAACTTGGGCAGACTTCTGGTTTGCAGGCGTTTACGACCGTTTCAAGTTGGTTGTCCAACTGCCTGACATCGATCAACGGTATCCAGCTCTCAAAAAAGTTCAAGACAACGTGTTATCCATTCCAAAAGTGAAAGTATATCATGACAAAAGTGCCCCTAAATCCGAATACTGATTGAAAGTCAACTAAGAATAGAGTTTTAAATGTAGTAATTGTATAATAAATAAATTTTATATTTAATTAATAATATTTTATCCGTATATTTATTTATTTACACGCCTTTACGAATTTTAATTAAAAATTGTGTAAATAAAATGAACTGAAATGAATTTAATGAACTATTTTCAACATTGAACTATTTACTAATAATGAACTATTTTTAACAAATATTAAATCAATAAATATAATAAAACCAATTTTTCCCAGAAAAAATGTATTTACCAAGCCAAGTTACTGAAAGCGAATTGAATAATAAATATGTGCCAGTTGCTAGCAATTTATCACTAAGAGCCCGATTCAGACGCTACTGACGCAGAAGAATAGCTTATGGAAGCTCGCGATAAAATCGATTTAAAAAAAAAATAATAAAAAAAAATCAGCTTCACGCTGTATCCCGCACACAGCAGGGTAGGCAGAGGGAACCTAGTGTTAAGCCACTCCGTTCCCCACTTTCTGCCGAATTCTGGAGGCATTGCGTGTTGAGGGGCAGAACTCAACGCCGCGCTTAACCTCGACACCAGAGCGAAGAAATGAAAATATAAATTTAAGTAAATATTTCATCTCCTCGAGTGGGGATCGAACCCACAACCAGTCGATTTTGCAGTCACACCTCGCGCCGCTGCGCGACGACTGGCCTCAATTAATCGATTTTAAAGCAGGTGCCAATTCTATAGAAGCCAAAACTCTTCCCTTATCCCCCACAATTTTGTCACTAAATTTTGATACGCATTTATCACAAGATCATGACGCCAATATTTCATCTCGATTCAAGTCCATAATCAGAAATCATTTCTAAAATTTGAACGAAATTGCTACTCCTCAAAAAATTGCAAACAATTATCTATCTTTTAAAATGGTGGTAGCAAACCTCATTAAGTATTTACTATTATAAAAGAAGATAAGAAAAAAGATCACGATGAAATGATTTCATCTCTTCCAGGGCTAATGATTCTAGAGTCTGATACTATGAAGATCTTCAATACCAAAGAACAAATAGATATAACTGCTGACCCAAAAGTTGACAATCAAGAGTAGATAAGTGATGTAATTTTTTCACAAAGTAAATATTTAAAAATAACTTGTTTTAACACCTATTGTAGTCTTAGTACGTTATGTAATTCATTATAGCTCTTAAAGGTTAAAACGTGATTGTGGGTTTGATTCCTATTTGTTCAAATAACTTGTCATATTTTTAAACATTTTTAAAGTTTTATTCCATTGTTTTTTAAACATTTTTAAAGAGTTTCCAGGGGGCGCGGGTTCGAGTCCCGCTGCGTTCAAGTTTTTATACGTTTTCTAAATAAGTAAACTTGTCATATTTTCATTTTCTCGCCTCATATGACGTCGACGACACTGCGAACTCGGTGGCTCGGTGAAAAGTCAAACTCAAATAATTTTATTCAAAACTAGCGGCTCGCCCACGGCTTCGCCCGCTTAAAATACATGATTATTGATTTAATAAGCAGAATTGATTGATAACTATAATGACTTCTAATATGATTTTTTTACGACATTATCGTCTAAGAATTTTTGATTGTTTTAAATAAAAAAATACGACCATTGTTGATATTTAATATTTATAAAATATACATAAAGCTAATTATTTATTACACGTATATATTTTTGTAACTTTATGTTCTTTTTACCTATATAGTATACTCTGTTAAATGTGCTGATGTCAGTGAATAATTTAATTTACTTATTCAGAAACAGCCTTAAATGTTAAATTATTGATTTGAAGGATTCATAATATTCTTTGTAAAATAACTGTAATAATTGCATATTAACTCCTGTACAGTTTTTAAATTAGTTACATATATTATATGAACGAACCAACCAAAATTATCTTTGTATTTACTTGATATTTCTTTCAAGATCGTTCTTTATCTCTGTGTTGAATGAATTACGACTTCTTTCAAATGACGATAACTTTTTTTTTTAATGAACCGATTTTGATGAACTAAACTTTAGCATTTAAGTTGAGTTAAAACAAAGCAATTGGTGAAATTTTCAAGCAAATCGGTTCAGTACTTTCAGAGAAAAATGCGGACAAAAATATGTCGACAGACAGACAAGAAATTCAAAAAAAATCTTTTTGCTTTCTATTATTATTTTTAAGTGTCCCTCTATCCATTTCAGTCAAAATTACTAAATGTACAGACCAAATATTTTTACTGTCTTATTATATATAGAGAAGAGATAAGAAGTTACATGCTTCATTTTTGAACGTCAAACATTTACCACCAGTTAGCTAAAATTAATACTTTAGACATGAAAAGAACCAGCGCAAGAAACTCAGTGGGATTTTTTTTGAACGGAGTCTCCTAAGAGTAGGTTCCTTTTGCCTACTGTGCTATCAGAATTATATCTGCTAGACTTTATACATAATTTTCCAGCATACTTATACTCTGTTGTTCCGAGATGAAGTCTTTGTGGAAATGTTATAAGAGCCTCCAATGTTAAATAGAAGTAAACAACTGATTAAAAATATTATTTTTGTACTGTAAATATAATCATATCTTTGTAATTAAGTGACATGAAGGACACACCGCTATGAGATAGCGATATAGATAGCTGCTATCTAAAAATAAAAAAATATATACAACTGTATATCTGTACACGTGAAAATAACTAATGAAATTTATATAGGTATTGCCGGACCCGGAAGCGGCTTCGCCCGCTTGAACTATACAAATGCTAATTAAATATATTTATGCAATTGTTTTCAATTTTTAATAGGATTGGCAAGACAATACAAGCCTAAATGATCATAATAATCCGAAAAAGAATAATAAGTGGAGAAAATTCTTATTATTAAAAAAAAATCTGTCTAATTTAAATGCACAAAATAATAAGTAAACGTGACCAAAGTAAAATATTAATAAAAAAAACTAAACAAAACCAGCTAAAAGTGTTTTTGCAAGTGCATGTGGCTATCTACATAATACTTAATTACAATAATAAATTATTTTTTTTGTCTCTGTCTCTCTGTCTTTCTATATCCCCGAGCTAATGTCCAGAACAACTGAACAGATTTTTATTGAACTTTGAGTGATTGATTTTACTGATGAAATAACTAAACTCCTTTCTACATTAAATAAATGTAAACATTGATTATACTTTTTGCTCTATATATTTAATAGGCGCATTCTTATGAGTATATTTTATTTTTATTTGTTCAGCTCATGTTCACGACGCGATAGCCCTTATGCGTCATAAAGAATGTGGAAGACATGTAACAGAAATTTACAAAATAAAATCAATTATAAAAATATTAAAACTAAACTGCACGAGTTCTAATTAAAATAAATAAATCAAATAAATCTGCTTCAAATCCGATAAAGATAAGGATGGTTAGGGTAAAATCAGGATAGGTGCCCCACCGTTTGAAAAATCCACCTAGTTTTATAAACATATATTTTTTTAGTATCGTTTATTTGAATTTAGCTAGTTCAATCCTTTATATCGAATTATTAATTAGTTATTTTTTTTACCTTTTTTAAAATGGTAATCCACACTTAGGAAAGAAAAATACTTATTTAGAAAACGTATAAAAGTTTGAACGTAGCGGGACTTGAACCCGCGCCTCCTGGAAACCGACCAGGATCTGACCACTAAGCCAAACGTACTCATCAAGCTACGTCGACATTTTTATATGCTAGTTACAGTTGAGGCCGGTCGTGGCGCAGTGGCACGAGGTGTGACTGCAAAACCGCCTGGTTGTGGGTTCGATCCCCACTCGAGGAGATGAAATATTTATTTAAATTTATATTTCCATTTCTTCGCTCTGGTGTCGAGGTTAAGCGCGGCGTTGAGTTCTGCCACTCAACACGCAATGACTCCAGAATTCGGCTGAAAGTGGGGAACGGAGTGTCTTAACACTAGGTTCCCTCTGCCTACCCTGCTGTGTGCGGGATACAGCGTGAAGCTAATTTGTTTTTTTTTAGTTACAATTTATTTATGTTGTATTGTATTGTTGTCTAACAACAAACATATATTTTTGTCCATTTCATACAAAATGAGTGCAAACATTTTTTTTTTTTTACTATCTCGAATTTGATACGGAACCCTTGGCGGGCGAGACCAACTCTCACTTGTTCGAATAACACATTAACACATTTGTGAAATTGAAATTGACGTTTTAATTAGTTTCAACCATCACTAATCTTTCATGATTAATTATATAGTACCTATGCCTTTTCATAGATTACAACATTTAATTAAAAGAACAAAAAAAAGAAAATAGTTCTTCATTAATAAAGTTTCAGCACCGATTGCCGTACTTGGAATATTTCGTTGAACACATAACAATGTTTTATAAAATGTATATAAACTTCTGTAAGTCGAGTTTTACTTATTATAAAATATTTAACTTATTAAAATATTTAAATTAATAAAGGAGGCCAGTCGTGGCGCAGCGGCACAAAGTGTGACTGTAAAATCAACTGGTTGTGAGTTCGATCCCCACTCGAGGAGATAAAATATTTACTAAAATTAATATTTTAATTTCTTCGCTCTGGTGTCGAGGCAAAGCGCGGCGTTAAGTTCCGCCACTCAACACGCAACGCCTCCATAACTTGACGAAAAGTGGGGAACGGAGTGTTTTAACACTAGGTTCCCTCTATCTACAGTGCTGTGTGCGGGATACAGCGTGAAGCTGATTTATGTCTATAGATCTTATTAGTTAATAATTATTATGACTTAAATCAGACACATCTATAGACATCGTTTAACAATATTATTTACAATACTATCAGCGTATTACTTAAAAAATCCATAAATATTTTTTTATTTAATATTGTAGCTTCGTTCTCTTTTCTCTGCGAAAGCATTATTTCTTTTTCCTCACTCGGGTAACCAAGATATATGGCGCGAAGTTTCGAAAATTCAGTGGAGAGTGGAGAACGGTGGAGACAACGCTAGTTTCTCCCCTATACGATATTACGGCCAATATTTTTTTTTACAGTTTTTGTTATGCTGCTAATATCAACAGTTTCCAGTAGAATTTACAAATTAAAATCCCCCTATCCATGTCCGTGTACAAGAGAGTCCAATCCGGTGTGCGGGTCCAACTACAAAACATATGGAAACCCTAGCTGCTTGAAGTGTGACAATCATCTTGGAGTGTTTCTGGTGAAGATGGGACCATGTTTTTAGTGTCTTTATATATATTTTTAATTTATTTTTAGGTCCAATTTTATTTTATTAAATAAACGTTTCGTTTTAATAACCCATTAATACTAAAAACACTTAAAAAATTGTTTTACTATAAAGTATATTACTATTATAGGCAATAAACTTGTGACTTTTTCGTTTATTTTCAAACATATTTTTATTGGTACTTATATAATATATTGTCTTCTACATGGATGATGAGAATTTTATTGAATTTAAGCTTTTAACATAAAATATACAAATACTGTAATGCTTGAGCAATGCCTGAGACCTGCAGCCTGCAACCTGCTTCTGTGGTCGCAAACCACAGAAGCAGGTTTAAAGGGCACTTTTTAGGTTCCCCACTTCCCGCCAATTTCTGGAGGCTTTGCATGTTGAGAGGGGAAACTCAACGCCGCGCTTTCCCCTCTACAACATAGGGAAGAAATGAAAATATAAATGTAAATAATTATTTTATCTCCTCGTGTAGGGATCGAATCCATAACCAGTCGATTTTACAGAGTGACACTTTGTGCTCTTACGCCACTACTGGCCTCATAGTATATAATGGACAATAATATTCATAATATTTTTTCACATTAAATGGACGCCAATTTCTGGAGGCATTGCCTGCTGAGTGGCGGAACTCAATACCGTGCTTTGCCTCGACGCCAGAGCGAAGAAATGGAAATATAAATAAATATTTCATTTTTCGAGGAAATCGAACCCACTACTAGTCGCGTTTACTGTCACACTGTTCCCCAGCGCCACGACCTGCCTCTATTCATAGTATAAATTTAGTTATATTTTCGCTATTTCAAGTAAATATTATTTGATACGCATTTTAGTTGCGAGCATTGGTTTAATTTAGCATACACGTATTCGATACTTTTTGATATTCTTGATTTCACACTGCTATATAATTTAATAAGTTCTTTGATTTTCACGATTATTACACATTTTAAATGAAACTATTTTAACCGGATTAATCGCGTACTCGTATATTTGGGATTATACCAAAAATGACCACGCGACTCGAACACGTGACCACGGACTACTGCAAAGTGTTCGAAACGCTGGGTTTCCAAAAATGTAATAATCTCAAATAATCCCAAATATATAGCTGTATAACTTATTTAAAACAAAAAAAACTTTTTTATGACAGTATGATCGAAATAGTTCGAAAAATACGATATAATATAATAAAAATACGTTTTTTTTATTTATGGCATGATTTTTTATTCACAAATTCTGCCAGTGTGCAATGTATATGAAATTATAATATAGATAAAAATATTTAAAAAGACTTCAAAATTATAGATATATGCCCAGCTTAACCCTTAATCGGCCACAGGGAACCCACCATATTTTCCCACTCTCGCGATCTCGCAAAATTTCAAAATATTTTTAAAATGGTTAAAATGGGGTGTTGTATACCGCACACAGCACCGCCGCACCGCACCGCACCGCAAAATGGAGGCAGAGGGTACCTAGTGTTATATAGTGTTAAACTCCGTTCCTCACTTTCCGTCGAATTCTAGAGACATTGCGTGCTGAGTGGTGGAACTCATTCCACACTTTGCGTTGTTGCCAGAGCAAGGAAATCCAAATATTAATATAAATATTCCAAATATTAAATATTTCATTACCAGGAAACTAACCTACAACCGTCTCGTTCAATCACTCGCTTGTGCCACTGCGCCTGATGGAGGAGCTTGTGCGGAATGGATGTACTCTGGCACACAGTTCCGCCTGTAGCTCCCAGTTTATCGTCCAGGAACGCCACGACGCGACGGCCTCATACAACTACAAAAATAGTTTCTAATTAAAAAAATAAATGAAATCAGCTTCACGCTGTATCCCGCACACAGCAGGGTTGGCAGAGGGAACCTAGTGTTAAGACACTCCGTTCCCCACTTTCTGCCGAATTTTGGAGGCATTGCGTGTTGAGTGGCAGAACTCAACGCCGCGCTTAACCTCGGCACAGTTTCTAATAGCGGAAAATAATAAAATAAAAATGGTCATAAACATTTAATAATGTAAAATTGATTCTCTTTGGACATTATTAATTATTTTTATGATCGTTAATAAATTTCGGTTATATATAAAAAAATAAAATTTCTACTTTATTTACATTTTTTTCAACATAAAATGACATTGTGAGTTATAGAAAATATACGTACGTAGAAAAAGTATGTATTTAAAAACAAGTAAGTGTTCTTATGGTTTTTGGTTTATTCAGTTCGTTTTTATAAGGCCATCAACAAGATGGTCGTGGGTTCGACACCCAACTTGGAAAAATAAATTATTTCCATGTCGCTGCTCTAGTAGAGTGTGGTCTGGTAGAGTGATACAGCGTGAAGCTGATTTGATAGTTAATTATAGTTAAAAAAATAAAGTATAGGTGAGGAACGCATAATAAGACACACATAATTACATACATATAATATACTAGAAGGCGCGCGCGGCTTCGCCCGCTTATTAGGGGTGAATTCTAAAAAACCACGAAACACGTGTTCAATAAAATATTTTTAACAGATTGAATTAAATTTTTTATAAAAATCGGTGGCGATTTAAAGATTTTTTCATATAAACTTTCAACCCCTTATTTGAACCCTTAGGGGGTGAATTCTAAAAAACCATGAAACACGTGTCCAATTAAATATTTTTAAAAGACCGAATTTCAAATTTTATAAAATTCGGTGCCGATTTAAAAAAAAATCCATACAAACTTTCAACCTCTATTTCATCCCTTTAGGGTTAAAATTTTTCAAAATCCCTTCTTAGTGGATGTCCAGAATATGAAAATAGACATCTGCCCAAATTTCACGTTTCTACCATCAGCGGTTACGGCTCTGCGTGCGTCTTACCTCAGTCAGTCAGCACAAGTCCTTTTATATATATAAATAAATTAGTTTAACATGATATGATAACGTTTAATATGATATTTTAATTCTTAATAGAATTCGTCAGTCCCAGCAACTTATTAAATTTTTCTTAGCCTGACACTGTATTCAGAATATAGCAGGGGTGGATTGAAGGATTCTACTGTAGTAAGACACTCCGTTTACTACTTTTTCGAGATATTGCGTGTTCAGCGGCAGAACTCAACATCGCGCTTTGGCTTGTTTCCATAGCGACAAAATGGAAATATTAAATAATGAATTTCCCTGAAATAGTAATCGAAACCACAACCGTCACGCTTACATTCACACGGTGTGCCAACGTGCCACGTCGGTCTCACTCTAAGTTTTGCCGGTCAATAAAAATCAGCTTCATGCTGTATCCCACGCACAGGAGGCTAGTCAGACGGAACGTAATGTTAAGACACTCCGTTATAACATGACATTATATGACAAATAACAAATATAATATTTTTTTTTTTCAGCATTACTTCTGATCGCTCTTCCGCTTGAAGTTGCTATCAGTATATCACAAGCAAACCCTAACTGTGTAGTAACGCCATTGTATTTGAACCCGGTGTGCGCCTCGAACGGCGTCACCTACGACAACATAACACCCTGTTGGCCCGATAATATACTCATAAAAGACTTACCTATACGTGACATTGTGAATTATTTAAAAACAAGAAAAATTTAATAATTTGTTATTTGTTGCATTGCGTGATATCTATTATAAATAACGAAAAATAATTAGAAAGGTAACCTGAAATAGGAAACGCTGAAACTATGATTATTTGTACTTTAAATCGGTCTTATAGTATTACTTACTAAGGATTATAGTGTTAGATTTAAGTTAGCAAGTGGCAACTGAAATGAATAACTGTACTGTCTTAAGGAGATATTGTATAAATATAGAAATATATGTATGTAATAACATAAGTCTAGTTCTAGGTAAAATCCAAAGAAAAGAAATATTAAAATGTAAAAATAGCAAAAGGTACGGACCATAAGTCTGTAGTGTAAGTAAGAATAAAAATATTAAAAAAAAATAAAAAAAATCTGTCTTACTCGGGTTCCATACCATAAAAGGCAATATCCGAACTCTTTATAAGATCACTTTGTTGTCCGTCTGTCCCTCTGTCGAGATCATTTATCACGAGATCGTGTGGAAAAATGAAGCTGAAATTATTATGAAATAATGATGTCCACAGTCCCTTGACGCACAGAAAATATCAAGTTTCTAAATCAACGCAATCAAAAGCATTTATGCATTGATTTTACTATATTGTGTATGAAAAAGGGCCGCGTAATCAAAACCTATATGGTTTATAATTTTCCCTGAACCTACAGTTTTGAAATTTTGCATAAAGTGAGAACTTACCAATACAGATAAAGTAAAAAATTCTACAAGAAATTTTATAGGTATTTTCATAGAAAAAGGCAAACAAACAGATTTGTAGGTAACTTCGTACAAAATGATTACTTGTTTATATTATTTAAATTGAGTGTAAGTTTAAAATGTGATAAATTGGAACGTAACGCAACTGGTTTTATTATTTTCAAAATTAAAGCACTATTAGAACACTCTAATTTGTTCTAATTGTTGTAATTCAATGTTAAGAATATATACTAGTAAACGATAGTGATTTAATTAAGCAAAATATTAATTTATCAATTACTATAAATAACTCCATGGTATCTAAAAAAATGTAATTTTTTTATCACACGATTTTTTACATATGGAGTCGAACAAAACATATTACTTTTTGAACACTAATATAAAAAAAATAATATATGAATATTTGTTAACTTTTAAATAGCTCAATGCGTCATTACATTGACGCAGAAGGCGTTGGACAAACAAACATAATATCTAAACTGTATATATACATACCTGTTGTGAGATGCTGGAAATGTGGAATTAAATTAGATCGAACACTCTAAATAATCTCAAGAAAACATATTATTTTCAATAATCACGCGCTAACACGAGTCTAACAACGTATAATGGTAAATGGATTTACAAATAAAGAACTACTTATATATAAAGACATTACAAGAAGACATTGCAATAATAATCTTTTTGTAGCGTTCAAAGATATTAGTGCTTCGTAAGACAAAATAATGTTTTTTTTTGGAAAAATAACTTTTTTTGTTCTATTTCTCTGCGCTTTGGTTGTACGTGGAAGAAGTCTAAATAAAAATGGCGTTGAAGATGTTAATGAAAAGATTCATAATATTGAGAAACGGTCGCTTGAGCTGAAAAGTGACGATGGCGTCTTCCAAAGGGAATTCGAAAATGCATTTGAGAGACCCCATAGACTACGTGTTCTCCCTGGATTCCTTCATTAAGTAATTCTACTATAATTTAACAATATGTTTGTAAGTTATTCATATTGTATTTTTTATGTTAAGGTTAGTTTTTTATATCATACTGGCAATTATTTGTAATCATTTTAAATAAAAGAGTATTGTTTATATGATTTCTTTTATTATTTTTATTTATAAATTTATTTAATCTCGTACATTTTATATAATAACTAAGTAAGTAACAGATTACAAATAATATGTTCATCAATAATAGGCAAAGGCATAGCATTATTCAGCTTAATAAGTAAATTAAAAAGTTACACTAATTCTTAAATATTAACAAAATCGAAAATAATGTCGTTATTGTATCAATGATTTAATAACAAAAAATAAATAAAAACATATGTTTTAAAGATCTTGAACTCCTCTTCCGCTGCAAGCCATTTTTGATATAAATATAAGCTGAATTTAAATAACCTTCATTTTTGGACTACATAAAATATTTCTACTTTCATACAAATATTAATTATAAAAATACTATATAAAATATTAGTTATAACTTAAAAGCTATACAATTTATAGAGATGTTATTAAGTATTATAAATGTTATTTGTATTTATGAAAATAAAAAATGATTATTTAATTCAACTAAATTTTATTAAATGGAGAAAAATAGAAAATGAATAGGTAATGCTTGTTATTACGGACCTGTATTATGTAAAATAATATTAAATTTAATCAAAATCGTATTTTCATCTATATACTACACACAATTTTGTTCGAATAATATAAAAAAAATTATAAATAAAGACATTTTCTAAAATTACTAATTCTGCTTATTTAAAAAAACGTATAAAAATTTAAACGTAGCGGGATTCAAACCCACGCCTCCTGGAAACCGACCAGGCGCTCTGACCACTAAGCCACACGTTCAAATTTTTATACGTTTTCTAAATAAATATTTTTCTTTCCTAAGTATGGAATAACTTCTTAAATTCTGTTTTGTATTTCGTGTGTTTTTAAGGAAATGATGAAAATATTACTCGTTTCTAAAGTTAAGCACCGCTGATTCAGCATATTCACTTACATTAATGTACTGAAATAATTCTTAAGACAGATAACTGAAGTATTACAGTATTTTAAAATATTATAAAATAATAACTATAAGCCACCTTAATATAATTAGAAAAATGATTAACTCATTAACTGTATTAAATAACCTCTTAATAATTAATAAAAAATATTTAGGAATAATAAAATGTAGTATTTTAATAAATGTATTATTTTTTATAATATATTTTTATTCTTAATTCTTAATTTTTGGCACATTGAGAATTCACTTGTTCCTTAGATTTATATATTATTTGGTGATTATTAAATTTTCAACAAATATTAATTTTATACAGAGTGTTTTTGTCAGCACCACTTTAAATGAAACCACAGTTTATACTACTCTATAAAAGCCTAATACAATTAAAAAAAAAACCAAAAATCAAAACTGATTTTTTCAATCCAAAAAAAATAATAAAACTATCGTTTTAAAATAAAACACCATTTGTAAAAAATAACGTAAACAAACACGTAACCAAAGCGGCAACGGCGGCGGCCAATTGATATTAAGTCAACGCAACACTTATTTTCTCTTTAAAAACACTTAGATTTAAGGATTTATTTCTGTTCTCTTATTATTTGCTAGATTGAACCATGCGTGGTTAAATTTTTAAATTTATCATACATCAACAAGTGGCTTACTTGATAGTAATTGGTTGTTCTGCGTAAACTGAACGTAGGATTTCTATCGAAATAATTTAAAAATTCAATTTCTCGGGCTATTAGTAATTTTCGTGAAACACGCTCTAGGGGTGGCACTACTGGTTGGTTTTCTTTGTACAGTTTGTACAAATATATGATAATCTGATGGATATCTACGACTATTACCATTACCATTCTTGACATGTTTGTAATGCGAGAGCTCCATTTTGTCGACATGTCCATAAATTAAAATCATGTCGATATACTCCGCAGAAGTAAAATGAGAATACGCCATTTTAAATTAAAAAAAAAAAACTAAAGTAAAAAAAAAAGAATTGCTCAAATTCGTGAAGTTACCTATTACTATCTCCGCTAAGGATATATAGATAAACTACTAAATACAGGTATATAGATATATGGCAAGAGTACAATTTCCGGGGCGCCGCGATTTGAAACTACTTTTGGGTTCTACACGTCAAAATAAAGTGAAAATGAAGAATAAAAAAATCGATATCTCTAATTTTGAATATAATTAAACCATTAATAAGAATGCATTATTTCTAAATAATTCCATAATAAAGGATATATAATGAATTGATTTTTTTGTAGTAATATGTGTTTACGTTATTGGTAACTACGCGTAATTGCGTCACCCGAAATACAGGATGGAATCCAGACAGTATGGAAATATTGTGTAACGAAAAAAAAATCCTACGTCTAAACTGTTGTCTTTGTTGAGGTGTCTGATTAATTTCTTTAGGTATGTGTTTGAAATATATGCAATACTGTTCCTGAAAAAGGAGCGCAGACGCTTCCACTCTGTATAAAATATATATTTTTTATTTTTTTATAATTTTACAGGCTTTTTGAGTTATATGATTCTTTTTTTAAGGATAATCTGCCCAAAGTTTGTTATTATACCATTTTTTAGCGTTGTATTTTGTATCTTTTCTTTTTCTAATTATAGAAATAAAAAACACACAATAAATATATATTAAATAATTATTATATTCATTATATTCAAAAAAAATATATTTTTAATATACTAGAAACACTTTTCCTGCAAGTTAAAAAAATATGTTTTAAAAGCAACAGATAATATAAGTAACTAAAGCCTCATTCTGCACTTTGATTGGATAAAATACATATTTATGCCATCACAAAGTGATGACCTTGTTTTTTATTTTAATTCAAAAAGTAAAGTACAAAAACTGAAATAGCAATCAAATTGCTACAAAACAATGTGAAAAAACAACCTAAAAATCAAAATGTAAAATATATTTTAGTAGCATTGTATTTTTTTAGTATATTAGTAACTACTTCATATACAAAAAAAATAACAAGAAAATACTACAAAATTATTTATATTGACACTTTACAAATCACTTCAATTTCTTTTTCTTAAAGTAGAAATTTTTTTTTGCGACGGGTTCGTTAACACTACCCTACTATGCGGGAAACGGCAGAACCTGCTTCAAAGAAATTGAAAGAAATTAATAATAAAAGTATTATTTTAATATCAATAAAATTAAATCAGCTTCACGCTGTATCCCACGCATAGCAAGGTGCGCAGAGGAAACCTAGTGCTAAGACACTAACTTCCCCATTTTCCGCTAAGTTCTGGAGGCTTTACGTGTTGAGGGGGCGGAACTCAACGCCGCATAAATAATAATTGTAGTATATTTTTGTTTAAAAACAGTTCAAATTTAATATGAACTTACTCGGTAGGTACACACACATATATCTAATATACATATAAACTTTTATAAGTAACTTTAATGCCATTTGGAGTATACTATAAGTAAATCTTAAATTGTAACAAACACGGATAAATTCAATTCGAAATATACATTTTATATTAATTCTATATAATATTTAAGTAATAATATTGATTAATTTAATACAGTATAGGGTGTTTCTTTAATGTTGTAATTAAAAACTATTTGTTAATTTATTTTTTAGATTATATTCATATTTGACGTCTGCGAGTAAAAACGTATTCTAAAAGTCGTAGAGACTGTAGGGCCAAGTGTATAATAACTTTCATAATCTAAATTTGATTCAAATAATGTAATATTTTTTAATTTTTTTTCTTTTCTAACTGTAGAATAATATTTTAAAAATGTAATGTTACATTTATTAAATCTATATTAATATAATAAAGCGGAAGAGTTTGTTCGTTTGTTTAAACGCTAAGATCTTTGGATCTACTGGTCCGATTTACTTTCTTTTTGTTTTGTATGAAAGCTACATTCCGCGGGAATAGTTAGCCTTAAATAATTAAATAACAATAATTAGGAACGCCATCGTATTAATTTAAGCGCGTGCGGTGCAGAAATAGTTCAATATATGAAAGTACATTGTACTACAAAAATATTTAGTTTTATTAGGTCTAAAGTACGCGACACCCTATAACTATGTCTTATAACTTAGTCTCAATAAGGCATTTTGTGGCTAAAAATAATTGAAAATTACGAGGTCCTATTTCAATTATTTTTATTTGACATAGATATCGAAACGAGCAAAGGCTATTCCATCATCAAGAATGAATTATGAAATCTTCAGCTTTGGCTTTTTAAAGCATGTACTTTAGACTTATATTTTTCGAGAAAATTTAAAATTAAAATAATTCAACGCTCTGTTCACGGCCACAAACCTAGACTCGAGTCCCGCGGAGGGCGCCCTTACCGCAGATTTCGTCCTCGCAAGCAGCCACGTAGTACTTACGCTTTTTCAAAATTATGAAAAATTATTGAATGTATAAAAAAATATAAGTGTTATGCGGGCGTAGGCCGTCTTTAATATTTGGTTCCCTAAAATTTTGATTGTTGATCATATATGTATATGAATGTTGTGTAATTTTTAGGGCAGGTACATTTTGAAATCTTACTTTTTTATTTCTTCGAGAAAACATTATATACTATTTATAATATAATTATTTTCCCAAGTGAAATATGAAATTAATATCTGGACCCAGTAGTTGCTATCGTTTAGACGCTTTATAATTCCATCGTTCATTTTTATAGCAACATTTTTACTGAAATTATGTTAAATATGTATATAATCTAAATAAAATATAATTATTGTTATCTATTAATTCCTATAATCTGTATTAAAACTAGCAAATTAAAAAAAATATCTCAATACAGGAAATATCTTTGGAAAATATTTGGTAAAAAATGTACTATTTTCAATTAACTTATATCTTGTACTCTTAATTAATAAAAATACAAGTAAATTGAGAAAATAATAATAGAATTAATATTCCCGTCGGCAGTAGTAGCCCAGGGAGCGACACTTCTGGCACAGATGCTGTGGATGTATCTTCGATTGGTCGCTGACGTCTAACCCATCGGGTTTCTCTAGCGGCCTCTGTAATAATATACATATATAACAATTAATTTCAAGGATTATTGTCTATAGTTCTTGGGAAAAGTGGAAATGGAAAACAGATTAATAGATATTTTATAAATTTATGTTTATTAGAGGTATAAAATCTTTAACTACGATGTTGAATAATTGAAAAGTCATTTGAATTTACGCAAATTTCATATTTGAACCATTTATTTTAACTTCACGCTGCATGTAGCTGGGTAGACAAGAGAAACCTGAGAACGTTGCGTGCAAAAAAACTCCGATCCCGTTAAGATATTTCTGTTCCATATTTTCCGCCAAATTCTGGAGGCGTTGCATGTCGAATGGCGTAACTGTACCAAAGCAAGGAAATGAAAATATTATTTTTTTTATTTTCTGAAGACAGTCGTACTCTTATGCCCCTGCGCCATGACTGGCTTCATATGGTAGATTATTAGATATGGTAAATTATTATGCAAATAGATCGGTTTAAAGATCATTCTTACATTCTCTACATCTAGTCTAAAATTGTATAATATTACATTTCGTCACAAATCTTGCAAATACCAAATATTCACACCTTTTATATAACGGCGTAAAAATAAAAAAATTAAAATTAAAAAACCTCCAAAAAAAATAACCTGTTTATGCGGGAACACATTAATACGGCACTTGATGCATTCCTGTCCATTATTAGCCCACGAGTTGCCGCTCATCCACTTGCGCTTGCATTTGGGACATTTGTACTCGCCGAAACACCGCTTCTTGCCCTGGTACGGCGTTAAACCTTCGCCTTTGGGTCGGGCCTGTGAAATTGTAAGATTTATTTTAGAGGAATTCCACTGCTTCGTATTATTTTAAGAAAATTATTAAAAATGTTTAATGTACCCAGATTTGAACCCATGCCCCTTGGAAATATAACCATTCCCGAACTCACATTTATTGTTTATTTTCTAAGGAAGAGACAAGGTAAACGAGTCCCCGGACGGTAAGTGATCACCGTCGCCCAGGGTACCCATGTCCTATCCACCTGGGAACACGACCATATCCAGGTTGTGTGGATAATATTTGAGTTTGTGACCTTCTGTGTGGTTAGAAGATTCAGATTAAACTGTTCCCCAAGCACTACCCATGACAAATGCAGTAGAGAATGCACAGCGAGGAGATATCTCTACGCAAAGCCAAAGTGTCAAGCACACACTTCCACAGATTAATTCAAAGTCAATACAAATCAATACCTTTATTCAAAGCAGAGTTTGAATTCAAGTAATAATGTTATCATAAAATAGAATAATATGTGTCCTTGTATTATAAGTAAGTTAGATAAAAGTATTTTTGGTACTAATCACGATTTTTTCTTATAAAAATTATATTGATATTATTTTTTTATTTTGTACAGACTAGTGTTTCTTTACCGATTCGAAATTGTAAACGAATTGCACTATAGTTTGAACAATTTGAAACTTTCTAAACGAACTGGAGTAGCATTCCTTTAGGGTGGCCTAATATAATTTTCACAGATACTTCGCCCATGATCAAATAGAATCAATTAAAAATTGGTTATGACATATGATACATTCTAAATCGAAAGAAAGATGAATACTGTGGAGATGCGATCTCTTCGTAGGATATGCGGAGTCAGCTTAGCTGATCGAATCCGCAATGAAGAGGTACATAGAATGGCAGGTACTAGCGAGGATGTCACGGTGAGAATGAAGAACAACGTGCTCAGCTGGTTCGGGCACGTCGAACTTATGAGTGATGAAAGAATGGCAAAAAAGATTTATGGGGGGAAAGTGAGCGGTAAGAGAGGTAGAGGGAGACCTCGATTGACCTTCGAAAACACAATATCAAAGATACTGGAGGAAGGTCACGTAAAAAGCATAAGGACCCCCCGGAGGGTATGTATGAAGAGGTTGATGACAGTGAACGAGGCGAAAGTGGTATATAGAGACTGTAGCGTTTGGCGCTCCGTTCTTTCTGACTATCCCGCTAGGGATAAAGCGTTAAGCTAGTTTAGTTTTTTTTTATACATTCTAAATGCACGAGGTAAATTTCATCGAAAGTACCTACAATGGAATTTATGGAAAAATATTAACGTAATATAATATAGCCATCCTCGATAATTTGGAACTTCAATCAATTTGTATCAGTAGTTCCTGAGATTAAAGCGTTCAAATAACATTTTTTTCAGATGTATTATAATGGTATAGATATTATTTATTATATGTGACTAAATTAATAATCTATTTGCTGTCGCAATTACAAATTTTCGTGACGCGACGACGTTATTGTATTTTTAGTTATTGGCCTAATTTCATGTAAAATTAACTATAGCACTAGTCTATATTTAAGCTGATTTAAATTCGATAAGCTTACTAAAGCAAAGATCATATCTTCGGTTTTGCGATGACAAAATTATTTTCATGAAAATAATACCAGTTAGTGTTAAGACACTCCGTTCCCCACTTTCCGCCAATTTCTGGAGGCATTGCCTTGAACTCAACGCCGCGCTTTCCCCTTGACACCCGAGCGAAGAAAATATAAATGTAAATAAATATTTCATCTCCTCGAGTGGGGATCGAACCCACAACCAGTCGATTTACAGGCGCACTTTGTGCCCCTGCGCCACGACTGGCCTAATGAAAATAATACCAACTATAAAATAAACACAAAACAGTACATAGAAAAAAAAAATCTCTCGTAGTTATTATGTTATATATAACTGAAAGAAAGAGTTAATATAGTATATATATTTGTACATTTAAAACATATATAGATGGCCTGGTTAAACAACACATGTTTATACTATCAAAAAATTATAATATATTCTTTTTCAGCTTTACGCTTTATTTCACTCATAGCAAGAGCCAACTGTCAAGAAATTTCTTGACAGTAGGTTTTCTCTACTTTCCTAACTTCTCTACCTTCCCATTTAAGACATTGCGAGTTAAATGACGGTAATCAACATCGAACATTGTCTTTTTCTTGCTTGCGTCTTGCGTCGAATCTTGCTACGTTAAAATTTTTAATGTCTTAATAAAAAGTATTTTTCAGTCCTACATGCCATTGTCAAAGCTGTCAAAAGATTTTTTAGCTTCACACTATATCTCGGAAATGGCAGGGAGACAGAGTGAACCAGGGAACCTAGAATTAAGACATTCCGTTCCCATTAAAACAATTCTGTTCCCCACTTTATACTAAATTCTGGAAGAATTAAGAAAAGAAGAAGAAATGAAAATATAAACTCAAACCCACAAATTGTCGCACGACTGGCCTTTTAATTATTATATACATATAGTTAGTAGTAAAATCCACACAAATTATAAAAGATATTGGTCTCGTGATTTTAATAGCTAAATGTTACAATATTCCAGTATTTCATACTGTATAGAGTTCTTTCATAGCTAAAATGACATCAATATTCGAACACAAATCAATGCCTTTATTCAAAGCAGGGTTTGGGTTCAACTCATAATGTTATCTCGAAATAGAAGAGTCCTTGTATTAAGAAGTGGGTTGGACTAAAAATATATTTATTACTAATCGAGTTAAACTATTTTTTTTATTTTTTATATTTTGTAATATTTTTTTTGTTGGTCTTGGAATTTCATTTTATATTGACATGGTCAGACTATAGACTGATAGCGTGATTTCTGTTTTTTTTTTATTTTACAGTAAATAGGCTAAACTAAACTATACTTGGCAATGACATTCTTGTTGAAAAATGATGTCAACATACACAACAAATTTTCAACTTATTATGAGAACGTGGGTTCGATTCTTACTCGGAGAATTAATTATCTATATATATAAAAGGACTTGTGCTGACTGACTGAGGTAAGACGCACGCAGAGCCGTAACCGCTGATAGTAGAAACGTGAAATTTGGGCAGATGTTTATTTTCATATTCTGGACATCCACTAAGAAAGGATTTTGAAAAATGTTAACCCTAAAGAGATGAAATAGGGGTTGAAAGTTTGTATGGAATATTTTTTTAATCTGTACCGATTTTTATAAAATTTGAAATTCAGACTCTTAAAAATATTTCATTGAATACGTGTTTCATGGTTTTCAAGAATTCACCTCCTAAGGGTTCAAATAAGGGGTTAAAAGATTATGGAAAAATATTTAAATTGCCAACGATTTTTATAAAAATGAAGACTGTTAAAAATATTTTATTGAACACGTGTTTCGTGGTTTTTTTAGAATTCACTTCTAATAAGCGGGCGAAGCCGCGCGCGCCCTCTAGTTATCTATATATATAAAAGGACTTGTGCTGACTGACTGAGGTAAGACGCACGCAGAGCCGTAACCGCTGATGGTAGAAACGTGAAATTTGGGCAGATGTTTATTTTCATATTCTGGACATACACTAAGAAGGGATTTTGAAAAATTTTAACCTTAAAGGGATGAAATACGGGTTGAAAGTTTGTATGGAAAATTTTTTTAATCTGTACCGATTTTTATAAAATTTGAAATTCAGACTCTTAAAAATATTTCATTGAACACGTGTTTCATGGTTTTTAAGAATTCACCCCCTAAGGGTTCAAATAAGGGGTTGAAAGTTTATATGGAAAAATCTTTAAATTGCCACCGATTTTTATAAAAAATTAAATTCAGCCTGTTAAAAATATTTTATTGAACACGTGTTTCGTGGTTTTTTTAGAATTCACTCCTAATAAGCGGGCGAAGCCGCCGCGCCCTCTAGTCTCTATATATAATAAGACAATAAAAATATTTTGTCCTTACATTTAGTAATTTTGACTGAAATGGATTTTTATTGATTGGAATTATATTAGAATATTACAGATTAAAGTAATAAAAAATCATATTAGAAGTCATTATAGTTGTCAATCAATTCTGTTTATTAAAGCAATAATCATGTAGATTAAGCAGGCGAAGCCGCGGGCGGGCCGCTAGTTTATTAATATTTTCATTTCTTCGCTCTAGTACTAAGACAAAAGCGCGGCCTTGAGTTCCTACTTAACACAAAGTTTCCTCTGCCTAAAAACATGCTAAAAAAGCTAAAAAAAGTTATATAGACTGCGTGGAGATTAGCACAATCAGCCATACAAACACTACAGCTTTATAATACTAATATAGACATACTTTTAAGAATAGGGGGGACGTAGATTGACTTTCGAAAGCATCAGTGACTGGAATTAGGTCACCTGGGGGCATGTATGAAGAGGTTGATGACAGTTGACAGTTTTTTTAAATTACTTAATGAGATGACATAATCTATTTCACATTTTGTTTATCTATAAAATCAGCTTCACGCTGTATTACGCACACAGCAGCTCCATTTTCTGCCAAATTCTGGAGGCATTGCGTGTTGAGTGGCAGAATTCAACGCTGTGCTTTGCCTCGACACCAGAGCGAAAAAATGGAAATATAAATTGAAGTAATAATTTCATCTCCTGGAGTGGGGATGGAACCCACAACCAGTCGGTTTTACAGTCATATTTTATGCCGCTGCGCCACGACTGGCCTCGTTTGTTTATCTATATCGATGATATATCAATATTTTAAATGAAAATATCCTCATGAATGGGCTTTAAGTCACTACCATTGTGTTTGATTAAAACATTTGTGCAAACTAATGTATAACAATATTTTTTACATAATCTATATATTTGTTTTTAAAATTAGAACCTGTAACCTCCAACTGCACCACTGGTGTCATTTATACAATACACTACCCTTGAAATCAAATATCTTTTTCCTTTGATGGATGATAACTATTAATATGACACCAGCTTGTAATGGAATTCTCAGTTTAGAGGAAAATATATAAATAATTTGAACAAAATCTGGCCTCCCGCCAGCTACTAGCGGAAATAGTTTCCTTGAGAAGATTTTTGTATTAAAGAGCAATAAGTTAATATAATAAATACAAAAAATGCATACATCAATTGCAAGACGCATTTAAAAAAAATCTTTTTTTTTATTTTTTAGTACACAATCAGGAAAGAAAAAAAAAATTAAAACATATAAAAATAGCGGAATTTGAACCTGCGCCTCTTGGAAATCGTCCTATTGCTCTAACCAACTAATCTAGACGTTCTCATCGGGCTACGTCGAAATTCTTATATGGTTGTTACAACTTATTTTTGTTGTAAAGTATAATAAATTCTTGCAAAAAGTAAATTCTTGTATAAAATTTATATCTTGTAAAAACTTATATAATACTAGCGGTCCGCCTGTGGCTTCGCCCGCTTTAACTACATGATTATTGATTTAATAAACAGAATTGATTGACAATTATAATGACTTCTAATATGATTTTTATTACTCTAATCTATATATATAAAAGGACTTGTGCTGACTGACTGAGGTAAGACGCACGCAGAGCCGTAACCGCTGATGGTAGAAACGTGAAAGGAGACTGAAACTATTCAACACATTTTTGGGCCCAGAATGTAAAGATATGAAAATGGTATGATTTAATAGATTTAGGTACATCATTCCCTCCCTGAAATCTATATAAATTTTGGCAATCTGAGAGCTGAGTTATTAGAGATTTGATAAAAGTGAGGTTAAGTTCGCAGCACAATTTCTTGAACATCAACTTCTATAAAATATGTGATTACTGAGTTGTTTAAGCATTAATGTTTATTATTTACTAGAGGGCGCGCGCGGCTTCGCCCGCTTATTAGGAGTGAATTCTAAAAAAAACACGAAACACATGTTTAATAAAATATTTTTAACAGTCTGAATTTAAATTTTTATAAAAATCGGTGGCAATTTAAAGATTTTTTCATATAAACATTGAACCCCATATTTGAACCCTTAGGGGGTGAATTCTTAAAAACCATGAAACACGTGTTCAATGAAATATTTTTAAGAGTCTGAATTTAAAATTTTATAAAAATCAGTACAGATTAAAAAAAAATTCCATACAAACTTTCAACCCCTATTTCATCCCTTTAAAGTTAAAATTTTTCAAATTCCCTTCTTAGTGGATGTCCAGAATATGAAAATAAACATCTGCCCAAAGGAGACAAACTATTCCATACATTTTTGGGCCCAGAATGTAAAGATATGAAAATGGTATGATTTAATAGATTTAGGTACATCATTCCCTCCCTGAAAACTATATAAATTTTGGCAATCTGAGAGCTGAGTTATTAGAGATTTGATAAAAGTGAGGTTAAGTTCGCAGCACAATGTCTTGAATATCAACTTCTATAAAATATGTGATTACTGAGTTGTTTAAGCATTAATGTTTATTATTTATAAATAAAACACATTTTAATGAATATTTTATTCTTCTTCTATTATTAAAATGTCATCTAAGAAGAGTGCAGGTGGAACTAAATTATTTTGGTATCTAGCCCAACTAAGGTATGGTACCTTATATATATAATACTCATAACATGAGTACAGCAGCCTACCATTCGTCTTCCTACAATATAATTGCAGTATTTCATAGCAATAGCTTCCCTTCCTCTACGAAAGCTGTCAACTAAAATGTAACAGAAACATATTTTCCTGCTTATATGTCGGGATTATATCACACCTCTAAGTAACCAGGTTGGGGTGGTTTTCATCGTCTAAAGGTCATCGGACTAGGGTATTGCAGTGTCTATTGGCTATCCCACAATTCACACAGCGATTCATATCCATAGCGTGGCGGTCGTAAGGTCCAAAAGATTTCAGAGTCCAGTGAGGAAGCGAGGGTCGTACAAAGTAGGCAGAGTCAAAATCCGAGAAAAACAAAACAGTAGTCGTTGAAAATATCAAACAAACGGGAAAACATTCAAAATGTCGATGCGTTATGACACGGACGTAATGACAGAAGCAAATGTTTTTTTATGTTTTTTATTTAATGGCCTGATTTTGCGATGACAAACAGAAACAAAAATGCAAAAAATCATTAGACAAGGTGTGATTGTCAATCAGCTGTCACATCTATGATTTAAAATATGATTGATTTTAATCGATTAAGGATCTAAATCTTATTTTTTTCATTTTTCTCCACTTCCAGAATGTCAATTAATTTATTATTTGCTATTCTAAAAATAAAAAAAAAATTGTAATTTTTTAGATCACATCTCAATTCTTTACGTGACGGCCCAAAAGTTTCATTCTCCTTTCACGTTTCTACCATCAGCGGTTACGGCTCTGCGTGCGTCTTACCTCAGTCAGTCAGCACAAGTCCTTTTATATATATAGATAAATAAAACACATTTTAATGAATATTTTATTCTTCTTCTATTATCTATTATTAAAATGTCATCTAAGAAGAGTGCAGGTGGAACTAAATTATTTTGGTATCTAGCCCAACTAAGGTATGGTACCTTATATATATAATACTCATAACATGAGCACAGCAGCCTACCATTAGTCTTCCTACAATACAATTGCAGTATTTCATAGCAATAGCTTCCCTTCCTCTACGAAAGCTGTCAACTAAAATGTAACAGAAATATATTTTCCTGCTTATATGTCGGGATTATATCACACCTCTAATTAACCAGGTTGTGGTGGTTTTCATCGTCTAAAGGCCGTCTGACTAGGGTATTGCAGTGTCCATTGGCTATCCCACAATTCACACAGCGATTCATATCCATAGCGCGGCGGTCGTAAGATCCAAAAGATTTCAGAGTCCAGTGAGGAAGCGAGGGTCGTACAAAGCAGGCAGAGTCAAAATCCGAGAAAAACAAAACAGTAGTCGTTGAAAATATCAAACAAACGGGAAAACATTCAAAACGTCGATGCGTTATGACACGAACGTAATGACAGAAGCAAATGTTTTTTTATGTTTTTTATTTAATGGCCTGATTTTGCGATGACAAACAGAAGCAAAAATGCAAAAAATCATTAGACAAGGTGTGATTGTCAATCAGCTGTCACATCTATGATTTAAAATATGATTGATTTTAATCGATTAACGATCTAAATCTTATTTTTTTTCATTTTTCTCCACTTCCAGAATGTCAATTAATTTATTATTTGCTATTCTAAAAATAAAAAAAAAATTGAAATTTTTAGATCACATCTCAATTCTTTACGTGACGGCCCAAAAGTTTCATTCTCCTTTGGGCAGATGTTTATTTTCATAATCTGGACATCCACTAAGAAGGGAATTTGAAAAATTTTCAATTTGTACCGATTTTTATAAAATTTGAAATTCAGACTCTTAAAAATATTTCATTGAACACGTGTTTCATGTTTTTTAAGAATTCACCCCCTAAGGGTTCAAATAAGGGGTTGAAAGTTTATGTGGAAAAATCTTTAAATTGCCACCGATTTTTATAAAAATTTAAATTCAGACTGTTAAAAATATTTTATTGAACACGTGTTTCGTGGTTTTTTTAGAATTTTCTCCTAATAAGCGGGCGAAGCCACGCGCGCCCTCTAGTCTGTAATATTCTAATATAATTTTTTTACTACATTATCGTAATTTCTATATGAATTTTTGATTGTTTTGAATTAAAAAATACGACCATTGTTGATATTATTATATAAGAGATTTAAATTTTAATGTAATATTATGAGTTGTTGGTAGATGTAGAATTTTGTGTTGTGTTTATAAATGTATCATGTATATGAAACGTCAAATAGTTTATGTTTGTCTATATTCACACGTCTCCGATATTATATAGCATAAACAAGAAAAACTGAGTACAATTTTTATTCACGTTTTGGCCAAGAGAGATTTATTGGCTAAATCATATTACTCCATTTTTTTTACTAGACAAAACTCTGCAAGAGAAAGATTGTAATTCATAAGCATCGGTGATTTTCTGAATTATGGCAGTATTTTAAAATTATATGTTTTGTTTCTTTTTATGTAATAAATTCTGACAAAATGTTTTGTCAAGAAGTAAAATCAAAATACCATTTTTTTACATTACTTTATCACCATTTTGTTTAACTATAGGCATAGCCTGATACTTTCACCAAAAACTATCATGTTTTCTTTTATCTTCACGTGATAGGACGACGATTTTATAGGCAAAGAGGCTGTAGTGTCAAGATACTTCGTTCTCCATTTCATAATTCGTAATATTTCTATATATAGCAAGCATTATAACAATAAACAGCTTCATTAAATTTTCTTGCATAACATTCTATCTAATCGACAGAAAGATCCTAGTGAAAAGACACTACATAAAATTATGGAACTTGTTACACAGTACATATATATTTTTAATTCATAGATACTGGTAGTATTCTGCCTGGATTTCTCTTTTATCCATACAACTTACTTCGTAAGTCCATACATATTGGCGAAGTGATTAATGCTCGAGACGTCATAGTCAAAACGAATTATTTAATATTTTCAATTTTTCGTTCTGTTAATAAGATAGAACGTGGCATTGGGTCTCGTTATTCAACACGCAATGTGTAAAAAAAACCGGAAAGTTGAAAGCGTAGTGACTTAACACTACGATCCTTCCACAACAGCGTGAAGTTAAAAAAAAGATATAATCCTACCTGTGGACAGTCTCCAATGTAGTGTCCTTTCTTGAAGCACAAGTGACACATGTACGCCGGGGGCGGCGGTCGGGGAGGGCGGCGCAGTGACAGTGCAGCCAGCTGCTCTGCCAACGAGCTGGTGTCGTCTGCCTGCTGGGACCCTGTCGCCGCTGTCGGCAATGGCCCCCATACTGAACCTGGTACCCACTGGAAAATAAGATTTAATTCTTAATACATTATAGACGTTTTAGGTGTTTAACGTCAGCTTCAGGTACTTAAACATTGATTTATTTAACTGATAGAGACAATTTAATAAGTAAAGTTCTATGTTAATTTCGTTCGGAAAATATTTTTGCTTCAATATTTTTTTAACTTTACGCTCACCTTTACATGGAATCTAGCGCTAAGACACTCCATTCCCATTAAGACACATCCGTTACCCACATCGCGTGTTGTGTAGCGGAACTCAACGCCGCGCAATATAATTTACGACGTGGGAATTGAACCCAGAACCTGTCGCGTTTACAATTGCAAGCATGAGTCCTTGCGCCACGACTGGCCCCAAACATATACATTAAAAGCCCCTATAATATAAAAACTAATTTAACATTTTTATATCAACAAAAATCTATAATAATAATATAATCAATGTGGGGGATAATAGACAAATAAAATCGCTATAAATGAAGCATTTCCAGTGGCTGCGCGCGCGCATCTGTTCAACGAATTAAGAACCAATTCAATCCAATTCTGGGACGCGTGCGTTGACGCCTTGACTCAAACGACATTCTATGTCACATTTTAGATATTATTTTTAATATAGCGTGACTCGATTTATTATGGGAATGTAGTGAAAAAAAGGCAAATTTCAGAGGCCAGTCGTGGCGCAGGGGCACAAAGTGTGAGTGTAAAATCGATGGGTTGTGGTTTCGATCTCCACTCGAGGAGATAAAATATTTATCTTACATTTATGTTTTCATTTCTTCGCTCTGGTGTCGAGGCAAAGCGCGGATTTAAGTTCCCCTACTTAACACGCAATGTCTCCAGAACTCGGCGGAAAGTGGGGAACGGTGTGTCTTAACACTAGGTTCCCTCTGCCTTCACTGCTGTGTGTGGAATACAGCGTAAAGCTCATTTGATTTGATTTTGATTAAAAAAAAGGGTCGGTCGTGGCGCAGAGGCACAATCGGGTGACTATAAACGCGACAGCTTGTTAATTCAAATCTGGTTCGGAGAAACGAGACATGTAATATTGTAATTTTTTCGCTCTGAGTCTGAGTTCCGCCTTCAAAAAAAGAGTACGGCGGGGAACAAAATATGGAACGGAAGAATCTTAAAGGGAACGGAGTGTCTTAACACTTCTCAAATTCGGAGATTCTCTCTGCTATTAGAGGAATCCAGCATAAAGCAATTTTCTATATACTTTGTAGAAATTATCAATCTTTACTTCTAAACTTATATTATAAGGAGTAAGTTTGGTTTAACGCGCTAAAACTACTGGTTCGAATTGAAAAATTCTTGTGTTGAATAGTTAATTTATTAAAAAGGGCTATAGGCCTTATATCAGTGGTTTCGATATGAACCACTGTACTTGTAGTCAGAGCCACTACTCTTACTCTCTTTCCTGGTTGTTTATTAATTACAAATACATAACAGCATATTATTAATAATATGCAAATAAAGAAAATAGCAAAATAAAGCCTATAAAAGCTTTTCCCGATGGGTCATAAATTTAAACTCTCTAGATGCGAATTTAGAATGTTAAAATTTTAAAACGGTACAAAAACTAATAATATAGAAAGTAAGTTCATAATATTATGAATATACCGTCGCAAAAAAGATTTGTGACAAATAGGAACCATACTAATAACTAATTTATAAATACATGCACATTCTTTGCTAACCAAACCAGTCCTGTGTACGAAAACGGAGTGTCTTAACACTAGGTTCCCTCTACCTCTACGCTACATGCGGGATACAGCGTGAAAATAAAAAAAAAACTAGTCATGTCACAAAAAACGTGCTTACGTATTCTATTCCCAAATTTTACTGCGGCTTTCTTCTCAAATGACACAAATTACATGGAAACACACGTCTTGACGTTTTCCAGCTGTAACTTATAAATCTAGATTATCGTTGTTTGTTGTTTTCTTTTTCCAGAAATAACATTTAATGTTTGTTTTGTGGGGAACGTCCGAACGAACGAATCCTTTGGTATTGGAAAAAATGTTTATTTTTTTTTTTATACTTCAAGCTGAATCTCATACATAGCCGAGTAGACAAATAGGACTGGGTAACCTGGTGTTAAGACACTCCGCTCCCATAGATTCAATTCCGTTGCCCACTTTCTGCTGAATTTTGAGGGTATGGTGTGTTGAGTGGCGTAACTCAACACCGCGCTTTGCCTACTTACCAGAGCAAGGCAATCAAAATATTACCCATAGTTGGGGTCGAACCCACTACCGTCGTGCTTAGAGTCGCACCCTTGTTCCCCTGCACTACCACTGGCCTCAATATATTAATATCAAATACATTTATTTTAGGGTACTGGGTAGATTAATGAAAGAGCTTTTAGGGCAGATAACAACAAAAAAAACAGCATTACGTTTTTCCCCGCATAGGGTAGCAGCCAAATATAACCTAATATTAACACACTGTATTCACCACTTTAAGCTGAATTTTCGAGACGTGAGCAGTGGCGGAACTCAACGCTGCGCTTTATCCGAGGAAACGAGGAAATTAATAATTTAAGACATTTACTCGATTGGAATCGAACCAACAACCTAACCGTTGCTGTATATAAAATGTATATGATGTTTGACTAATGAGCATGCAAGCATTTTTTTTGTAATTTGTCTGTATATAATAAGACAATTATAAATTTAGTTTAAAAAATTCAATCTATTTTTCTATACTTATATTATAAAACTGACAGCTTGTTTGTTTGACCGCGCTAATCTCAGAAACTAGTGGCTCGAATTGAACAATTCTTTTTCATTTATTGAAAAAGGCTATTATAGGTCTCATGTTTATCGTTGGATATGGTCAGAACTCTACTCTACTCTAACTAACTCTAACTCTAACTCTTCTAAGTTTCTTCTTCGAAGAATAACCTGATATAGAATGTTTCACGTATATTACACTACTAGTACTCTTGGTCGCGAAGTCGCGGATAGAAGCTAATATTTTATATTGTATATATACATAAACAAAGAGAGTCGTGGCGCAGAAGCTCAAGAGTGGGACTGTAACGCAACGGTTGTGAATTCGATCCCCACTCGAGGAATTGCATTATTATTAATTAAAATTTTCAGTTCTTCGCTCTGGCACTAAGGCAAGAGCCCGGTATCGAGTTTTGCCACTCAACACTTCGAAACATTTGGCGGAAAGTGGGAAACGGAGTGTCTTAACACTAGGTTCCTGCTATCCTAGGCCTATCCTGCTTTCGGCGGGATACACCATGAAACTGACTTATTTTTATAAACAAATAACATTGATTTCAGCATGAATAATATCATCCACACACTTTGGCCTTAGACATAAAAAACATTGCTACATCGTGGGCGCCCCTGTAAAGTCCCGCAACTGACTCGTTTATCTTTTTAATGGCAGATTTTATTTATTTTTATAGTATAATTTAAAATGTAAAAACAAGCGTAGATGAGGCCAATCGTGGCACAGTGATACAATCGTACGACTGTAGGTGCGACAGGTTGTGGGTTCGATTCTCAATCGGGGAAAAATATTTAATATTTTCATATCCTTGATCTGGTAACGAGGCAAAACCCATATTGAATTGCGCCACTCAACACGCAACGTTCAATTTGACAGAAAGTGGGGAATGGTGTGTCTTATCTTAACACTAGGTTCCCAGGTTCCCTCTGCCTACACTGCTATGTGCGGGATACAGCATGAAGCTAATAAAAAAAAGATAGCAGTGCGATGAATATAAATTAATAATATATTACACAACATATGATTATCCATTGCCTATAAAATAATCGGAATTTCAAACTGAATATGAAATATTAACGTCGCAACGTCTTCTACTCAAATCTGTAAGGCAGTCGGAAACCTAGTGTTAAGACTCTCCTTCCTCCACGCACCACTCAAGTATTTACTGATGCTGTCCCACTTCGACATAATGCTATTGACAAATTAACTTATTTCTTTATAATTTTTACAAAATACGTTTTTTTAAGCTAATATTTTCCCCCAAATTCTTTGAGGTTAATTTTTTAGAAACTCTAAGCTAGTTCATTGATTCAACCTTTTCTACGCTTAACCAGTAAAACAGACGAACCGAATTCACAATAAACTAAAAATAAGAAAAATACTAACCTATACGCCAATATACCCCATTAAAATAATAATAATAATTTAAATTTATTTTTATGTACAAAATAAAAAAAAAATATTATAAAACTCTATAGGACCTTCTCGTCTTTTTTAAAATATTTTTACTTTTTAATTAAAAAAATAATTTTAATTTTGAATTTAGAGACAGTTTATATTACATCAAATCTTTCATACAAGACTTCAATTAAAAGAATATTTATTATGCTACCTTTGTACAGTCAATATACTGCAGCCCTTTAATTCCGACCTGGTCGGTTACCAGGAGGCGCGGGTTCGAGTCCCGCTACGTTCAAATTTTTCTACGTTTTCTAAATAAGTATTTTTCTTTCCTAAGTGTGGAATAACACTTTAAAAATTTTAAAAATAAAAATTAATAACATTTAATATGTCCATGAGGCCAGTCGTGGCGCAGTGGCACGAGGTGTGACTGTAAAACCGACTGGTTGTTGGTTCGATCCCCACTCGAAGAGATGAAATATTTACTTAAATTTATATATCCATTTCTTCGCTCTGGTGTCGAGGTTAAGCGCGGCGTTGAGTTCTGCCACTCAACACGCAATGCCTCCAGAATTCGGCAGAAAATGGGGAACGGAGTGTCTTAACACTAGGTTACCTCTGTCTACCCTGCTGTGTGCGGGATACAGCGTGAAGCTGATTTATTTAATATGTCCATAACAAAAAAAATACAGGTACCTTTGTATATAATGAATTTCTTCCATTCGGTCAGCGTATTTAAGAGTCGTAAAGTTCTTTATATAGCTCCTCTCAAACAATCAGCCATTAAGAAACTGTTAATTTTCATTTGGAATGTTTGTTTTAGGTCCATTGGATCGTAAAACAGCTTATTGTCTTTAATTCTTACTTTTTACTAGGGAACCTGGTAACCCACAATGGGTTACCAGGTTCCCTCAGAGTATATAAAACATTCCGTTCCTCACTTTCTGCCGAATTCTGGTGGCATTAAGTGTTGAAAGGCGGAACTCAACGTCGAGATTTCTCGTTACCAGAGCAAGCAAATGAAAATATTAAGTATAAAAGATATATATATATATATATATATATATATATATATATATATATATATATATATATATATATATATATATATCTTTTATGTTTGTATAAAGTTCTTTTTTTTTTTGTATTCACTCCATGTTTGACGCATAAGTGGAAACTTTATTAGCTAATGTAATGTAGATATGTATTAGCTTTAAGTATTGTAAGTGCTGTTTGTTTCCCAATATAAAATAAATAAATAAAAAAAAAAGTAATATAAATTATAATTAACATTTCCCTTCGAATCGAATCCGCAACCTGTCACGCTTACATTCACACTAATAATATGCTATATTATTAAGAATCCCCCTAAATATTATATAATACTAAGCCTAAGTGTATGTATTACATATTCAAAGATATAATTTAATCTAAGATTCGTTTCAAGTTACATTATAAAGTCATAGCTTCAACGTCCGGACGAGAGGCCCGCCTTTGATTCCCGACACCGTGAACACCCATTTTGGTGCTTACTTTTAAATTCGACACCGCACTTAATTAGGAATGTTTATGTTTGGACACGCTGCTGGTGGGGAGTTTTTTGTCTTTGTCACTAGTAATTAAGTTTGGCTTTGCTTACAAATTTTATTAATTTATAGATTTTAATTTTATTGGTGTATTGAAATTATACGTATGAAACAAAAAGTATATTTCAATAAAAAAATATAAATTTTATATAATAAAATAAATATATAATATTTTAATTAGAATTTAATTTTCACTTTTGTGAAAAATGGTGAATGAAACAAAACAATCCTATATATGACTTAACATCAAATATATGACTATAGTTGGTATATAAGTATGTAGACAAGTTCGATTTTCTATAATAAAATAGAATTGATTTTATAAATATAATAATAATAGCGACCCGAACGCCTTACGCACTCACACTTTTAGCAAAAATATACAAAATATTAGCATAAATTATAGCTTTTGTGTTTTTCTGATGCATGAGCTATATACTACTGTAGAGTTTCATCTAATTCCTTCATGCTGTATCCCGCACACAGTAGGGTAGGCAGAGGGAACCTAGTGTTAAGACACTCCGTTCTCCATTTTCCGCTGAATTCTGGCGGAATTTTGTGTTAAGTGGCAGAACTCAATGCAGTGCATAGCCTTGATACCAGAGCGAAGAAATGAAAATATAAATTTAAATAAATATCTAATTTTCCCGATCAAACCTCCAATCAATTACGTTTAGTCACACACTTGTGCCCCTGCGCCACGACTGGCCTCGTGTAATAAACTAATAAAATGGCCACGCGGGCGAAGCCACAGGTCGAAACCAGATTTATTTAAAAATACCAACATATCTACAGACCGGTCGTTCAGTTCAAAACTGCAATACTCACGAGTGAAGTAAAGGAAACGTTAAGTTAACTGCATTTCGATGGCCGCTACACATGTTCCACATCGGGAAGTTACTTGCGATGGTAATTTTAGAACACCTGTATGGTTTACATCACTTGCTTCCTTGCGTTTCTATGATTAGTGCGTAATATTTAATTTTTAGTAAAATATATTATATTTAATGTTTTTGGGCAGTAATTAATTTTTTAGTTAATCTTTAGTTTTTTAGGTTCAGAAGAATAAACGGAATTCTTATTCACTTTGTTTGTTTATTTGTCATCTGTTTGTTGTTTGTCTGTCCGTCTATCAAAGCAATTTATATCGAGATTTTGTGGCCGTAGAGGAATCAAGTTGAAATTAATATCAAATCTTCAGATTTATAGTACCTTAAATTATAGAAAAAGTCAGGCTTCTAAGACAACGCAAACAAGAGCAAATGAATAAATCAACGCGTATGAGCATTTTAAGTCATTTCAGTTGTATTTTATGTCAAATTTGCCTCGTTATCAAAAGCTATTGGGTAAATAGAATTATGAAAGTAAGAGAAATTGCAGTATAATTACGGAAAAAAAAATCTTATAGATAAAAACTATTAAAGACTATTACAAAGTAGTAATTGTAGTTTAAATCATACAAAATGATGCAAACGCCCGCTAACACAAGAGTGTCAACTTTCATAAGTTACACTTTTTAGTTGTAGGTATCTTGATACTATAATCCTAAAATTGGTACGGAACCCTCGGAAAGTCCGACTCGCACCTAACCGTTTTTTTTAATCTCCCCCATTAACCAATATATCTAAATTAACAACAACCATAACACTTTCTAACAATCCAGTTAAAACCAATAAACAATACTATAAATTTACCTTTAATTAAAAGCTAGTATATTTAATTATTTACTAAACGAATATGACAAGAAGGAGGTCACCAGCTACGCCATTGGCTCGGTGTAATATGTTCGTACACATGCCAACACTATTAATTAAGAAACCAATATTTGTTTTAATAGGGCTAAATAAAAATTGAGGCAAAGGAATATTTTTTTTAATTATAAAAAAAGATAAATTTCTATTTTTCTATAGTCTATGGCAATAAATTAATAAAAAAGACTATTAGATGAATAAGATTTATTATTTCATGTAAATATATATTAAAAAATTAAAGACCATTCAAACAGATGTTGGTACAGCCACAAAGCTCTAATTTAAAAGGTTAAAAATGTTCATTGACTCGCACCAATCAAACTCAGTAGGTACGTACTACGAAGCACGCTTGTAAGCTTTAGCAACGTAAGAAGATTGTAAAACTACATTTTCTTTAAAATTTCTTTAATATATATATTTTTTCAATTTTCTTGATTTATATAAGTGGTTGGTTGGAAATTATGTAAACTTTAAGACGTAAAGTGGAAAATATCTCTATTTCCTGTCCTTGAGATAAGACCCTACCTACTCTACACGCCCTACTCTACCTATTTGACAAATTTTGACTTTCTAAGTCCTGTAGTTTCGTTTGTGCGATGTCTGCCAGTCAGCCAGTAACGGAAGAGTTTTATATAAAAAATATATATATATTCAAGTATATTCAATATTCTTTGGACATTACACGAGAAGAATTATGTATTAAAATTTAGAACATGCAAAATCTACATAATACTATATTTCTATTAAAATAAATATATTTTATGTTTGGAGCTGTATAGAATATTTCAAATAAAGCTGAAACAGTACGACATTACCCAGATATTATATAAGAAAGTCATATAGTAACATTAAACACACACACACGCTATATGACAATAATACCACTTGCCGTTCGCGTTATAAAAACTAAAAATAAACTGGACTTTATTGAAGTATTATATGAATTTACTCAAATACCTGATCGTTCTGATCGTGTGTCAGATAGAGCCAGCCTAGGAGAGCTTGCGGGCAACTCTCCGTCTTGCCACACCACTGTGGGAGATCACCGCCAATGGCGGTAGGAGACATAATAACATCTGAGTGTCGAGCACTCAATATTGCACTGCACATATGTTAATTAAGCCACAATTATTAATTTTTAATATGAAATGTGAAATTTTAATGTAATTTTCTATGTTTTCAAGCAGCCGGGTGTGGTATTTTAGGTTCGGGACGGGATGCGCGCGCGCCGGCTACTCTGTGACTAGCGCTCCTTGAGACGGGAGATGTGGAGTAGAGATGATCGTGCTGCCGTATCGAATTTTAATATATCAGCGTTTTTGTTAATTTAATTATTATATTGAATGGCGTGGGTAGTAAGGTTTATTATTATTTTTATTTATATTATACTGTGATTTTTCTTTAATTTGTTTCTTTATTATTTATACATTTTATAAGGAGCACAAGCATGTGAATGTAAGGGCGACAGGTAGTGGATTCGATTTCCACTCAAGGAAATGAAATAGTAAATATTTTCATTTCTTCGTTTTGATGTCGTGGCAAAAGTGCGGCGTGAAGTTACGCCACTCAACACGCTATGTATCCAAGTTAAAATATATATATATATATATATATATATATATATATATATATATATATATATATATATATATATATATAATATAAGTATTATAAACAAATTTAATAATGTATACGTATATCTTATTTAACAATCCAACGTATATATCTCAAGGTTCTCTAGATCGAGAATCGATACCGAGACACCTGCTAGTTGTCAATCTCTGTTTTAATTTAAGCTCGTCTATAAATAAGATTTAATTATTTCTATCAAATCACTCGTATAGACAAAATAGTGTCCCGACAAAACCCGATAAAAAGATTGCCATCTACAGGAATTATAAGTACATCAAAAATGTTATGGAGTTCAAACTAACTTTAAACAAAATTATTTCTCAGAGTGGACCAAAATTAAACTCACAACACATTATACTACAAAATAATAAGAAAACTAAAAGGTTTATCTAAAATTACAAAAATATCGATATTTATTCAATATATTCATCGACAAATCTTAAACAAAACCCAGCCAGCCCTACCCAACATGTGGGCGCCCGGCGCACCCAACGACTCCTTGGAGCAATATTTTTGTTCCCCCCTACCAAGAACTATCGTTTAACCGAGCGAGTAAACAACTGTACGTGCTTTTGTTTACTTTTGACCACGTAACAAATTTATCAATGAATATTACGTTTTAGTTTAAAGTTTTACTGAAATTTTCGATAAAACTTGTTAAATCATCATAGTTAAGCTTTCTTTTTCTAAAGTATATGTGAGTATAGTACTTTCTTATATTATTATAAGTCAGTTTCACGCTGTATCCCGCATATAACAAGATAGGTAGAGGGAACTTAGTGTTTAGATACTCCGTTATCCACTTTCCTCCGAATTCTGGAGGCTTTGTGGTTGAATTGCGGAACTCAACGCCGCGCTTCTCTCGACTCCAGAACGAAGAAATGAAAATAACATTTTAAATAAATGTTTCGTTTCCTCGATTGGTAAAACTATATTTACGCTTACAATGATATATTTTAATTGTATACGATTTCGATAAAATTTCAGCACTTTCTAAGGCAGAAAAGAGAAATTAGTGACAGATCACTTATTTCTCTCCATCCGTTTAAGGATATTGCAGCTGGGAAATATTTCGTCTGACCCACGTATCGACCACGTATAAATTTATTAAGCATAAACGTTTCTCTAAGAATGATTTACATTTACTATTTACCAACTGAACAAAAAATGTGTAACCATACCTATAAAATGCAGCGTTGAGTTCCGCTACCCAACACCTCTCGACAATGTATCGAAATTTAAAAGGGACGGAAAATGGGGACAGTGTGTCATAACACCTAGGTTCCTTCGGTCTCTACTATGCAGAAAAAAACGTGAAACTGCTTTTCCTGTTTTTTACTTTAGATACCTATAAAAAATATACATAATAATATATCTTATTATATTTACTAAATTTACAAATTAGGTCAATGTCTAATTTTAAAATGTTTAAAAATAATCTTACATTGTAGGGGAGTTTGCAAAATAGTCTGTTTTTGATTACGGTCAAACGATAAATTTGAACACATGTTCTGGTTTTTTCAAGACGGCATTTCTTTCTTGGTTTTTTGTTATCTTTACGAAATTCCGGTTTTTTGTAGAGTAGGTAAAGAGGATTTTGTGACTTACCATTTAGGGGCAATACTTACTTCACTGGAGCTCTATTCTCTATAAATATATTTTCCTTGATTTTATTCCTTGATTACCTATCATACTTTGTGCCTTGTAAAATGTGACTGTAAAATCAACTAGTTGTAGGTTCGATCTCCACTCGGGGAAATGAAATATTTATTTACATTTATATTTTCATTTATTCGTTCTGGTGTCGAGGTAAAGTGCGGCGTTGAGCTCCACCACTCAATACGCAATGCCTCCAGAACTTGGCGGAAAGTAGGGAACGGAGTGTCTTAACACTAGATTCTCTATACCTGCCCTACTGTGTGCGGGATACAGCGTGAAACAGTTTTGTTTCTTGTATTAATGTAAAAGTTTGTGAGGTTGGACGTTTGTTTTACATTCACGCAGAAACTACTGAACGAATTTAGATGTAACTTTAAAGACATATAGCTTATGTATCAGAATGGTACGTAGGCTATAATATATGTTAAAAAATATAATTTAGCTTAAATTATTATATAATATAATAATAAATTTTAAGCAGATGAAACGGTAAGTGGGGCGCTAGTGTATAAACATATTAACGTAAATCAAGTATGAACCCGCACCCGTAGAAAACCGTTCAAGAACACGATTAAACATAGACTCAAAACCCACTAAAATTCTAATTTATATACGTTCCTAAGTGTGAAATAACACTTTAAAAATGTAAAAACTCCTTTTAGCCTTTTAAATATTTTAAGCACCTTATTATATATTAACAAAATATTTCCCATTATTTATATTATATACTTACATTTCTAAGTGTGAAATAACACTTTAAAAATGTAAAAACTCCTTTTAGCCTTTTGAAATATTTTAAGCACCTTACATATTAACAAAATACTTCTCATTATTTATTCTTAAACAATAATGAAAATAATTTATCGCTCACTCGAAAGCCCTAGAGAGGTTCATACAATTTGTGTCACTTCGTATTTATTAGGTGTTGAGAACGTGATACTTGAACTTCCGTTCTAAGAACAAACGCATATTTTTTGCTTGTGTACTAAAGTCTCAAAGCCTGTATTTTTTCAGTTGTTTTTGTTTATTTTTACAATATTAGCTATTTTTGTTGAATTGAAAATAGAATTTCGTTTTTTTTTTGTTGGTATAACAATATATAACCAATGACTAATAGGGATCCAGTCACGTGAGGCTGTCGGTTCGATTCCCACTCGAGGAAATGAAATATTTAATATTTTCGTTTCCTTATTCTGGTAACGTATTTTTGTGTAAATTAATGCTCGTCATCCTTGCCTTGTCCGTTCATTTTTATTATTTATTTTGTGTTTTTTTTTATTTTAAGGCCAGTCGTGGCGCAGCGGCACGAGGTGTGACTGTAAAACCGGCTGGTTGTGGGTTCGATCCCCACTCGAGGAGATGAAATATTTACTTAAATTTATATTTCCATTTCTTCGCTCTTGTGTCGAGGTTAAGCACGGCGTTGAGTTCTGCCACTCAACACGCAATGCCTCCAGAATTCGGCAGAAAGTGGGGAAAGTAGTGTCTTAAAACTGAGTTCCCTTTGCCTACCCTGCAGTGTGCGGGATACAGCGTGAAGCTGATTTGATTTTTTTAATGTTTTAAATGTGAAATTATGCGGATGACTGGTGAGGCAAGGATGATTAGGAGGGCTGGATGGAGATCCAGCCGTTCTAAAACTTAACACGGGTTCTGTTTTAACTTTCTTAAGTAACAGCATTTCATTTTGTCACCTAGCAAGCAATCTCCTATGATTGATAGAATATGAAAATGATGTATCAAAGTAAAAAAATATGTATGTAAGCAATAAACACTTTTTACACTAATTTTATCCCATAAGATAAATAGCGACATAGAGTCTTAGTCCTAGGTTCAAAATTCAATGTGAAAATATTCTTTCATTCAAAAACAATATTGCTTAATACTTTATAAAGTACAATGGTAGCTTTACCAGGAATCGAATCCACAACCTGTCACGCTTACAGACACGCTTGTGCCACTGAGCCACGACTGGCCTCAAACCAGCAATATATAATCAGTTAAACAGTATCGGGACCGTAATCGTTAACCTTATTATGGTTTTGTCATAAAACAAATAAATTATACGGAATTAAGTCACGAAAGGAGACATTCTGTTCACAATTTGCATAATTCCATGGAGTTTGTTATTTATAATGATAAATGTAAATTTAACTTTTATAAATAAAAAAATCTTTAATAAAATCTTCTATTATGAAAAATAATAAATGTAAACTTAAAACATATTGGAGAACACATTTAAATATAATCATTGCCTTTTCACATAATATCCATAATATTAAAAGTAGTAAATAATACTTTTAAAGAGGCCGGTCGTGGCGCAGCGGCACGAGGTGTGACTGCAAAGCCGACTGGTTGTGGGTTCGATCCCCACTCGAGGAGATGAAATATTTACTTAAATTTATATTTCCATTTCTTCGCTCTGGTGTCGAGGTTAAGCGCGGCGTTGAGTTCTGCCACTCAACACGCAATGCCTCCAGAATTCGGCAGAAAGTGGGGAACGGAGTGTCTTAACACTAGGTTCCCTCTGCCTACCCTGCTGTGTGCGGGATATAGCGTGAAGCTAATTTAATTTAATTTTAATTTTTAAATAATACTACTAGTAGTTCTTTTTAGGTGAGTTCTATTCCCACTCGAGGAAATAAGATATATTATATTTTAATTTCTTTGTTCTGGCGAACGAGGCAAAGGGCGGTGTTGAGTTCCGCCCCTGAACACGCAATGCGTCCAGAATTCGAGGGAAAGTTGGGGACCGGAAATGTCGTAATGGAAACGGAGTGTCTTAAGACTAAACTCGCATTCCTACCCTGAAATGTGCGGGTTACAGCGTGAAGCTACAAAAAAGGACGTAAATATACAACATATATATTACATAATCGAAACTTCTTCGATCTAAGAAAAAACTAGAAAGACACTGTCACGTAAACTATTAAGATTTATATATAAAAAAATAAATAAGAACATCAGAATCTATCAACCAAGATTCCATAATTTATCACAAATAAACCGTATAAGTCAAAAAGTCGTCTAAACTAACGCAAGAGGGTACACAGCAAGTGTATGTTCATTTGTGCGGGTCACTTGCCTCGTTGTTCTCAATTAAAAAGCGTCATACGAACCAATTGGCTTCATTGGCGTGATGTAACAGTTTATTTAGATGTTACTGACATTGTAGGAAAGAGGGTTTTGTGTTTGTGATTTTAGTATTAAAAATTTCGCCATCGTGGCGCTGTGGAATAATGCGATGGTTGTGGGTTCGGTTCCTGCTGGGCGAAACTAATTATTTTTTTCCCCCGCTCCGGTAACAAAACAAAATGTTCCGCCATTCAACACGTATTGCCTTCAAAACTGGGCGTAAAGTGAAAATTGGACATGGACGAAGGAATAGATGGATGGGGGAATGGTCCGTGCCCATCCCAGAATAGTCGGGAATCCAACCTCAGAACTTTTCTAACACAGGGATTGCTCGAAAACTAAAAAATACAACATTTACAGGAGCATATTTCGTCAAAGCTAAAGTCCAGGCGCCCTTTAGAAAATATCTCTAGATACGCTAATGGAAACGAAGTGTCTCCTCCTGTATGTCTGTCTACCCTGCTATGTGCGGGATACAGCGTGAAGCTAAAAAAATGAATTGAAAAAAAAAACATCACGAATAAAAGAAACCCAACATGTGTTACAACAGTGACATTTAGAGTTCGTCGCTAAAACAATACAAGATCGTCTGGTCCCTTGTCAGTGGCTTGTACAATTTATTCTAAAACAAAACAAATATATTTTTTGTAAATATCTGGTCACTTGACGGTGTCTTGTACAATTTATCTTATTCAAAATATAATTGTGGGCAGTCGTGGCGTAGGAGCGCAAAGTGTGACTGGTTGTGGGTTCGATCCCCACTCGAGGTAGTGAAATATTTATTTAAATTTATATTTTTATTTCTTCGCTCTAGTGTTTAAGCCAAATTGTGATGTTGAGGCCCATCAACACGCAATGCCTCCAGAATTCGGCGGAAAGTGGGGAACGGAGTGTCTTAACACTAGGTAATAAACACGGGATACAGCGTGAAGCTGTTTTTTATTCAAAACATAAATGTGAGAGTGGTAACCAAGTTTAATTAATACACAATAAAACAATAATCGATTAATTGAATGATGGTAGTAATGAATAAGAAAATTAACATTATTTATTCTTGAAATGAAATTTAAAGTGTATTTTTTTATTTATTTGTTTAATTTGCAAAACATATAGGATGTAAAGAGCTATTATCCAACTATGAGCGCGATGGTTCTAAATTCGATCCCCACTAACTATTTTAAACCCACACTCTGGTAACACACGGCGTTGAATGCCAACATTCTAAACATTGTGTTTCGAATTCTGGTTTTTTTATGTAAAAAAAGAATTGAAATAAAAAAAAATAAACTGACAGTCTCTCATAATTCTGCCGCAGACAAAAAATCTTAATTTATTGTGTTAATGTTATTCTTTTTTATGATCTTTGTGTATAAAAGTTATGATTTTGTTATTCTTAGAGCTGCTTACATAGTTAACGTGTTCACAATATATTAATATATTTTATATTTAAGATTATTATTAATTAATGTTATTGAAATGTAAGCTTTTTTTTAATATTAAATAAATGTAAAATATATTTAAGCTATGGTTTTTATTCTGTAATCCTGTAAAGATACTGGCACGTTACAACACATTTTTTTCCCGCCAAATTGACATTCCAAAAAAAATGTTTCAAAATTGACAGTTAGCGTTTGACTGAGGCGAAATTTTATTTTCACGAGATTTCAAATATATATTTTTTATCAAATATTAAAATATAAAGGATATTTTGAAGACTTTTCAATCAAGTTACACATTATATTATTATTTGGTATGTATTTCTATTTTGTCAAATTTATTTTTTCATTGGTCGTTCTCAAATATATAACTTTTGTGAGAGCATGTTAAAATAAGTAAATACAAAGTGTTTATATTATTATTTTAAATCTAAATACAATTTTATAATAGTATTTCCATAAAATTTCAACTTTTGTGAGTATTAGTAGAATATTCTTAGGGTATGCAATAACTTTAAAACCTGGTCGGTTTCCAGGAGGCGCGGGTTCGAGTCCCGCTGCGTTCAAATTTTTATACGTTTTCTAAATAAGTATTTTTCTTTCCTAAGTGTGGAATAACACTTTAAAAATGTTTAAAAATAGCTTAACGCTTTGTTTGAACCTAGTGTTAAGACACTCCGCCCTACTTTCAAGCCAAAGCACTACTAGCTACTACTCTAGCGGACTAGCGAAACTCACTTCCGCGCTTTGTCTACCAGCGAAAAACAACGAAATTCCCACAAACGGAAATCAAAGTATATATTCTCAATGTAAATATTTTATTTTTTTTATTAGAATAATTTACAATGAAAAATTCAACAATATTTTCATAAGATACACTTAATTTAAACAATGCCATAATATTAAATCCTTATTTGTTAAAGCTATGTATAATAAATATATGTCATTTTCACGAAATAGCATATACGTAGGTGTAACGTGGTGGCACACTTAGCCCGCCGGTCGCCGGAAGTAGCTACTTCCGATATCCAGTTCCCGTTCTAGTTTTACTGTTTTACTAGTCATCTTTTTTATTTGTGGAGTCTCTGGTCTCAATGAACGTAGCATTTATAAATATATAGGTTGTGGATATTATGGTTCTTCATTTTATTTTATTGTATATGTGATGATATACGAATAATGTTATTTAATAATATTTATTGATGAATATTTTAGACAAATTGCGACACAATGTGTTGAAAATTTGTTAATGTATGGGAGACAGGGACCTTAACACCAGGTTCCCTCTGCCTTCCCTGTTATATGGTAAATACTACGAAACGCTAAAAAAACTGAAGCTACTTAGTGCAATATATACTATTCTTTACTTATATTCATTCTACCTTTTACATATTCTGCAGCAAATATGGCCAACGGTTTTAAAAAATGATTTTTAATTTAAAAAAATGGTTTTTAATATATGTATAACCAATATTAATAGCCCTTTATATTATACCCCCGTTGGTGGTTTCGTCTCTACATAAACGTTAGAGATTGAAAGTGTACTTATGTTCTAATCGTATAAAACTCTTACGAGAACAAAGTATTTGCGGCACAAGCGTGTAAATATAAACATGACAGTACGTGGGTTCGATTCCCACACAATGAAATGTTATATTGTATTATACAACTTAATGCATATACTTAGCCATCAACAAGTAAAAGCTTACAAACTCAAAACTAAAGTGTTTCTCAGTAACAGAACTCAATATCAAAGTTCGATAGAGTTCAGCGAAGCTTGTATCAGCTAGCTGGCGTTATTCAAGCCTTTTACACCACGCTACCGGGAACTGATAATGGATACATTGTCAGCGACTTTGTCGCGAGTGTCAGACGTGGCCAATTTGTGTTAGTGTGAAAGTAATGTGGATATATTTTGAATATTTTTAAGGTTTTAATCCACACTTAGGATAGAAAAATACTTATTTAGAATACGTATAAAAATTTGAACGTAGCGGGACTCGAACCTGCGCCTCCTGGTCGGTTTCTAGGAGGCGCGGGTTCGAGTCCTGCTTCAAATTTTGATTAATTTTTATACGTTTTCTAAATAAATGTGGATGTACTTCTTAGAAAATACATATATAACAAATTTAATTTAAACGTAAAGGGATTTGAACCCCCTCGCCTCTTGGAAACCGTCTAAGAGGCGCGGATTCAAATACCGTTACTGTTCATTTTTTTTATACGTTTTCTAAAAAAGTATTTTTCTTTCCCAAGTGCGGAATAACACTTTAATAATGTAAAAAAATAATATGGAGATGTTTCATTTTGTGGATTAGTAAATTTGGTGAGGAAGTTGTTAGTATTTTATTTTGTTCATATTGGCTTCATGATTGTTCTTTTTACATAGCAGCAGGGAAGTGTCAATATTATCTTTTGTCCGCTTTTCGCCCGAAATCGAGGTGTTGCGTGTTGATTGGCGGAACTCAACGCCGCGTTTCGTGTTACTAAAGGGGGTAAATGAAAATAATTCATTGCCCTGAATTAGGATAAAATCCACGTCCATTGCGTTTACACACATGATTTTCGCCACGACGGTCCCTTTTTCAGCGTCATCACTTGGTATATATAAAACAAAATTATATATTTGTTCCTTTGTTCTCTTTTTCACATACTTATTATATTTATTATATTCTTTGTATTATTAAACTCTTTTATGTAGAATTCAATCACACTATAACACTGTACAGTCAACGATTTTTATAATTTTAAAACCTCTGAAAGTGAAATATACTAATAATGAAAATTAGAGATTTTTTTAAATAACATATTTCCCTTTTTTAAATAGATAGAAGAGAACAGAGTGTCTTAACACTAAATTCCCTCTGTCTATCCTGCTGTGTGTGAAGCTGATATATAGATATATTTAATTTATAATTATTCAAATAAATAATATGAGGCCGGTCGTGGCGCAGCGGCACGAGGTGTGACTGCAAAACCGACTGGTTATGGGTTCGAACCCCACTCGAGGAGATGAAATATTTACTTAAATTTATATTTCCATTTCTTCGCTCTGGTGTCGAGGCTAAGCGCGGCGTTGAATTCTGCCACTCAACACGCAATGCCTCCAGAATTCGGCAGAAAGTGGGGAACGGAGTGTCTTAATACTAGGTTCCCTCTGCCTACCCTGCTGTGTGCGGGATACAGCGTGAAGCTAATTTTTTTTTTTTTTTTAAATAATATATCTTGGGTATCTGTATTTGGTAATCCCTGGAGTAGACTAAACAGTGCAAGCAATTTATGCACTCTCCGTACAATGTAAGTCATAGATTCAAAATGGCCACTGTAATATGGAACTTAGTGATGATCTATTAAGGTGTGTTGCAGACTAAAAATACATTGTATTTTTGTTTTTTGTTCATATGTTTGTTAATTTAATCTTTTAGCAGGAAGTTAGCACTTATTTGAATAAACAATTATTTATAGCTATAGATATTAGGTTTCACCGTGACATCGCTTGTAGATTTCAATATTAAATCTTGTAGTTATGAACATTGGTTTTGATAGATTGGTTAGGTTAATTTTGGGAATAAAAAAAAATTATATAATGATCTAGGTAATAAGTTTAAAAAAGTATCTGTTTAATGAATACTATTACGTTTTTTATTTACTTTTCAAGCTTCTTAATTTTCTCTAAAATAATTTGGGCATCCCCGTTCGCTGTGACCGTTGATATACTTATATATATATACAAAACATATTTTTTATAATATCACTGAAATATCTAGAAGTAATCATTTACTTATGGATAATTTATTTTAATAATTAATATATTCAGTTATATGCAAAATGGTATATTCCGAAAAATGACAAGTAAAAATAATAAAATTTTTAGTCAGGCAGAAATATGGTGAATAGAAATATTTTGAAGGATTAGATCAAAGGAACCTAACACAACTAGCGATAAGATATCTATTTGTGTGTTATAAGTAATTTATACGCCTAACTAAGCCAGGAACAACATATATTAGTAAACATTCTAATCCAAAAAATGCCAGCCTTATCCAAAAAAATTATTTACCAGGCACTAATATTCTCTAATTATTATTTACTATTTTTTCCAAGTTTTTTTTTTGAGGACAGTCGCGGCGCTAAAGTTTGTGGGTTGGTGGATACCCACTCGAGGAAATTAAATATTGAATATTTTCATTTATTCGCTCTGGTATCGATGCGAAGTTCGAGTTGAGTTTCGCCACTCAACACGAATAGAATTTGGCAAAAAAGGAGAAAGGAAGTGTCTTAATGAGAACAGAACGTTTTAACTCTAAATCCCAGGTTCCCTCTGTCTACTCTGCTATGTGCAGGATACAGCATAATACTATTAAAAAAAATAAAAGTAACAAAAAATATAAGGGAATCGTATTAAGACGCGAACAAAGACAGGGCAGGTTGCTAGTATTTTACTTATACATAAGCTAGGTCGTTGCTCCTTCCCGTAAAGGAGATCAGTATCACGTTTCATAATAGAAGCCTGTTATGTTGCGCCAGCATAGAGACCATTTTACTATATTTATGACTTTTCAAAAGTGGACTATGCCAGCGAATAGAAGAATTAGATAGAGGAAGTAGGTGCGTAGTGTTTGTAATATAATATACAGTATATTATAAGCCGTCTTGGCGCAGGGGCCACAAGGGTGCACTGAAAACGCGACAGTTGTGAATTCAATTCCAGTTTACAATGAAATGTCTTAAAGCTAGGTTGCTTCTGCGTACCCTGCTAGGTGTATGCGGGATACATTGTAAATCTTTTTAACATTATTTTAAAATATTGTTCCGCACTTAGGAAAGAAAAATATTTATTTTTTAGAAAACCTGGAGGCGCGGGTTCGAGTCCCGATACGTTTAAATTTTTATACATTTTCTAAAAAAACAATGTAAATCAATTTTTCCACAAGCTTTTATTAGTTTTGGTGGTCGTATGTATTTAATGTGTTTGAATGACTTCGAAACGTCGCACTAATTTATATTTTGCATGCTTATCAAGAACGATGCTATAATATAAACAACTGTGTCATGTGCGAGTCGGACTCGCCCACCGAGGGTTCTGTACCAATTTGCGGATTGTAGGTCAACGGGGATTAGTACTAAAATAAGTTTTTTTTTTTTTATTTTCAACGAAGAATAAGGCAAGTCGTAGCGCAAGGGGACAAACTGTGACTGTAAACGTAACTGGTTTTAGGTTCGATTCCCACTCGACGCTGAGTTCCGCCGCTCAACACTCAATGCCTCCAGAACCCGGCGGAAAGTTGGAAATGGAGTGTCTTAACACTAGGTTTCCTCTGCCTATCCTGCTGTGTATAGGGGATATGGTGTAAAGCTGATTTTTTTTATTTTTTTAAGAATAATATAAAGCGTGGGGCGCATAGTGTCAACTGATTCACTTATTGACTTATTATTTTAGTTTGTTTTATTATTATTTATTTTTAAAAATAGAAGATTAGATAGAAGATACCTATAATAACCACATGTCTTTTTGTCAACTTATTTATTATTTTTTATTACTTAACGTTGAATAGGTTTGAGTGAGGGTTAAAATATTACTACATACATATATATATGGATTTTATTTAATGGCGTAGCGGCAACTAATTTGCTTTAAATTGCCATTACTTAATACGAACGAGGGTAGATTGTATCATATTTTGTTATGTAAAACGTCACTTTGTTCGACGCGCGATCTACGGTATGCAATATATACTGCGTAAAGAGTGCTACGGAAATGATATAATAAATCATTGATCAAATTATGTGTAGAACCTAAAGAAATATATGAAAAGCAAGAATTTCATGTTATAAAGTTGACTGGCTTATTTTAATACTAGCGGACCCGGACGCGGCTTCGCCCGCTTAAACTTTACGAATGCTTATAGATATATTTAGGAAATTGTTTGTGAAAATATGTAACTAATTTAAATAAAAAAAATATAAGTAAACGTAACCATAATAAAATATTAATAAAAAAACTAAACAAAACCAGCTACATTATTAATAATTTTATCTCTTTCTGTCTTTCTATTTCCCCGAGCTAATATCCAGAATAACTGAACTAATTTTTATTGGACTTTCAGTGATCGATTTTACTGATTTAACCAAGAAAAATATTTTTATTCGGTTTTTTGCGCGCGTACATAGATACTATATGAAATAACTAAAGTCCTTTCTACATTAAATATGATAAGTTTTGCGAGCAATATCAAATAAAATCCCAGAAAACTAAAACCACAATTTATTAAGTGTATAACAACGGTATAGATAACCATCCAACCAAGATGAAATAACCAACAATTCTCTCCTTAATACTTAAATAATATTACACCGATGCCGCGCAGGGCCGCAACTTACACCACACCAAGAAATTTATGAAAATCTAACTAATCTGCTCCTTGAATAAGCGAAGAACCAAAGAAAAGTATAAATTAATTATAAACAGCAAATAATTACATAAAAATTAACAGTAGTTCGAAAATATATGAAAATTTACTAAACCGTCAAAGTCATCTGCCCGTTCGCGTCGGTCATACTATGCCGGTCGTATGCTAGGTTATTTCGAATCAGTGACATCTCCTTAATTATTTATTAGAATGTTATACAGTAAACTATAATTTCAATCTAGATGAAATGCTAAAAGTGACTATTATATTCATTTTCATAAGGATCAATATCAAATTATAGAAAATACATACAACAAAAACCCGATAAATATAAAGTAAATTAATTAAAATGGTTACTTGTTGTTACTGTGTTACTTTGCTCAAGCTTCAGAGATAAATATGGTATGTGTATCGCGGACTTTTTTAAACATTATTTAAAGGACAATATTTTTGTAAAACATTATTTTTATGTATCTCATAAGGTTGAGTCGGCGCACGCCATGTATGCGTTAAGCAAGCTCATTTTGGGTGACGTTTGCTTATAACAACAAATAAACTTTGCAAACCGTTGCTTAGCAACGGTCGGTTGTTATTAACATGGCGGAATAAATTGCCTGTCAAATTGAAAAATATTTTAATATATTAGTATATATCGACAATATTAGAAATATGAGAAAAAAAAGTAACCTATGTTCATCCGAAGACCCTCAAGTATCTCTGTATGAGTATTTTATTACAATTGAATTAGCGGTTTGGCCCTGATTGCGGCACAGACAGACAGACAGACAGAGTTACTTTAGAATTTATAATATAGGTATGGATTGTGCCTTAAATAAGTCCCCCAGATTTCGGTTGAAAAATGGAGAGCTGAAGCAATTTAATCGGGAACGGAGTGTTCTTTTAACACTAAGTTCCCAGGTTCCCTATGCCTGCTATGTCCGGATTACAGCGTGAAAGTAAAAAAAAACCTTTATGCACCTATATAGAAAACTGTAATGGAATTTACATTAAAAATTGTTATAGTGCATTAGATATTAGTTATTATTTCCATTAACGTTCAACACGCAATGCCTCCAAAACTCGGCGGACAGTGGGGCATGGAGTGTCTTGACACTACGTTCCCTCTGCGTACCCAGCTGCGTGCGGGATACAGCGTGAAACTGATATAATTTTTAATTTAATACATGAATGACTAAAATATAGTTTGTAATCAAGTCATAGTGATTATTGTATTTCGTTTAAGGTCAGCAGAACGCGATAAGCCGCAGTGGAAAAGTTTCAGGAGTAATTTTAAAGGTAATTTTACAGTAATTTACCTAACATTAGCTCGACTCTGAGACGGCGTAGCGCAATTTAGTGTTAGCCTTTGACTTTTTTTTCTATTTTACTAATTATGCTTCTACGTCGTTTGCCTGGTTTCGTAACTCGTTACCGCTGATGTGGTAACTTTGTTGTTTGGTAACAAAGAATAATTAATATATGTATTTATTTTAATTATTTTTTTATCAGCTTCACGCTGTATCCTCCACACAGCAGGGTAGGCAGAGGGAACCTAGTGTTAAGACACTTCGTTTCCCACTTTCTGCCGAATTTCAGAGGCATTGCGTGTTGAGTGGCAGAACTCAACGCCGCGCTTTCCCTCGACACCTGAGCGAAGAAATGGAAATATAAATTTAAGTAAATATTTCATCTCCTCGAGTGAGGATCGAACCCACAACCAGTCGGTTTACAGTCACACTTTGTGCCCCTGCACCACGACTGGCCTCAATTATTAAGTTATTAAATCCTTATATTAAATTTATGAGTCATAGCTATGAATATATATTTTTTTATACCAGTTATATGTATATATACTTTCTTGAGTATTTATACTTCATGATATCTTGAATATTTTTCTTTGATACACAACGCTTTGAAATAGAAGTTTAAGAGTTCTATTATCACTTCAATCTGTCGTAATTTCGTAACGTCAGTTTATTATTTCATGAAATTTATGGAAAATTTACAGTTTACAGCTATAAAATTTGTGTCATCTATTCAAAAAAAATCTCATTCATCCTTTCCAATACTGAAGCGAAATCCCAAATACTACTAAATAAACCGTTTGAAAATATACGAATTTAATACAATTCGATTAAAGACTGTGCATGCAATATTTCTCTGGCCACCCCCTTGACCGCGGCCGCACGCGACCGGTCGTTCAACTGTCGTCGGTTAGCTGGCTCGCTTCACCCGCGATAGCGGTCACCGGTGGTGGTTAGGTGGCTAACGAGACCGAAATGTGATTGCAGTTCCTTAGAAATGAAGCTTTTGTTTTGTCATGTTTCTAATAAAGTTGTAAGGAATTGTTAATTTTAATAACAATATCGGTCGTAGCGCACAATTCTGTTTGAGTGTAATATATAAAACGTATTAGGTAATTCGGGGAACCATCTCTTAAGGCTTTCCCCTGCACTCCCCAAAGAACCGTATGTGTTGAATTCTTTCCCCTGCACTCCCCAAAGGACCGTATGTGTTGAATTCGTTCCCCTGCACTCCCCAAAGAACCGTATGTGTTGAATTCTTTTCCCTGCACTCCCCAAAGAACCGTATGTGTTGAATTCTTTCCCCTGCACTCCCCAAAGAACCGTATGTGTTGAATTCGTTCCCCTGCACTCCCCAAAGAACCGTATGTGTTGAATTCTTTTCCCTGCACTCCCCAAAGAACCGTATGTGTTGAATTCTTTCCCCTGCACTCCCCAAAGAACCGTATGTGTTGAATTCTTTCCCCTGCACTCCCCAAAGAACCGTATGTGTTGAATTTCAATATTCTACGCTAAGTAGCTCTTCTGTTTTCTATGGGTCACTGAGTAAGGGAATAAATTTATACATGCAATTCGTAAACATATCTCTTAACAATTTACGTAATTTGAACGTGTCGCCCTGAATTTGATAATTGCAATTTCCAATCTTATACGAAAGAAAATTTAATTTTTATCTCTATTAAAGTTATAGCGTTAGCCATCGATTATAAAATTCGTATCTGCGGTATTCGTATCGTAATTCGTATTCGTATCGTAGCTGCGGCCACAGACAGCGACTTAGTGATTAATATGCAAAACTGCTGCATTATAGAAACTGTGTAAATTTAATAATTTTGAGAAACAATTATGAACATTTCCTACACAATAATATGAATAATTTTAATAATATTGAGTGATCAACATTTCTATGAATTTCGCTTATTTCATATTTCAGTGTTTTCCACTCAATTTACATTTTACTCGAGGTTTTCTTATGTCTAAAATTTAGTAATTTTATTTATGGACTAGCTTAAAGCTGATATATATATATATATATATATATATATATATATATATATATATATATATATATAACAGATAACACATAAAATAAGAAGGACGTGGAAGACTTATGCGCGAAGCAAAAGCTAAATAGAAACTACAGTAAGTACAAATACATTATTAACTCTAAATATGTAAAATTTTGAACAGAATGGAAACCAGTACATGATGTTGCACCTGTTGTAAGCTCTTATAAATTCTTTATTAACAGCTGTTCCACTTAGTGTGTTTCTCGAATAAATAATTTCTATACCAAACAATTATAACTGTTACCAATATAGATTGAGATTAATATATTTATTTATTTAGCTTCACGCTAAATAAATAAATATATTAATCTCAATCTATGATATCGCTGTATCACGCGTATAACAGCGTAGGCAGAGGGAGCTTTTCACACTTGCCGTCAAATTTTCGAGGCATTGCGCGTTGAGCGGCGGAACTGAATGACTCGCATTTTGCCTTGGTACCAGAGCGAAGAAATGTAAATAAATAAAAAAAAAATCAGCTTCACACTGTACCCCGCACAAAGCAGGGTAGGCAGAGAGAACCTAGTGTTAAGACCGTTCCTCCGTTCTCCACTTTCCGCCGAGTTCCGGAGGCATTGCGTGTTGAGTAGCGGAACTGAACACCGTGCTTTACCTCGACACCAGAGTGAAGAAATGAAAATATAAATATTTCATCTCCTCGAGTGGTGATCGAACCCACAACCTGTCGTTTTACAGTCACATTTTGTGGCCTCAATGTAAATATTATTAATAAACAATGGGAATGTATAATTATAATATAAATAATATTCTATCCTATTTTTCTACTTAAATTAATTGAGAATCCTTATTTTACTTTTATTTTTACTAGGTAAAATATTTCAATTTCAAATGAAACTTTTAATTCTACTTTTTAATAACTACAAATTTGAGGGTTAAAACGGCGAATTTGATGTATAAAATGATGAATTTAAAGTTTAAAATTATTAATATAATTTGTAAAAAAAATGATTTGCTAATTTGATGCGTAAACGTATGAATTTGGCGTGAAAAACCTTTATGTTATATAAACTTTCATATTATAATTTAAAAAAAATCAAGCCCACAAATTTATATTTAAGCAAAGAATTTATAAACCTAAATACGGAACGCACTTACATCATAACTCGATGTCAGTCTTCGTTACCGCGCGGTCGTAGCCGCTCGCGGAAATCGCTACGACGTAGCCCGCTACACGATTACGAACTTTGAATTTAAACACTAAACTCTTAACGGCCGTTAATTTTATCGCTACATCCGTTTATAACGAACTTTCCGTTGCTTTTTTCCATTGAGTCATTTATAGCGAATATTTTGTTTAAGTGAAATGTAAATACGTATTGATTAATGGATTTAATAATTGAAGTTTTTTTTAACTGTGTGTACTTGAAATTGAAATTATCATAAAAGTGATTGACAGTTAGTGTGGAAAGGAAATGTTCAGAAATGTGAGTTGGCACGTGATGTTTTTTACGAGGTTGTTTCGTGGTTTACGACTTATTCTTTATTAGATATGCGGTACATGTTCGGTTCGTTGTTCGGGTAAAATTTTGCCAATATTTTCGATGGCCCTAATAATTTTGTAGTGGTTGGTTATATTTGAAGGAATCGTGATTTTTCATTACTCATATATGTGTATGCTTGGATTATTGATATTTTTTACATCAGCTTCACGCTGTAGCAGATGGAGCCTATTGTTAAGACACTCCGCTTCCCACTTTCCGCCGAATCTTTCTGGTATTAAGAATATTAAGTGTGATAAAAATTATACTTAATATTTTTCTAGTTAATTATTATAACTATCAATTAATTATAAATTTATTATGTTAAATTAAATATCGAACAACAGTGTACAATTGCAAAATAATCCAAATATACAAGGCGAAGCGAGAATGCGAGAATGGTGAAGGACGATTTCTCAGTGATTTTTTTGGTACATATGTATAACCTACAATTCAATTAATTACAGGCTTGAATGTAAACCAGAAATATAATAAAAAAAAGTAACAACCCAGCTGTTTTTTTTGTCATTTTATATATTTTTTACTTTTTACCAATTTTAGCAATTTAGAAATACTGTTTATTACTTAATCGTGTTTATTATTTTTGTGGTCGTTATCTTGTAAGTCGTATCCAACATGACTGACGATCGTGGTTCGAGGTCATCTTACGAGCACGATTGCATTCCTGCCATTGATTGCGGTCCATTGCACCGCACCACCTCGTGAAATTTGTGAGAGAGGTTCTCAGTCTTTAGTTGGTCCATCACGCTGGTGATCGGCCACGTGATCGCTTGCCTCTTGCTTGAGTATATCCAACAACGACTAACCGTTCCAAACTTTCGTCACCTTTTGTCATTATATGACCAAAGTAACAAATAAAGTGTTGCTCAATTATTGAAGAGAGACGCCTTTATTTTGACCTCAGAGTATATGGAATTATTTGTGTGTTTCGCAGTCCTAGGTGTTCGTAACATGCGCCTCCAGTACCACATTTTAAAAGTGTCAATGCGTTGCTTCTCTCTACTTTAGATGGTCCAAGTTTTAGCTCCATATGTAAATATAGGAAACACATAGGCTCGCACTTTAGCATACCTGAAAATTCCACGATTTTGCCAGATTTTGTGAAGATGTGCCATGGTATATTTGGCCATACTTATGCGCCTCTTTATTTCCGGAACACAGCTGCCATCGTTGCATATCTTTGAACCCAAATATTGTTATATACAACGTATTGTTATATGCGATGTTATATAGAACATATAATTGTATCGAAAGCAATTTAAGTCTACAAAAGTAGAGAGATGTCAACTCATTAGAGAGTTTGTCGGTATATCAAATATCGAAAAAGTATATAATGTATTTATAGGCTTCTATAAGCCATATACTTTATAAGAAAACGTATAAAAAATTGAACGATTTGGAGGGTTTCCAAGAGGCGCGGGATCAAATCCCGCTACGTTCATTTTTTTATACGTTTTCGTCTTTCCAGTGTAATAACACTTTAAAAATATACTAAAACGCCTTGCAATAAACTAAGCTACATCGATAATTTATTTTCTACAGGGATTTCAATTTTCCAAAACTAAGGCATAGACATTATAAGCATATAATATATTTAAAAGTAGCGGCCCGCCCACGGCTTCGCCCGCTTAAAATACATGATTATTGATTTAATAAGCAGAATTGATTGACAACTATAATGACTTCTATTATGATTTTTTTAAGACATTATCGTCAAAGAATTTTTGATTGTTTTAAATAAAAAATACGACCATTGTTGATATTTGATATTTATAAAATATACATAAAGCGAATTATTTATTACACGTATATATTTTTGTAACTTTATGTTCTTTTTACCTATATAATATACTCTGTTAAATGTGCTGATGTCAGTGAATAATTTAATTTACTCATTCAGAAACAGCCTTAAATAATAAATTAAATGATAAATTATTGATTTGAAGGATTCATAATATTCTTTGTAAAATAACTGTAATAATTACATATTAACTCCTGTACAGTTTTTAAATTAGTTACATATATTATATGAACGAACCAACCAAAAAAATCTTTCTATCTACTTGATATTTCTTTCAAGATCGTTCTTTATCTCTGTGTTAAATTAATTACGACTTCTTTCAAATGACGATAACTTTTTTTTTAATAAACCGATTTTGATGAACTAAACTTTAGTAGTTAAGTTGAGTTAAAACAAAGCAATTGGTGAAATTTTCAAGTAAATCGGTTCAGTACTTTCAGAGAAAAATGCGGACAAAAATATGTCGACAGACAGACAGACAGACAGACAGACAAGAAATTCAAAAAAATATTTTTGCTTTCTATTATTATTTTTAAGTGTCCCTCTATCCATTTCCGTCAAAATTACTAAATGTACAGACAAAATATTTTTACTGTCTTATTATATATAGAGATAAAAAGGACGAAACACCTGAAACTGCATTTTCGAGACAGTACGTAGAGATGTACTCTATCGATATACTTATATACTTAAACTATAAAGTTTAAGTAATCGATAGAGTAGTAAATTCGCCAAAACTGTCACGTGGCATCCAAAAGCCAAATATAGCGGGCTCAACATTTTTATTGATTACAATTTGTGATGCCAGCAGGTACCGTACCTAGGGAGGGGACACGCGATACTTTTGTTCACTGACAATTTTTACGTGAAACGCTAGGGAAGGGGGGCTATCAGACGTTTGGAAAGAGCAATCGTCATTTAAATAAGACCACCCCTCGTTTATCATTGCTGTCGATGTTTTGCAAGTTGCTTATTTTTTTTTGGTTTAATGATGTTTAGGCCAGTGCGACTGTAAAACGGGACAGATTGTGGGTTCGATTCCCGATTAAATGTTTAATGTTTTCATTTTCCCGCTTGCGTCGCCTCCAATCAACACGCAATGCCTCGAGAATTTGGCGGAAATAGGGGAACATAAGTTGTTATGTTAGATTCCCAGGTTCCATCTGTCTACTCTGTTACATGTGGAATACAGCGTGAAGCTAAAAAAAGCGGAAAAGGCAGGGTCAGAAGAGACTGCGTTAGGCTTTGAAAGAATCATCCAATATTTTTTTTTATAGATTTATGCACAAGACATATTGAAATCGCTCCCTAAACATAATAATTAAAATATACTTTTTGGAGCGATTTCATTAAAAACTAACACACTTTCATACAATTAACTGTGTATAATAACAAAGTACGAAGGCCTCCCGGCCTTGGATATGCTGAGTTCCCAGCAGAATAATTACACGTTATATTGTAAACCCGACGGTCGTGAGTTCAATCTCCGTTCAGGGGAATAATATTGAAATTGCTTTTTTCTACTCTAGACTCTAGATCAGGGGTTCCCAAACTTTTCTTGCTCAAGGACCACTTTTATATCATTCTTGGTAGCAGGGACCACTGTGCATGAAGATATAATAAAAATACCTGTGATAATGAAACAAAACCTTCGCCTTACCATTCCCAGTCATAAAATTAAAAATTGTTCGCGGACCACCGCTTCTGCGGACCACTGGTTGGGAACCAGTGCTCTAAATAGACCATAACGTTGAATTCCACCACTCAACATTCAATGTCTCAAAAATAAGTATAAAAGATTCCCTCAAGCCCCCAATAATGAAGAAAAGGGCGTGAAACTGAATCCGATATCATATAACCTTACAAGGAATTCTTTTTGTTTATTTTTATATATATTCTTTGATTAAAAATCTTTTTAAAAACAAGCTTGTCGAAAAAAACGAGACCCGTTTTTTCATGGTGTTCTAGCAGGCAACTGTGAAACGCAACGGTTGTGGGTTTGATACCCACTTAAGGAATGAAATATTTAATGTATTCGCTCCGGCAAAGCACGGCGTTGAGTTCAGCCACTCAACATGCAATGTTTCGAGAATTCGGCGGGAAAAAGAGTCCCCTCTAACTGCTTTAATGATGTCGGAATTGTCTTATTACTAGGTTCCCAAGTTCCCTCTGCCTACCTTATTACGTCCAGGATACAGAGTGAAAAGAAAAAGGTCTATTTGCGGTGCATAATACGATTTTTACATTATACATCCATATATTTTCTTTAATATTAAATCAATGTTGCAAACTGCAGTTTACTTTCAAAGTACTTTAGGCAGTAATCTGACAGCAAAAATGTATAGATAGTTAGTGTTTGTATAGCGATGCGAAGTCGGCCGTCATTGGGTTATAAAGACGACGGTGACACGCACGGCCGCGTGGAACTTTAAATATTTGTTTTACTTTATACGAATATATTTTAGTTTATGATGATATAAGAAAGAATTGCACTAATATTGTGATTAAATATTTTTAATATGTAGTTAAAAATGGTGTAAAAATATCAGTTTTCATTTTAGACGTTGAGACTTTTTATAATTTCTTATTCTTCAATGATGGTAATATTTTTACAGTTGCTATTAGGTATATATTACTTTATGAATGGCACAGTGGCTACTTTCGAAGTCACTGTTCGTAAATATATATACCTAGGACAAATTATTCAATTTGGTAAAAACGTTTTGACGTTTGAGACTTAGACTGTTCGAAGAATTCAGCTAAGTAAGGCAGCGTTTGGAAGACTGCGTCAAATTTTCTCGCCGCCTGTTCTGCAATATCTTTCTCTTTCTAGAGGCAAAAATCTTCAACCAGTGCGTCTTACCTGTCATGATCTACGGAGCCGAAACGTGGACACTAACAGTCGATCTAGTCCACAAGTTTCAAGTCGCCCAGCGAGCTATGCTCGTAATCTCTTTCAAGCATAAAATCAAAAGAGGTTATTCGGATAGGAACCATTGGAGCAGGCGAGTCCTTGAGTGGAAACCGTGGGTCGCCAAGCGCAGCGTAGGTCACCCTCTAACTTAATGGGCCGACGACCTGAAGAAGGTTGCTTCGACTTCGACTTGAACCGGAAGGCTGAAGATCGAGATCTCTGGCGCACCTGAGGAATCCCTATGTCCACTAATGGACCCTAACAGGCTTATTTGATTGATTGACTTTAAAAACATATTATTAAACCCCTTTTTTGACAGTTTCCTGTAGTTTTACCAGCTTTGTCAGCGGCTACCTGCTGACAAAGTAAATATCAAAAGATAGAATTTATACATTATCTTTTGTTATTTCTTGATAGATTTTTGACATTTTATTTTTTTATTTGTTATAATTTATGTCTAACTTTCATACGACTCGTAAGGGTTGAAAGAACCTTTCCCAATTGGCTTACATATATTGCTACAAACAGGCACTAAATGTACAATATTTTCGTTTGCCAGTCTTCACAAGAGCAATTTTTATAATATATTTATATGCACCATATATATAGTAGTCTATTTTATAGCAATAAAGTTATTAAGCGTTGACATTGACTGGGACTCATTACCTGCACGACAGCCCATGGGACACGGGACATACGTGGCGGTGGTGGTACATTTTTTATAATGTTTTAACATACCACTGTTGGTTGGTCTGTAACCTTGAATATACTATGCTTGTTTTTCTTTATCTATTCAGGAGTTTTCGTTCGTAATAACTCCTAAAATATTTTAGTATTTTACTTTATTAATTAAGGTGGTTCAACGAGTTATTTTAAAGATGCGAAATCAAATTTACCTACGTACAATTTTTGTCATTTATTCAGCTTCACACTTTTTTTTATAAATGCGACAGGTTGTGAGTCTCAATACACTAAATTTCTTCTGTCTACCCTGATGTATACGGGTTACAGCGTGACGCAAAAAAAATGCTTCAAGTCCCCCAGAGTTCCTAGCGTGACGATATTGAAATTTAAAAAAATCAGCTTCACGCTGTATCCCGCACACTGCAAGGTAGGCAGAGGGAACCTAGTGTTAAGAAACTCCGGTATCCACTTTCTGCCGTAATTCTGGACGTATTGCATGTTGAGATGCAGAACTCAACGCCGCGCTTAACCTCGACACCAGAGCGAAGAAATGGAAATATAAATTTAAGTAAATATTTCATCTCCTGGAGTGGGGATCGAACCTACAACCAGTCGGTTTTTACAGTCACACTTTGTGCCGCTGCGCCACGACTGACCTCAATCAATCAATGGAAATTAAATATTTTTTTATTAAGCAACCTCACGACAGTGGCCTTTATGAATAAAATAAAAAGCTTACAAACCTTGCTCATTCAATGTCAAAGTTATTATGCCAATAGAATAACGAAAATAGTAACAAATAGGTGACACAAAGCGACACATGTTCACGGACGGACGTATTGACACTCGCAGGAATTAAAAACCTATTATTTATATACTGCTGGGCCTGTCGAGGTTACCATGCTTCTATGACAAATTTGCTAATGTCATTGTAAATAAAAGTAAGGTAATATTTATTTTGGTAGCAAAATTGAGGATGTGAATTCGAAGTTATGCAGGAGTTTTTTTTTTATTTTTTTTTTTATTGCACAAAATTTAATACAAAAAAATGTACAATAGGCGGGCTTAACGCTAAACAGCATTTTCTACCAGCCAAGCAAAGGAGTTAATTTTTTTTTGGTATTATTCGACTTATGAGATAGATAAAGCTTTAATTTTTTCTGTTACTTTCGATTAATTTGCTCTATTTTTTTCTTACAACCACTCCTTTTTTCTTTTTCTGTCGATCCAAGTTTTAATAATTTCATAGATTTTTAGTGTCCCGGTTGATGCCTAATAGTAAAACATTTTTAAATTTTCTATAGGGCTATTTGCGTGTTGAACCTGTGTTCTTACGCAAGTCTTTCAAAAGATTCCCAGTTCATTTAGAATCATACAATATTTAATTTTTATATATAAATAATATATTGAAATTTCAATAGTATTCAAAATATTATTTAATATTCTACGTAAAGGACGGATTCAAAATATTTATTTAATATTTGAAATTATATTTCAAAAATCAATATGAAATATACATTTACTTACCTGTCATTTGTTCTGTCGCTAATTATAGAGTCGCCGTGGGAAGAATAAGCTGCACGGTAACTTCAAGTTATAAGATTGTCAAACATTTGTTATTTTTATTGTAATTTACTTTATTTACTAAATAGAATTCAGTGTTTTTGTGATTGAAGATAGTGGTCACCAGTTGTCCAGTACCCTGGTAAATTAGTTTTTAGTTGTCATTTATTTAAAAACTACAGCTTTGATGGTCAAAATCTACTACTTGGCTTAATCAGGGTACCATTTTTAGAACTTCAAATTTGTTTTTTTTTATGGGAACCATTTATAGAACCTCATTTTTGTTTTTTTATTAGATTCACGCTTTACCACCCTTAGCCCATAGCAAATGGAGTGCCAAATCTAGAATTCGACGAAAAGTAATAAAAACATATGAAGACACAGGAATCTGCTTACTCTTACAGCTTCTACCACCGTTAATATGATGAATTATGAAAAATATAAATCATTCTATCAAAGGCCTCTGTCATTTCATAAATTTCATAATTAAAATGTATAGTTAATGCATTTTTTATGTTTAAAATTCATAAGATTTATAATATAATTTTAAGATAAATAATGCTTCATGCTTATAGCAGGGTACGCGACCATCATCGGTTCGATTCCCATTACGGGGATTCACTTCTCTTTTTCATTTCCTTGCTCCGGTAACAAGACAAAGTAAGACATTCCGTAAGTATAGAGTTCCGCACGCAACACGCAATATCTCAAAAAAATGGATGGAAAGTGGGGGACAAAGTGTCTTGACACTACGTTCTCTCTGCCTATCCTGCTATTTGGAAAAAAAGCTATAGCTATTTGTCTAATCAATATTATTTTGTTTGTGACAGGTTTAGTAATTGAAAATGTTTTATTGTGGCCACAACAATGGACCGCCGACGTCGTGTCACTATCTCCCCGTCCACTCCTAGGAGCAGGGCCATGGATAAATATGAACAATTGGCTGTGGTAAGTGTGCTATTATATAAATATTATAAAAAGATATTAAAGATTTTCTATAATATTTTTTTGACAGAAAACCTGGTGTCAAAAATTACGTTCGCCGAATTTACTCGAATAGGAGACGTTGCTTACTTTACGCTGTATCCTGCACTTAGCAGGGTAGGCAGAGAAAACCAGGGAACGTAGTGATAAGACGCTCTGTTCCCTTTTAGGCACTTCTGTTCTCCACTTTCATTGTCGTAAAATTGTCGTATCCTTGGAATTACGTGTTGAGATTAAAATTATAAATGCCATTCCTTCGAGTTAGAATTGAACCCACAGCCGTTGCGTATATATTACGCTTCAGCCGTTGCGCCACGATGGCCTCACTTATTGGCGGAACTTAACGCTTTGTATTGACACAGCCAGTAAATAAAAATTATTAATGCTTTTATATAATATTGGTAAACTGAAAAAATATGTAACTTTTACCTCGAAAGTTTTAATTATCATGTGCAAAGTTATAACGTAATAAATTATTGTAATATTTTTTTTATCATAAAATATTTAATATAGGAATAGCCTCTTTTCGTTCACAGAGTTCAATATTTTTATATTAATTAATGCACAGGTAGGAGAGGGGTCGTATGGGGTGGTGCTGAAATGTCGGCGTCGCGACACCGGCCAACTTGTCGCTATAAAGAAGTTCCTCGAAACTGAAGACGATGCAGCCGTCAGGAAGATGGCACTTAGAGAGATTAGGATGTTGAAGGTTTGTTGAATTGTCAAAAAAAAATATATACTTCACTTGACTTATCAATTATTATGAAAAATCAAAGCCAGTTGTGGTTCAGCGGCACGAAGTGTGACTGTAAAATCGACTAGTTGTGGGTTCGATCCCCACTCGAGGAGATGAAATATTTACTTAAATTTATATTTCCATTTCTTCGCTCTGGTGTCGAGGCTAAGCGCGGCGTTGAGTTCTGCGTCTCAACACGCAATGCCTGCAGAATTCGGCAGAAAGTGGGAAACGAAGTGTCTTAACACTAGGTTCCCTCTGCCTACCCTGCTGTGTGCGGGATACAGCGAGAAGCTGATTTAATTTTTTAAGTTTTATGAAAATCAGAATAAATTATAGAACATATAGCTTTTCTGTTGCAATAAAAAAATTAAGATCTGGTGGGTAGCCCAAGCAGCCCAGCTTCACCACGTAAGCAAAGTTGCGGGGTGCAACTAGTTGGAAATAAAATTGAGAATGCTTTAATTTCTTTTCTCAACACTATTAGATTATATAAAAAACTTAAAATTGAAAACAATTGACAATTATAATACAAGTATAATAATGTTTTTTTTTTATAATTTCTCTTTATTCCTGCGATCTGCCTTTTGGGGGCATTAAGCTGGTGGTTATGAATTTCATGGGGTTTTTCGTGCATAGCATACACCCAGTGGCATATCCATATAAAATGAAGGAGTATTACAAAAAATATTATTTTCTGATAACAGAACATCCTGGGGAGCTCTTCGCTTTATACGTTTGAAGACGCAAGTGGGCTTTATTAAGTGGCAAAAAGGCACCCAAATGATGCCTTTCTAAGCGACAGAGATACGTCTTTATTCTGGCCGATATTTCTTCTCTCACAGCAGCACCATTAGGTCTCGGTGAAGTTGGGAGTTTGTGACGTGATTGTTTTGAACCCTTAGTCGTTTGCTATTGTTCGAAGCATTTTTCATTAGAAACGTTGTGCAATGTCCAGATTAAAAATTGCTGCAGTTCTCAAAATTCCACACCGTAAGACCAGACTGGTTTGACGAATGTTTGTATAATAACGTCTAAACATAAATGTAAATATAATTTTAGAAACTGCGTCATGATCATTTGGTGAACATGATCGAAGTATTTCGTCGCAAGCGTCGTTTTTACCTGGTCTTTGAATACCTGCACCATACTCTGCTTGATGAGCTCGAGGCGTCTCCAGGTGGCTTGGGAGAAGATACCGCCAAGAAACACTTGTACCAACTATTGAAGGGCATCGATTATTGTCATCAGAATTCCGTAAGTATATTGATCCTTTTACTTAGTTTTGATATTCCGAGAAAAATATCTGAAGCAATATTTGGTATATTTTAATTTTTTTTTTGCTTCACGCTACAGCGTGTTAGGCAAAGGGATCTAAATGATGATGAAAACCTAGTGTTTAGATATTACGTTGCCATTCAGACGCTTCTGTTAAATGCTTTCCACCTAATTCTAAAGGACTCATCGCCGCGCCTTGCCTCTTTACCAGAGCGAGGAAGTGAAAATATTTAATATTTCATTTCCCCAAGTAGGAATCGAAACCACAACCTGTGACGTTAAGTCACAATCGTGTACTTCTGCACCACGACTGGCCTCAAGCTTTTTCTTAACACAAATTTATTTATATTTGCAGATCATCCACCGTGATGTTAAACCAGAAAATGTCCTAGTTTCAAATAATGGTATAGTGAAACTGTGTGATCTTGGCTTCGCGAGAGCATTGGCGGCGCCCGGAGAGCCCTACACGGAGTATGTGGCTACGAGGTGGTATAGGGCTCCAGAACTACTGGTCGCTGAACATAGGTACATAAAGATAGTTATTTCATTTCTAGTATATATCCATGAAGTAGCAATTTTTCTTACATTTTAAATGGTATTCTTTTTTTTTAAACTTTCCTTTTATAGATTTTTTTAATAATTAATATTATTTATTTATAGTATTTCTTTCTTGATATTTATATTATGAGTTTGATTTTGCATCTAATATGTGATTGTAAGTAGGTATGTACATATAATATCTACTTGGATATTAAATTCCCATACGGAAGATGTGTGTTTCTTTAATATTTTTATTTCTCATTTGCCTTTGTCTCGCGTATTTATCACTAGATTTTCTATTCTTACCTAATATAATGCGAAAGTTCAGTTAAAGAAGTTATATGAAAAAATAACTTACAGGTACGGTCCAGAAGTAGACATATGGGCAATCGGATGCTTGTTCGCGGAAATGTTGACCGGCGATCCATTGTTTCCCGGAGACTCTGATATCGATCAACTGGCGCTTATCATTAAGACAGTTGGTATGTTAGTTTGCAATTTTTTTTTGTAAAGTTTTTTCTTTGGTTTTTTGTATCTTTAATCTGTATCCCGTAGGCAGGGTAGGCAGAGGGAGCTTAGTGTTAAATCACTCAATACCAGAACAAAGAAAAGAAAATGTTACATATGTAATTTCCTTGATAGTGAATCGAATCCAGAACTTGTTTGCACACTGGGCCACAACTGGTCTCTTTTTTGCAGATTTTTTTTTATAAAGTTTGATTGAATAATACAAAAAAGAATGTACCACTCTATGCCTATTATGCCACAATTTGGCAGATGTGTTTCAGAGCGTGAAATGCAGATTAAATCAGATTAAAGAAATGGTTAAATTTATTTGTTTCAAGATGAATCCAGGAATCGAACCCGCAACCGTCGCGGTTACATTCGCATACTCGGCACCTGCACCACTATGACCCCTGAATTTTTACATAACTTATTTTTTAATGAATCCCGTATATTTTGTCGCAGGTAAGTTGGCACCCCGCCACCAGCAGGTGGTGTCGCGCCTGTCCGGCGGCGCGGCGCTGGCGGCGGCCAGTACGCGCGCGACGCTGCCCGGCGCCGCACACGCGCGCGACCTGCTCGCCGCCTGCCTGCGCACCGAGCCGCGGGCCAGACCCACCGCGTCCACGCTGTTGAGACATAAGTCATTGAATATTTGTATTATTATTTGCATTTTTAAAGTATTATTCCACGATATGATGATGGTGACAGTGGGCGAGGCGAAATAGGTATGTAGAGACCGTAGCGTTTGGCGCTCCGTCCTCTCTGACTACCCCGCTAGGGATACAGCGTGAAGCTAAAAAAAAAAGTACATATCACTAATAAACATCCATACTTCTTGCAGATACTTTGTCGCCGATGGCTTTGCGGAAAGTTTCAATACAGAGCTGAGAAAAAAATTAGGCAAAGAAATAACGGTAAAACACTTTGCTCTGTAGCAGTAATCTGTAATATTTAATTATTTATTTTTTATTATAATTCATTAATAGAATAAATTATAATTAAACATAAAATATTCTATTTTTTTTTAACATTTATGTTTTATATGATAGGTACTCACTTGTATTGTGCATATAATAAATGTAATAAAAATTCAAATAAAAAATATTTATTTTTAATATATCTACATATATTCATACAGACACCCCCTCAAACAACAGCGCGCGTCGCGGGCAAACCTCGACAGCAATGGACGCTAAACATTATTACTGTAAGTTTTCCTTTTACATCTTTTTTTTAGCTTCACGCTGCATATAGCAGGGTACACTATTGGAATCTGGGAACCTAGGCTTAAAATATTGTAATCCCATTGAGATACTTCATTCCGCATTTCCGCCGTATTATAGAGGTATTGTATTGATTGGCAAAACTAAAAAGAACTGAAAATTAAATAGAAGCCTAATTTTTTATTTACTTAATTCATATTTAAACTTTTATTTACTAAAGTTTTATTTTTTTTGTGTAGCTTGAATTAGTAAAGCGGTAAAATTAATTTTAACATTAAATATTTAACATATTCAGCAAATATTAACTTTTTAAATTAAATTAAATAAATTAAATCAGCTTCACGCTGTATCCCGCACACAGCAGGGTAGGCAGAGGAAACCTAGTGTTAAGACACTCCGTTGCCCACTTTCCGCCGAGTTCTGGAGGCATTGCGTGGTGAGTGGCGGAACTGAACGCCGCGCTTTGCCTCGACATCGAAGCGAAGAAATGAAAATATAAATGTAAATAAATATTTCACCTCCTCGAGTGGGGATCGAACCCTCAACCAGTCGATTTTACAGTCACACTTTGAGACCCTGAGGCACGACTGGCGTCTAATAACTTTTTAAAATTTCTAATTATCTCTATGAAAATATTGTTAAAATGTAATATAAATTTGTTTAAATAATAAATTCGGTGTAATTAAAATAATAATTGAATGAAAAATTTATTACATACTATTTAATATGTAAAAAATTTTTTTATACCAATTTTCTAACATTTAGGATCAGAGCAGGTCTCGTACAAGTAGTACGGCGGGAGAATCTCTTATTGATTACAACTATACACCTTGTAAGTAATTATTTCTATACAATAGAAATGTTAATTTTATTTTAATTCTTACGCTTTTTCACATAAAGTAGGTTCGTCAAAGGAAAGCTAGAATGAAGACACTCCGTTCCGCACGCACCGCCCAGTTTTCAAAACATTGAGTTGAGTAATCGAACTTTGTCTGGTTACTCTGGTTTTATGGCTCCGCTATTACTGATCGCTCACACACGTACAAAGCACAGATCAAGCCTCGCAAAAAAAACACAAGACAAATCTTAGTTTACATTTACTGTTTACTAAAATATTAACTTTTATTCTTAGTTTACATTTACTGTTACATAACAACTGTACATAACAACTAATATATTAACTTTTAGCCACTGAAGCTCAGATGGAGACAACAGGTGCCGATAAGAAATCTTTGCAGCCACATGATATAGACGAGGTATTGTTCTTTTAAGAATATTTTTGAGAATTATTTACTTTTTGTTAACTATATATTCCTAAATGATGCGTTATTGCATATCTCTTTTAAAAAAAAAGTCTCTCTAAGTTTTTGCAGGTGTGCTTCTCAGGTCTGAACCGATGATACATTTTTTATAATTTTAAAGACAAGCATTCAAAGTTTCAGCCAATTTAATAAAACATTTTGTAGCAATATCGTCGGCAACTTTTTTTTATTTGTAAACCTATATAATTAAAACTAATACTAAATGTTAAGAGAATTTTTTTAAAATACAATAGTGAAAACTGCATTTCAATCGAACAAACAGACAAATCGGCTAACAGACAAAATATAAAAATCATCGTTTTCAATATTACATTAATCAATGTCCCTAATAAAACAATTTCTCATACATCTTTTATATGCAGACAGCGATTAGTTACAATTTTATTGTATAAATAAATATAAAAATAACACATTTCACCAGATACTGATACTGGTTGTGGGTTCGATCCCCACTCAAGGAAGTGAAATATTTATTTACATTTATATTTTCATTTCTTCGCGCTGGTGTCGAGGCAAAGCACGGCATTGAGTTCCGTCACTCAATACGCAATGCCTCCAGAATTCGGCGGAAACTGGGGAACGGAGTGTCTCAACACCAGGTTCCCTCTGCCTAACCTGCTGCGTGCGGGATACAGCGTGAAGCTGATTTATTTTAATTTCATCAGATAGTCTCCAGTACGAGTACAGCAGTGCCGAGCACGGTGGGGGACTCAGTGGCGGGCGCACCGCCGCCGAAGCCGTCACTGCCGCGGTCGCTAGCGAGAGCCATAGATGAGACGTTTCAAAACTTCCAAGTACCCGTCAATTCTTACCCGCGGACGCCGTATATTAAGAAGTTAGTTGCTTTTTGTTTTTGTTATTTTCATTGCTTTTTTTTATAATAAAGATAGTTTGAATTTCTTTTAAATTAAATTGTATTTAATTAAATTACTTCCCTTTAATAATAAAAAGTTGCTTTTTAATTTCAATAAGCCCATATATTAATTAATAATATTTTTGGGTAATCTAAAAATATTTTTATTATAATATTATTACCATTTTTACTCAATTCTGAAGTTACAATAATTTTAATTTGATACTTTAATTTTTTTTCTAATATTTTATACAGGGTTAATAACAAGATTGTGATGGAAGACGAATTGCTGCGCGGTCGAGCGCTCGCCAAAAAGGCCACTAAGAAAATGACACCAGATTTCTCGTTGCCGTACGTGCCCGGAGGTGAATTATGTTTTAATTCAATTCAGTTCAATTTTTTTTTTTTTTATTTATTTATTTCTTAACACTACAGACACTTGGTCCGTACCCTTTTTAAATGTATTAATTTCCTTATCATATATATTAATTACATTATCGTTTACATACAATTAATATCTATAATAGGAAAATTATATTTTTAACTTTACATTATTTTACAAAATTTTACTTAGATCTAAGGTTAAGCGAATGTCTATATATGTATATTTAACAATTTTTCACTTTACAATATATATTAAACTACATAACTATAAATAAGTACATGCTAAAATTCTATAATAATTGATAATTGATTTGATGTGAGATGTGAGGAATTTTGCACTAGGATAAGGGTGATGGCATGACCGCTATGGTGGATGAGATGACCGCTGCGTTCCTATCTTTCAAAGCCATCTTTAAATTATATTCCACAATGCGTTTTGTCGTTTCCTCCGTCGCGTTCCGTATTAACATTTTGACCGCGTCATCTTTACCTTCACTATAGTATGTGCAGGTGTCGGTGTGCCGAGATATTGCTACGACGGCGTGCGAAACGCTATCATGCAGCTGTAGCCTAATAGATTTAGTGTTAACCACTATAACGGTCGCGCTGGTCAGACCCTGAGACTCATGAATTGTCAGCACCTTCGAGCCTGTTTCTCCTCCCCATCCCTGCGCGATCAGAGATTCTTTCTCCTCCTGCGTAAATGTGAGATACAGTGTGTATTTTAGATCTCCCGGTACTGGTGTCATTTTGATATCCTTCATAGAAAGGGACCGTACTACCCTCTTAGACGAGTATATACCAGGATATATCTCTCGCAGGGCGTAGGCGACGTCCATGGGACTTCTGTGAGTACACACTAAGTTTTGGTTCATGAAAAGTTGTGGCGGTTTACGGTAAATCATTTCGAAAAGATTTTCTCGGTCTATATAGGGTAGCTGATTTACATCTCCAATTAAAAGAATTTCCTCGGCTCCGGAGATTCTTCCTGCCATCACTATCGCTAAGGAATCTTTAGGACCTAAGTTATAGATTGCACGAATAGCTCGCTTCTGCAGGACAAATATTGGTTGAATACCGGCTGCATTACCCCAAAGTAAAATCCCATAGGTCATAATACTATGGAAGTAACTGAAGTAAACAAGTCGAGCCGTTTCTACGTCAGTTAATGATCTAATTTTTTTGACCGCGAAAGCTGCAGAGCTAAGTCTATTCGCCAATCCATCAATATGGGGTCCCCACTGTAATTTGGAGTCTATGGTGTTACCGAGAAATACCGTAGAATCGACAGGATCTACAGGTTCACCATTCAAGAGTACATCGGCTTTAACAACTTTCGTGTTGGGTGTTCTAAAAATAATACATTTAGTTTTTTTACTATTCAATAGTAAGTTATTAACACTGAACCAATGTACTACTTTCGCATTGTTTACATCGTCGTATACGATTTGTCGTCTTTTATTTTGAAAATCAATGAGGTGTCATCAGCAAACAATACTATCTCGTGGTTGTTTTCAACTAGATACGGTAAATCATTAATATATATTAAATAGAGGAATAGACCCTTGTGGGACCCCCATGCTGATTACCGAACCAGGAGATTTCTTGCCATTCACATCAATCCTCTGAACTCTGTCAGCTAAATAAGAGGTCAGAAGATTGAGTGCACGTCCTCTTACGCCGTAGTAGTGTAGCTTCATGACCAATGTTGAATGCTGTACACAATCAAAGGCTTTGGACAAATCACAAAACATGCCAAAAGCATCCTGCGATCCGTCCCAAGCCTCATATATATTCTTTATAAGGCCTATACCAGCATCCGTAGTTGAACGACCTTTAGTAAAACCATACTGTTTATCGTGCATGAGATTGTCTAAATCAAAATGCAGTAATATTTGATTTAGAATATTTTTTTCAAAAATCTTACTGAACGAGGGTAGTATAGAAACAGGTCGAAAATTATTGGGATCAGATGTACTACCCGATTTAAATATAGGTATGACTTTACTAAGTTTCATTAGGTCAGGAAACACACCATACTCTATACAATTATTAAATATATTTGCGAGGTGAGGAGCAACAGCGTCTATTGTATAAATAATCAATTTGACAGAAATACCCCATAGATCCGACGTTTTCTTGATATCTAGGGACTTAAATGTCTTAATTATGTCTCTTGAATTGACTGGTTCAAATTTAAAGTCTACATTACATTTGCGTACGCTCTCCTTATGTAGTGATTCAGCGACGGTTGTGGAGGATATAAGTTTATCGGTTGTTGAAACTGGAATATCAGCAAAGAATTTTTCAAATACACATTCAACTTCTTGATCTGAGCTGGTAAAACCATTGTCAATTTTTAATTTAAATTCAAAGTTATGATTCTTAGCATTTCCAGTTTCACAATTTATTATGTCTTTTTAATTTTATCAAAGATTTTTTAATTTTTTTTCATATTTTTTTGTTTCATATTTTATGTTGTGTAGATTTTTTTTTATTATATCTATTAAAAAGGTGGTTGAGGCCAGTCGTGGCGCAGGGACACTATGTATGACTGTTAGTAAGGAAGCGCGGCGTTGAGTTTTGCCACTAAACCTACAATGCTTTGCGAATTGGGAATTCGGCAGAAAATGGGGAATAGAGTGTATTAACATTAGGTTCCCCTCTGTTTACCATGTTGTGCGCGGGATACAGTGTGACGCTAGAAAAAGATATTTAATACTACGTTAAATTTCAGCCAGCAATAGCCCTACAAAGAAGGCCAAGAAACCGCCAACTTTTAATACTACGGTGAAAGCACATGACATTTGGAATAACAACGTAAGTTAGTTACGTATTACATTTATTCGAGGCGGTCGTGGGTGCAAGCGTGCGACTATAAATGCGACAAGTTGTGGGTTTGGTTCCCACTCGAGAAAATTAAAATGTTTATATTTAGCAAAGCACGACGTTGAGTAGCGAAACTCAAGGCGCAATTGATCGAGAACTCGGTGAAAAGTGGAGTTCCCAGTTCCCTATGCAGCTACCCTGCGCTGTGCAGCGTAAAGCTAATAAAAATTGCATTCAGCCAAAAAAATTGTACAGACAATATAATATATCTTATCCGGATGATAGTAATTTTGGTCTAACTGGCAGAGGGAACCTAGTGTTAATGTTAAGACACTCCGTTGTCCATTTTTTGTCACTCCGTTCGCCGAATTCTGGAACCATTGCGTGTTGAATGACAGAACTCTACACCACGCGTTGCCTCGACACCAGAGGGAAGAAATGTAAATATTAAATATGTTATTTAATTCGGGAATGGGGATCCCGCTCACAACCACACCACTGCCCCTGAGACCCGACTAGTCTCATTTAAATTATATTTGTATATAAATTGAGGCCAGTCGTGGCGCAGCGGCACAGTGTAACTGTAAAACCGACTGGTTGTGGATTCGATCCCCACTCGAGGAGATGAAATATTTACTTAAATTTATATTTCCATTTCTTCGCTCTGTTGTCGAGGTTAAGCGCGGCGTTGAGTTCTGCCACTTAATACGCAATGCCTCCAGAACTTGGCAGAAAGTGGGGAACGGAGTGTCTTACACTAAGTTCCCTCTGCCTACCCTGCTGTGTGCGGGATACAGCGTGAAGCTGTATATAAAACCATGTGCTTATTAATGTATTACTTCCACAGATAACACCAAACTCGAGGACACCAACAAATCTACCCTACATGTGACTATACGGACACGGCTTGTGGAGAGCCAGCCATTATTAAATTTATTGTTTCATCACTGTATTTTTTTTCATGTTTTAATATAGTGTTATTAAAAGAAAAAAGGTGAATTTTATAAATTTATTAGTATTTGAAATGCAAGTGAAGTTTTAAGTTTGTTGAGAAGTTGTTGGGACATTGTGAGTTTTAATATGGCTATTACTTTTTGCAATGGAATAATAAGATCAAGATTTGATTTTTTTTTAGTATAGATTTTTTTTTTACAAATCTATGATAATGATGATGAAAGTGTAGTTTTGTTCTAGAATACTAAAAAAAATCTTAGGTTACATCAGATTTAAAACTGTGAAATTAATTATTATTATTATGTATTTAAATATTTGTTATATTAATTATTATTATTATGTATTTAAATATATGTACTCATTAGTTAGTAATTTATAAAGAAAATTTAGAGAGTATTACAATGAGCGAGTTTAGACGAATTTTATGCGTATAGTGATTTTATATGTGACGTTTTGTAAATATTGTATCGACATTGTATAGTTTGATATTTGAATACATGCGGCATTAAATTATTTATACAGATTATCAAATATTTTACTTATTTTATTTTTTTATAGCTTTTTAATTTGTTTTTGACTGGAGAAATATTTTTTACTACCTCAGTGTCTTTTTTATATATTATATTTGTCTTCTATTAAAGACAACTATATTTTTTTTTGCTTCAATCCACTTATTCATTTCTGAAGTTTTAAAGGTTTTTTTTGGAAATAAAACAATATATAAATTTAATATACTTTATTAACCTAATTGGCAGTTAATGACTAAACAATAAACAAGATCAAAAATCATCAGCTCAAACAAAGCATCGACGCAATAATAGTGCAATGCAGATTTTAGAACCCAGATTCAACTTTGGTTTTGCCTTTTAACCCTCTAGGGCTGTCTCAATAATACTGAATATAAAAACCAATAGTGTATCCTTAATAAATAGTAATTAAACATTAAGAAAAAATGTCGGCTAATCCGATTTTGATTGAACTTTAAAATGTAAATTACAGCTAAATTATTAGCACCAAGTTTCTTAATTTTAGACTTTGAAAACTACTAAACTAAAACTTCTGAGTATAATTGTTCAATATTGGATACATGAAAAGCTAAATAATGAAATAATATATCGAAATTAACAAAAAGTGATACGAAATTACAACTAAAAGAACAGTCATAAAAATAACATTGAAAGTCAAATTCCAATTAAAAAATAAGGATATAACTTATATTAATAATAATACATTGACTGAATATTAAAATGTTTCCTATTTCTAAAAAAAAGCAAAACAAGATGGCGGCTACATGACAGGAGCTTGCGCGGGAAGGCACGGCGCTGTGAGTAACTCTCCACCGCTCTCTGTGATCGTGACTTTTTTGTGATAATTGATGAGGTCAGCTGAAATAATATATTGTTGAATTATTTATCTATTACCAATTAATTTTAATCTACTAAAAAAATAAAAATTAAATCGGCTTCACGCTGTATTCCGCACACTGCAGGGTAGGCAGAGGGAACCTAGTGTTAAGACACTCCGTTGCCCAGTTTTTGCCGAATTCTGGAGGCATTGCGTGTTGAGTGGCAGAACTCACCGCCGTGCTTAGCCTCGACACCAGAGCGAAGAAATGGACATATAAATTTTAAGTAAGTACTTCATCTCCTCGAGTGGGGATCGAACCTACAAACCAGTCGGTTTTACAATAACACTTCGTGCCGCCGCGCCACGACTGTTCTCTACTACTACTATTAAAAATTACTACTACTTATTACAATTATTAAAAATTCGTCATTAAAAATATTGGCTGTATTAGGCCATGTGCTTTACTATACATGTTTGAATTAAAATTATTATTGGTATTCTAGAGTACGTAAGTTATGTTACTCATATATACGCTTACTATAATCCTCCATGTCGTAGAGCCCACGTGACTTTATTTGTGCAAATTTTTTTTTTCGATATAAAAAAAACATTTGCAAAAAATGATATCTTGATATATTAACTATCAATTGAGGCCACTCACAGCGCAGGGGCACTATAAACGCGGCAGGTTGTAGGTTAGTTTCGCAATCACCGAAATAAAATCTATAATAATCGTATATACTAATAGTATATACTAGTAATCATAACGGGTAATATTTTAATTTTTCTCGCTCTGGTAACGCGGCAAAGCGCGGCGTTGAGTTCCGCTACTCAATACGCAAGTGAGGAATGGAAGTGTTTAATGGGTACGGAGTGTCTTAACACTAGGTTCCACCCAAGTCTCCTTTGCCTACTCTGCTAAAAAAATACCTACTGTATAGGTAACTTTTGATAAATTAATCTTTAATCAGCTTCACGCTGTATCCCGTACACAGCAGGGTAAGCAGAGAGAACCTAGTGTTAAGACACTCCGTTCCCCACTTTCTGCCGAATTCTGGAGGCATTGCGTGTTGAGAGGCAGAAGTCAACGCTGCGCTTAACCTCCACACCAGAGCGAAGAAATGGAAATACAAATTTTAGTAAATATTTCATCTTCTCGAGTGGGGATCGAATCCACAACCAGTCGGTTTTACAGTCACATCTCGTGCCGCTGCGCCACGACTGGTCTCACGACTGGCCTATAGAATAAAAGAAATCTCACCTAAACTCTCGTGTCTAATCTGTCCAGCGCCCAGCAATCTGTACCCATCGCTGGCGTCGACAAGGTAGTGCTTGCAGCGGTCCGCGCGGTACGATATGGCGTAGCCCCACACGCGCTCCGATATACGCACCAGGAAACTACCTTCCGGTTTGCTTGTGAGGATCTGTTCGGCTTCTGGCCGCGTTATCAGACCTGGCGTAGGAAAGAGATAGATAGATGGATTAGAACTCTCTGAGACTGTGTCCAGTTATTATTTAAATACATCAAAAAATATGGTACAAAAATAGGGGAATTCTTTTTGCCTATTTGTTTTATAATGTTTTAGTTGCATAATGTTTTAACAGAAATCAAATTTTAGAAAATCTATTACCTGTGTATCTTTTATTTTAGTGGATTCTCAGATTTTAATAGGTAAGTCTCAGACTTTAATAGCTAAATTGTTGATGTCAAGTTATAAACTATTTTCTATTAACTGAACTATTGTCTTAAGAGATCACAGTCTATTCTTTTTTAAACAAGTTAAAATTAAGATTTTTTTAAATATTTTCTTGTTATGATGTATACTTACCATGAAACCATTCAACAGGTTTTTCGTTCTCATCAAGACCTACTCCTCGTTTTAGCTCATGATTTCTAAACCACTCCAATACTGCTTCTCGATTAGGAGGCTTGCCAGCTGTAAAATAATTAATATTTTAAATGAAAACAAAACAACTAATATCATATAGTTAAACATTGTCATTATTTTACGAGAACAGTCGTTCGGAAGTCCGGCCATCAGTTGTACGGATTCTTTTTATTCAGGCTACCAATAGCGACCAATTATATTATTATTAGTGTTACGTACATTATAATTATGTTAGAAAATGTATCTCTTAATAAATTCTTAATAAACATTGATTTTATTAACATGTACTTGAGGCCAGTCCTGGCGCAGGGGCACAAAGTGTGACTGTAAAACCGACTGGTTGTGGGTTCGACACCCACTCCAGGAAATGAAATATTTACTTTTCTTAATTTTACTTTACTTTTCTTTTTTTACTTTACTTTTCTTTTTTAATTTATGTTTCCATTTCTTCGCTCTGATGTCGAGGCAGAGCTGATTTTTTTGTTTCTATTAATAAATACATATATAACATTATGTACTTCATGCATATAACTAATTTTTACCGATTATCCGGATTTTCGATTATCAGAATGCCTAACGACAACAATTAATCCTAATTAATTAAAAACGAGGATGTTATCCTTATTTAATTAAAAACGAGGATGTTATATTATGACCTAATTGTTTTAACATTCTATATCTTCCACTGCAGAAGGATAGTGTAAAAATTACCATAACAAACTCAGCTTCACGCTGTATACCGCGCACAGCAGGGTAGGCAGAGGGAACCTAGTGTTAAGACACTTCGTTAAGACACTTTCTGCCGAATTCTGGAGAATTTGCGTGTTGAGTGGCAGAACTCAACGCCTCGCTTTACCTCTGTTTATACTGCTTTTGCCAAATTTCTTATTTTTTTTTCCCACATAGCGGTGTTGTATATAAAAATATGGTGTCAAGGCAATCCTAAAAACTTATTTTTAGAGTGGTCACCACTCGTCAACATACCGATGGCAGGTGGTGTCGCTGGTAGATGAGTGCTGCGACGGTGCGCCTCTCGGGCAGCTCGAGCTATCTCCCTCATTGCTGCTTCCGCCTCCTTTGCTTTACGTTCTGAAAAACAGTTAAATAATAATAAGACATTATAAATAAATTTTCTCTCAGCTATTTTTTCCGAAATGTTTATTATAAAAGGTAATGAATGAAAGTTACGTTACGTTAGTTAATAACTGATAATTAAGACGGAGTATATTGATTTTATTCAAAACAATAAATTATGTATAATATTATTTTTTTATAATTATGTATGCAACTACTTACTACACATTTACGCTCTTTTCACACTTTAAAAGATTTACACAGAATATTTTAACCTATTTGTATAGAAAATCAATACATCCACCAACTCACCCTGCTCCCTCCACACAGCATCTTCATCTTGAGCCTGTAACTGCGCATCTCGTAAGGTGCGCGCGCGTCTCGCCCTCAACCCTCTCAGTATGTCGCCCGCCCTCGCAGCGGCGACGCGACGCTCCCACGCCGCCACTCTTAGGCTTACTCCATCACCGTTGCGTGGGAGAGCTGAATCCTGGAAAAAAGTTATATTGTTTATGGCTTCACGTTGTATCCCGCATTTTTTTTATGGAAAAGGCAAGGCAAACGAGCGTTCGGGTCACCTGATGGTAAGTGATTACCGCCGCCCACGACCCCGTGCAACACCAGAGGAGCTACAGGGGCGATGGCGGCCGACAAGGTGAATTGGGACATAAAAGGGTAAACAGACAAAGCCTAGCGTTAAGTAACACTCACCGCTAAACCTTGAAGATATTGAGGGTTGAGTGGCGGAACTCAACGCTGCTCTATCTTGTTACCAGGGTAAGAAAATTTAAAATATTAAATAAATAATACCTGCGAGTTGGTTAATAGTTAAATTTTCATATTGCAGTTAGATTTATTTATTTTACTCTACTCTAGTGATGAAAATTTAGTGCGATAATGTATATAAAAAAATATTTTTAAGCCTTATTTAATTTAGATATATGTTATTATTTAGGCCAATCGTGGCGCAGCGGCATGAATTGTGACTGGTTGTGGGTTCGATCCCCACTCAAGGCGATGAAATATTTACTTAAATTTATATTTCCATTTCTTCTCTCTGGTGTCGAGGCAAAGCGCGGCGTTGTGTTCTGCCACTCAACACGCAATGCCTCCAGAATTCGGCAGAAAGTGAGGAACGAAGTGTCTTAACATTAGGTTTCCTCTGCCTCCACTGCTGTGTGCGGGATACAGCGTGAAGCTGATTAATTTTTTATTTTTGTTATTATTTATTATATTGACAAATATAAAGAAAAGTTAAAACTGTTAAGAAATGTTAACTCACTTGTATAACATCCCTCTTCCCTTCAATAAAGTTGAACTGCAAAGAATTTTTCTTCATGTTCAACTTGATATGATCATCGCAATAGTCTTTATCAGCTTCATTGTCACTCTTCTCCTTAACCTCAGGTTCCAAGGCCTCAATACGTTGTCTCAACTCATCAACCGAGCAGTACAGGTCAAAGGTATCTTCCAACGAATCCACATTTTTTGGTGATAAATCGAACTTCTGTAAAAGAAATATCAATACTTTATTAAATTAATAAGATTATTAATCTGTGATCATTACAAATCTTATATTTTACGAATTAAACGTTGAGAGCTAAGAGATATGTCACTCTGTTTTGCACTCGTACGTTTATTGAGAAACCAAAAGAACTCCTGTATTATCTTTTAACCATTGGTTAAAAAAAATATGATCGGCTAACTGTTTTTGACGGCGCCATATGTACATACTTATAGGTAAAATTTTAACTTTAGTCATACATAAAATATAAAGAAACCAAATCAAAGAGAGTTTGCTTTTGAGTTACTACAATACTGTATTTAGATGCAAACGAGTAAATATTAACGACAGTTTACCCTCGAGTTAGTTTATCTCTTCTTTCATGACAAACGTTAAACTTAGTTATACTTTTTGTGTAAGATTATTGTCATGAAAATCTATGTTAATTAGTCACAGCACCGTTGTAAAACTTACAATGTTATTTTACTAATCTGTCTAAGCTTTGTATGTATTATTTTAATGTCCCTATTTGAAAATATATTATGTTTAATTTAAATTCTTTTTTAATTTTTTGAATATTATTATGATCTGAGCACTGACTATAATAATAATCAATATGTTACAAAATTGTAAAAAAAGTTGAGGCCAGTTGTGGCGCAAAGTGTGTCTGTAAAACCGACTGGTTGTGGGTTCGATCCCCACTCGAGGAGATGAAATATTTACTTAAATTTATATTTCCATTTCTTCGCTCTGGTGTCGAGGCAAAGCGCGGCGTTGAGTTCTGCCACTCAACACGCCACTCTGCCTCTAGAATTCGGCAGAAAGTGGGAAACGGAGCGTCTTAACACTAGGTTTCCTCTGTCTACCCTGCTGTGTGCGGGATACAGCTTAAAGCTGATTTTATTTACAAATGCAATATTTAGCAGATATATTAATAACGTCAACATAATTTTTATAATAACTAACAGAGAAAATGTATATCTACCCCACCCGGAACGAGGCGAGACACTTCTCTACCTGCTTAATAAAAAGCCGTGGGAAACTCAGTAAACTATCAAAAGTATAAGTACCATTTACAATACAAATCTAGATATATTCTAATTTCTATTACTTCTAATTAACATGAATAAAATACTGATTTTAAATTGTTAATATCTCAAATCCTTATCTCTATTCCTTAGCTAGTAAACTTTTTTATTTAGCGTAATATATATAATAAAAATATACAAACCAAATTTCATGGTAATAATAAATATGTTAATTATATTAGATACGGTTTTGATTAATGAAGAATATCAAAATGGCTTCACTAGCCTACGTCGTAAATTATTTGCACACGCGGCCGCTTGTCTATATACTATCGCTATATATTATCTATAGGATCTATAAAAAAAAAAAGATAGTGCGCTGTGCGATAGTAAACGTCAATGTCAAATCTGTTGTCAAACATTGTAGCAACTGGCAGGCTAGAATAGTTCGACATTGTAAATTAATGAAATAGTATAAATATTTACAAAATAATAAATTGAAACGTTCTATTTTAAGATTTTAGGTTAGTGTTATAAGTGTTAGAAAGCAATGTTGTTATATATAACCAACAGTCTTCACGAAATAACGTTCGTTGAACAGTGAAATCTTAGACGATATGTTTGGAATTTCTAACGGGTTAAGCCGGAACGAGGCGTGGCAGGAGCCTCTTCGAAATAATGAAATAATATTTCAATTACCGAAAGGTTTTAATGTAGGAAATACGATTGTGCTAAAGGGACAATTAAATCTGAATAATCAAAGGTAAGTTTACAGTTGATGTTAAATAATAATATTATTTAATGTAAAAAAAATCTAAACACAATGGTACATTATTAAATTAAATAAGAAAATACTGATTAAATATTGAAACAATTCCAATTATTTTTAGTTTACGAATAGGACTTACAAGGGGAAAAGATAATTCAAGCAAAAATTTTCTTTTTTATATAATTTTTGACTTTGTTAGAGATGAAATAACAATTGTCAGAGATGAAAATGGCTTATTAGTGGAAGACCAAAAAGTAACGGAACTCTCAGAGCTTTGTCCAGGTATGTATAAATAATATTGAGACATTGGCATTCGTTTTTTTTAAAGTCAATTTAGATAAAATTTAAACATTTTAGTACATAATAATAATAAGCTTCGGATTTTATGCTGCCTATAGGTATAGAGAGGACCTAGTGTGAAGACACTGTTCTCTGCTCTCTTACATAATTCAATACATTTCATGAGTTGCGGAGCTCAAACAAAACTTGACTGGGGAATGTACCTACAACCTTTGCTTTTATAGTAAAATACTGTGGTACTACCCCATAATAGCTTTTATAATTTTTATATGAACACTTGGAATTATTTAAGTTTCTTTTCTTTTTTTCAAGTGATTTACTATTTTTATAATAAATTGACCCTAGACGTAATATCAAACACGAATATGCCTGAGTCTATTAATATGGAAATTTAAATAATGAGGGCATTGTGTTACAGAACATCTGACCCCAAATGTGTTGTGGGATGAGGGTTCAATTCTGATTCAGGGGAATGTATTATTTTCATTTTATCATTCTGGTAACAAGTCTACACCACTCACAGTATTTAGTTCTAACACTCAACAAGCAATCTAAATAACTTGAAATAAATAAATATCTTAGTCTCTAGTAAATATATTATTTCTAGTGTCTTAACACTAGGTTTCCTCTGCTACCACACTATATACAGTATACAGCATGAAATTAAAAACAATTATACTTTCAGATTCTGATTTCATATATTATATAAAATTTAAAGAGAATAGTCAAAATGAATTACTTTTGTCAACAATGCTCGGAGCCTATGCATTTGATGATATAAATCTAAAGTGTTCAACAGAAATTCTTAATAATCAAGAAAACATATTTATAACTGTACAAGAAGATACATTGAAAATACAAGAATTACAGTTTTTATGGTAATGATTAAAATTTAAACAATATATTTGAATGCAGGGAGCATGTACAAGTTAATATAAAGTTAATAAGGTTTGCAACACATCTGAGTAAAGGGCTCTTAAAAATTAAATACAATTATAAATATAAATCAATAGTATATTTATAATTTTATTTTAATAAGAGCAAGATGACACTTTATTCTGTTATCGTGTAAACCTTTTATTTTAACCGTCATACATAGGGACCGAAAGAAATCAAAATATTTTTAACATTTCTAAAGTATTACTTCACACTAACAAAAATAATTTTTAGAAAACATAAAGAGCCCCTCTGCATTTATATGTTTCTTAAAGAATACTTACTGTAGTTATAATTTATATTGATGATTAATCAATTTTGTTGTTGTTTTTTTTCTTTGAAAACGTAACTATAGTTAAATTATTTATTTTACTTTAAATATGTCAGTATTAATAAATTAAGAAATATATACAAGTTAAAAAGTGTATAACATATACATACATATATGCATGCATATTTTTTTATAGCACTGTGCTATACATTATTAATAGTAAGTACATTATGTAGATATTGTAAAACCACCCACCATTGTCAATTTTATAATAAAATTTAATTATATTAATTTATGTTTTAATTAAAATTATACTTTTAAATCTTTTTAGTCACTTTTTTTATAACATAAGACAATTTATTCAAAACTATGGTATTTTTAAGGCAAAGCATCAATTTTTATTCAAAAAAATCAGGAATTCCCAAATATTTGCTAAACCACTGAAAATCGATTTAACATACATCATGGTGTGTACCGTTATAAACGGACTTTATCCTTTTTTATGTTAAAAAGGATGTTATTATTTTTTTATGGTATGGTTTTTACATTTCTATAACTTATAATTTTTTTCATTAAATTAGTTCTAGCAATCAAGGGATTTTTAATAAAGGACCCCAAGAGAGCCATCCTAAAATTACAATTGTGCCCACTATATGTCCAAAATAGTCTTAAATAGTCTAAATAATTTTGTGCAAATCGCAGAAATTTGACTAACAAATCAGCCCAAGGACTTAAATAAAAACTTTTACATATTTTTTTATACAACTTACCTGTTCTAAGCTATCAAGAGGTTTGTAATCAATCAAATGTGTCAATTCCTTCTCAACTGATTTGCGAAGTTGATGGGCTTCCTCACGAGCCTGAGCTAAGGCGCGTTGACGAGCTTCTTCAGCGAGGATGTTCTCAATGGTCTGGTCGTCTGGATGCTCTCCCATAACCCACACCTGGAAGTAATGATTTCAATATTAATTCGTTCTGATATCTTTAACAACTAAGCAATATAAGAAATTATTGTCAATACTGAAATCATTGTATAGTCGTATTTGTAAATAACATTATAAAACATCATAAAACTTCATTTTTATTGTTATGCTAAAAAAAAGAAATGTATTTAAGTAGTTATTTAATTTTGGAAAGTTTGTATCGGGTCTTCCAATAGAGGTTTCTGAATTTTGACAGTTAATAACTACCATCTTGAAACACCCTGAATGAACCCTGAATATGAACCCTTGGTCTATACCAAGGGTTCATAATCTTTTCTTGATCAGGGGCCACTTTTATAGAATTTTTGTTAGCAGGAACCATTTCGTAGGTATAATAAAAATAAATTAATAATTAAACAAAAATTTTAATTTCAAAGTCCAAAAGTTTAAAAAAAAAATCTGACATTTAGTATAACATTTTTTATTTTTTTAAAAATAAAATACGATGTCTTTTGGAACTCACTCTTGGAAATCATTTTATGCCAAGTATTGGATAACACAAAATATTAAAAATATTGAATACATAGCATTCTTTTGTCAAATGATAATTCTACGCATTTAAGTTATGCTTGGATAGCGGATTTTCCAAAAGGTGCTGGTTCAAATCCGGCTATGTTAATTTTTTTATGTTTTCTAAAAAAGGTTAATACATCCATTATTCTATTACATAGAAAAAATGCGAAAAGACCGTGCCAAATCAAATATTAGCGGAAAAATACCTTTACAGTACCGTATTTACACAGGTGACCGAAGTAGGTTAGTTTATTGAGCTGAATAACCTTGAAATTTCTTTACTGATTACCACATAGCTTTGTGTACATTCAAAGTACTGTGGAACACACGAACTGATGGTCTAATTGTGATCATTGATTTCTTGGGATTAAATTATTTGATAGTGTTGATTTTCTGCATATAATTTATACAATCTAATTAAATCAGCTTCACGCTGTATCCCGCACACAGCAGGGTAGGCAGAGGGAACCTAGTGTTACATAAACTCCGTTCCCCACTTTCTGCCGAGTTCTGGAGGCATTGCGTGTTGAGTGGCGGAACTCAACGCCGCGCTTAACCTCGACACCACAGCGAAGAAATGGAAATATAAATTTAAGTAATCATTTCATCTCGAGTGGGGATCGAACCCACAACCAGTCGATTTTACAGTCACACTTTGTGCCCCTGCGGCATGACTGGCCTCGCATATAATTTATAAAAGCATATAAAAATTATTTTTTTGAATAAGCCTTTTTTTTCTTAGTGGTAGTTTGGCAACTTTAAATGTTAGGCTTGAATGAATAGACCATTACGCAACTTAAAAAAATAGCAACTTCCTGTTTTTTCCCAATAGTTAAGATTTAAAACACTCCGTTCCCCCTTCTAATCAACGATGACCTATGCAGTCTGATAAAAATAGGCATGAAAAAAAAACATCAAAATCGGTTCACCCAGTCAAAAGTTCTGATATAATAAACATAAAAAAAATACAGTCGAATAACCTCCTTTTCTTACAGAAGCCGTTTAAAAATGGGTATAAAACTAAAATAGAAATAGTCGGTTATAAAACTAAAATAGAAATAGCTATTTAATTAAATGCATCTTGCTATTCTCTAATGGATTTTATATATCTATCAATTGAACAAATTGTTTCACACAATTTGTTTCAAGGCTAAAAGCATAAAAAGCAGACACCGATGCTCTAGTGTTGCAGGATGATGTAATATATTTTAACTAACGACCTTTTCATATAAAAACCTTTACATAAAAAAAATTAAATGAAATCAGCTTCACGCTGTATCCCGCACACGGCAGAGTAGGCAGAGGGAACCTAGTGTTAAGACACTACGTTCCCCACTACATCAAGACCTTTACATTTTTTTTTCGATATAACTAATAATATAAATCTCGATTCGGTTATATTTTTTCGGATTACAGCCTGTTAGTTAGGTTTTGGCTCCTGAGATTATTTCATTTGTAAACTACAATAGTTATAAAATAGGCTCAGAGGTCAGTCTTGGCGCAGGAGAATAAGCATGTCTGTAATCTTGATGGGTCGTGGATTCGATTGGGTCACATTGACTTATGCAAGTAATCAATATTTTAGTTTTTGTTTCATACCCATGGTTCTCCATCTTCTCCTTCAAGAAACTGCACCTGCTTCTTGTCATTTGTTTGAAACTTTGTACGGCCATTTTCTTCTTTGCTGACTTTTTGATCCCAAGCCTGCCACCGACGCACCTGAAAAAAATAATTGCTTAGTGTAAAAATGTATCTTTGCTGAGACATTTTAGTTAGTCTCCAGTTATACTAGTAATTATTATACAGTACTTCCTGTTTATAAATAAATATGTAATTTAACAAAAAAATATTTTTAACCTGATATGAACCTTTAACTATGAAGTGGCAATCAGCGTTAAGACTTATCTAAGAGCCAGTATCACCACTGGCTGATAACATTTCAACATCACTGGCTGATAGCCAGAGCCCTTTCATCAGATACCTCACTTGAGCTAGTTCAAGTGAGATATTTGATGAAAAGGCTCTTTAATCAAATTTTGCTCTCCTTTTAAGGCTATTTATTATTTTTAAGATTTAAGCACAAACGTACACAAACATTTTCAATTTTTTTCATAATTCTACCAAATTTAAATCAAATTAATTTTTAAAGCTTTTCTTTTACACAAAAATCAGCTATTTTATTATCAGGATTATACATACTATGATAGCGAAACCAGAAAATATGTTTACCGTCGATAATAATACATGTTGATTGTTGCCGCACCTTGAAATTCCAGTCGTAAACAAAGGTGTGACCATAAGGAGTGCGCTGGCGTTTGAATCATTTTTGTATTTAAGCAGTCTTTTACAAGGACAATAAGAATATTAGCGAATATTTAAAAGGTATATTTTTGTTTTTCTATATAAGAAATATGTAAATTAAAACGATTCGTCGAGTTAATTATGTAAGAATAATATACGTAAGTCGAACGGTAAACAAAATTTAAGAAATATTAAAAATTATAGTTTAAGGCCAGTCGGGGCGCAGGGGCATGAAATGTGATTGTAAACGTGACTGGTTGTGGGTTCGATCCCCACTAGTGGAAATGAAATATTTATTAAAATTTATCCATTTCTTCGCTCTGGCGTGGAGGCAAAATGCGGCGTAGAGTTCCGCCACTCCGTATTCCGCATAGAGCGTAAAGCTAATTTTAAATTTTACAAAATATTGACTGATCTCATAACATTCATAGAAATGATAATATGATAGATAGTGATAGCGTTCTTACGTGTCATTTATATAAATATTTATCAATAAGTGTCAAACATTTGTTTTGATAGCGCTCTGGAGGGTTACGAGTCGTTCGTGTAATACAAAATATTTAACTTCTTTTATTTGTATGGATAAAATAAAGCGACTGGCAGACAACGCACGAAAAGCGAAGTATTACTGAAGCTGTAATTTCACCTGTGGGTTTCTTCGGTAGTGTAGGGAAGTACTAAACAAGGATATTCAGAAATTTTCGGATTGAACGAATTGTTTTTGTTGACATTTTAGGGTATAAAGGAGAATTTTCGCGAGTATGTTCCTTGGGAAGTGTAGGGAAGTAAGTAACAATGCAAGGATTTAAAAAAAAAACTCAACGAGATTCTACATTTAAAGGTTATAGGTCCATTGCAAGGAAACAGAGTTGGGGTTGACAAGCCGTCATAGATACCCATTCTAATTTCAAAACAGATTAGGGTCAAATAACCAGTAGGTTATTAGAGTACCCATAGATACCCAAAAGATAAATTGGTCTATAGACATATAAATATCAGAAACTTAATATTAATTTGCCCGTGTCTTTTCTCCATCATATAAAAATGATATGAGAAACGTTATTGAATTTGAACTTCATAAAAAGATGTTTTTTTTCCCGCATGCAGCAGGGTAGGCAGAGGGAACCTAGTCAAGTTCGAACCGCCGTGGTAGGCTTTTTAAAAAGATACAATTTAATTTAAAAATAATATATTTTAAAGACAACTTGTCGCTAAGACTACATGTTACAGACTCTGTTTCTTAATACTAACTTACTTATTATATTACATTTCGACATCCGCTAGATGATGCAATTGTTTATGGTAATTGATACAGTTGCTTATGTTAAACGATACATAATTATACTTGATAAAAAAAAGCTTATGTTAAACGATACGTGTTTATACTTGATAACAAAGAGCTTATGTTAAGGGTTCTGCGAATATACCAGAGCGGCCAACGGAATGTACTTGCTCAGCACTTTGGGATGACGTAACTCCTCCCTCCTTAAGATCGAAGTTTCCCGGCAAAGTAGGAGAACTTCGGATACATAATTTTAATATGAATTTATGATTTTTGAAAATTAAAATACATATAATTATAATAACTATAGTATACAGTCCAATTGTCCAGACACTAATATTTTTCACTATTTTCTGATTTTCACTTATTTCACTTTTTTCACTTTTCCTTAAACTGTACGTTAAAAATTTCAAATCTGTAAGATCTATGCCTTTTATATTCATCGGTTTCAAAATAGGTTTTTCAGGAACATTTATTGAGGGTAAATTAATAACAGGTAACATTGAGTGTGTATCATTTTCTAAGAATGTTTCATGTTTTTTCAGAGTTATATTCCCAATTTACACTTCGCAAGGGTCGTCTAAGGTAAGTAAATAGGTTCCTTTAATCTTTTGTCGGTTTACTTCATTGAAACATGTTTTTGTGAGCAATTCCTCTTTTCTGATAAACAAGGTCCAGGTGTTAGTTTGCAGAGGTTGTAGCAGGATGTCTTCTGTAATTACAGGAACAGGAACACACGACGTAGCGTTTTCATTATACGTCATAAGTTCTGTTACACAAGGGTCGTTAATAAATTGAAGAACTTCTCTCTCGTAGCACAGGAAACTCGCCTTATCTATTTCTTTGCAGGGATGATCCAATAACCTAGTTTTCAACCCTTTAGCTATAAGGTAAGGATATTTAGGAACAATGATGATGGTGGAACCATGGGATAGAACAGGTAAAGGAATCAGTTTATAATAGATATATGTGTCATCTTTAATTATAGGTATTTCCAAAAGGTAAGTTATGTAATTTCCTTTAATATATGCTTTTATAGCAACTGTCTGTTCTAACTTTACTAGATTATCTAATGTAGGCTTATACGCTAATTTCTCTATTTTACTTATATTTAACAATGTATTTAAAAGAATGTTAGAATTTATAATTGACTGATGTAATATTCCTAATCTACTTAATGCAAAACTAGTTTCTATTTCATTTAATTTTACATATATGGTCTGGTAATTATGAATTAATAAATTGTAAGTATTAATGATTTGAGTTTCAATATGATTAAGGGCATCTTTTCTAATAATTTCTGATAAATTATGCCTTAATTCCTGTATTCCTAAATTAATTTCATTTATATTGTCATTTAATTGAAATGTAGAGTTCGATATGGAGAGCATCATTTCAGTAATAAGGGTCATTTTATTTTTCTGTTTATTTTGTTCCGTTCTAATATTACTTATTAATGTTTCATATCTAATAGCATCATCATTATCTAGATTTCCAGTAATTATTTTAATTATTGAACCTAAGGGGTTAATTAATCCTCGCTTAATTCTAGTGCTTGGAGAAATCTGTTCTAATTTAATTAAAGTTATATTCCTTAAATAATTTGCTTGAATCCTAACATCTATAAAATATTCTATAAAATCATCATCAAAATTATCAACTAACTTATCTAACTGAGTACATTTGTAATAATTATCTTTTAAATCCTCTAATATAGGTCTTAAATCTAATGTTTTCGCGATTATCCAATTATCACTACTCACAATGGCTTGGCCAATTCTATATGGTAATATTCCAGGGTTGTCATTTAACTCCTGAAGTTGAAGGGCCTGGGACCGCATCGTCAGGACCAGGGTCAAAATCTGCAGGTGATACCTGTGGAGGTCGTTTAATATTTCTTATTGGAATTTTCGTATCACGATTATTAGGCATTATAACAGGGACGGTATTTTTGGATATTTCTTTAATTACTTGTGCTTTTACGTAACGCGGCTTATCTTTGCTTTGTCTTTTATTGGTATTTTTAGCAAAGATTGTATCGCCTGGTTTAATTTTAAATTCTGTCTCACCACCTTTCTTTTCTATATATTGTTTTTTTATTTTAATGGCTTTATCGGTTATGTGCTTATATAAAAATTTAGTTCTCTTTAAATGCTCTTTTATTATTTGCTGCATGTATTCTTTTTCAAAATTTACGTCAAAAGTGTTTCTCGCTTCGGTATGTCCGAATAAAACTTCAAATGGGGTAAATCCAGTGGTTGAGTGAATCGAATGGTTATATGCCATTACCGCATAAGTCATTATGGAGGCGGCATCAGTGTATTTTTGTTCGTACTTGGCTATTCTATAGATTTCTAAGATTGTTGAATGGAATCTCTCTATGAATCCCATAGAATTAGGATTATTAGCGGTGCTTATATGTATCTCAATTTTATACATAGATAAAAATTCTTTTAATAAGGTGTTATTGAATTCGGTACCTGGGTCGGAGCTAATTTTAAGAGGTACACCATAAAATGAAAAATATTTAATCAAAGCTCTAACTACTTCCGGTGTGGTTCTATTTGGAATTTCGAATGCTTGTCCTAACTTACTGAATGCATCGATTATGGTTAAATAATAATTTCCTTCGATGGAAAATATGTCAATGAAAATTTCCTCTAAGGGCTTATTTTGAGTAGGGGTTAATTGTAATTTTGGTTTGAGGGGGTTTCTATCATATTTCATTTTTTTACATATTTCACAAGCGTTTATCGTACTGGATATGGTTTGCTCCATATTATGCCAAAAATAACTTCGTTTTATATGACATAATGTTTCACGGATTCCTCTATGGCAGGTTTTTCCTTCATGATATTTTTTTACTATTTCTCTTTGATCATTTTCATCGTCAATAAAAATAACTCGTTTAGTGCATTCTCTAAATTGAACATTTTCTCTCTTAAATAATGAAATCACTATTTCAGTAAATTGTCTCCGGTGTGTTTTATCTTCGAAGTAAATAAAATATTTGGTTTTGTTTCTAATATATTCTTTTAAAAATTGTCTTACTAAATCAGGTCTATCAGTGGGTAAATGGACTTCTAAAATACGTTGTTTGGGTCTAGATAAGTTCTTTACGCTAATTTTATTTATAAGCCACGTATAAACTAAAATTTGGTTGGGTTTAGTATCGATAGCCTCCTGTAATATGGGGATACCTTCCGATTCGGTATCGCGGGCTGAATGTATGGTTTCTGTTTCCGATGCTGTCACAGTGGAACTGGACGGGCATGGTATAGAGTAAGGTGAACCATGTCGCGATTTAACTGACAGGGTCTCCTCTGAGTCTGTGTCACATAAATTAATAATTTCTTCTTTTTCTGACTCTATAATGTTGGGCGATGGAGAGCTAGGAAATACTATCTTTTTTAATTTGGCCAATTTCTTTAATTCCTCTGTTATTTTTCTTATTTCTTCATTTTGATCCTCTTCTTTATCTATATTTACTTGGGTGGACATATTCTCTTTATCTTCTAAGGCGTTAATGCGAATTCTAGACAGAGCATCTACGTTGCAATTACTTTTGCCACTTCTATGTATTATTTCAAAGTTGTATTCCGATAAACGTAACCGCCAGCGGGTTAACCTACTATTGGTATCTTTTAATGAGTTTAACCACGCTAAGGGTTTATGATCAGTGATTATTTTGAATTTGTTACCGTATAAGTAAGGGCGGAAATATTTGACGGCCCATACTATTGCCAAAAGTTCTTTCTCTGTCGTACTATATCTAGTTTCTGCACTATTTAGAGTGCGACTTGCGTAAGCGATAGGTTTATCGCTTCCTACGGGTCCTTGTGATAAAATTGCGCCTAATGCGAAGTCTGAAGCATCTGTAGTTAAGATATAAGGTTTACTAGGGTCGGGGTATTGCAATATAGGTGCGTTAACAAGGAGTTCTTTACATTTCTCAAAGGATTCTACATATTTTTTATCGGTTACAGGTGTAGTCTGTTTTTTCTTTAATCGGTTGGTCATGGGTTGTGTTATCTTTGCAAAGTCTTTAATAAAACGTCGGTAATAACCTATTAATCCAAGAAAACTCTTAATTTCCGTTGTGGTATGAGGTAAGGGATAATTTAAAATTGTGTTAATTTTATCATTATTTGGTTTAAGTCCGTCGCTAGTAATGGTATGTCCTAAATAAAGTACCTCTTTCCTTAAGAACTCTGATTTGTCTAACTGTATTTTTAAATTGGTCTGTCTAAGTCTGTCAAATACTGTTCGTAATTTAGAAATGTGTTCTTGTAAGCTAACTGAGTAAACGATTATGTCGTCGAGATAAACTAGGCAGTGGATTCCTTGCAATCCTCTAAGTACGTTATCCATAGTCCTTTGGAATGTTGCAGGGGCGGTTTTGAGTCCGAAGGGCATTCTAGTAAATTCAAAATGTCCTGCGTTTGTACTAAAAGCAGTTTTCTGTCTGTCATCTTCCTTCACTTCGATTTGATGATAGCCACTGGCTAAATCTAGTGTGGTAAAATAACAACTTCTTCCTAATTTATCAAATAAATCGGTTATATTAGGTAATGGATATTTGTCATCAACTGTTATTTCATTTAATTTACGGTAATCAATTACGAGTCTAAATTTTCTTTCGTTAGTTGCGTCTAGTTTCTTTGGGACTAAATGAACAGGGGCACTCCAAGGAGAGTGAGAAGGGACAACTATATTGTTTTCTATCATCTTTTGTACTTGTTTATTAATTTCGTCATTAATTATTTGGGGTTGTCTGTAAGGTCTAATATATATAGGATCCTCGTTATGAGTTCTTATGTGATGCTTAACATTATTTGTAAAAGTTAGGGGTAAATGGTCACTGTGAAAAATATCTTTATATTCCATACATAATGCACTTATCGCTTTCTTCTCTTCCGGATTCATGTGGTCTAATCTGAGTTTATTTAAATTTTCGGTTAATATTTCGTCTATCTCTAGACTATGGGTGGTATCTAATTTATTTACATTACATTCGCTTGGTTCGTATTTTGTAACTATAAAAGGACTAGTAATAGTTAAAGTTAATTCTATATCAAGGGTGTTTTGTATAACGGTGGTTGCATAGCCATTTTTGCAAGTAACTAAGGCGCTTGGCATTCTAACACCTTCGCGAAATTGTTTGTAATTTAAAATAGCATTGCCGTTTCGTAATGTTGTCGGTAACCTAACTCTTTGTTCACAACGTTTATTTAAATGTATAATATTAGTAGGGTTGTATATGATAGGTATAGATGTTGTGTTAGTATATAATATTTCGTTTTTCATGTCTACTTTAGCGTCTAATTGCTTCAGTAAGTCGCTACCAATTAATCCGTCATAACGTCCGTCTACGTCGTATATGTAAAATTTATGATGTTCGTTAGTATGGAAAGTGGGAAATAATGGTATAATAATGACTTCATTATGTCTACTTGAGGCATGTGTGGATATAACCTCGAATGGTTCTTGGTATTTAAAATCATTAAAATATTCGTTAACTTTATTTGGACTAATAAAAGATCTTGAGCTTCCAGTATCTATCATGAGATTGGCATTAATTTCCGGTATATAAATATATGGTAATTTGAGGGTGTTACAGTTTAAATTAATTACCTCTGGATAGGGTGAAGGGTATCCATGTGAAAATTTTCAAATCGTTCAATATTTTCGGAAAACTCAATGTTTCCAGGGTGTGACATATTATCATTTTCATTTTGTTCTCCTGGTTGATTATATTCGTTTTCGTCGGTAAAGTCGGTATAGTCGTAATAATTATTTTCATTTCCAGTATCTATTTGTTCCACTATGTGTTCATTAAGGCGGAAACCTGGGGGTTTATTTTGAGGAGCCGTTCTCATGCTCACATCGTTGTTATTTATTTGTCGCTGAGGGCGATAACCAAAGGGTTGTTGTCCTTGGTTTGGGTTAAACTGGGGTCTGTATCCAAACTGATTTTGGTTGAGTTGGGGTCTATATCCAACTTGATTCTGGTTAAGTTGGGGTCTGTATCCAACTTGATTCTGGTTAAACTGTGGTTTATACCCAAATTGATTTTGTACGGGTAGTTTTATTTGCTTACTAGGGTTAATTCCAAATTTAAATTTTGGAGGTTGTTGAGGGTTAATACTTTGAAATTGATGATGTTTATGTAAAGGTTGGGGTTGTGTTTTTTGTTGTAAAGGATTAGGATTATTATTATTTGGTTTAATCGTGTTAAAGAAGGGTTTCATATATGTACTTTGTAAGTAAGGATTAGAAGATGTCATAGTATTTGAGTGAGGCTGTTTTAACATTTTGTTTCGCGAGTTATATTGATGCATGAAATTTACTTCTTCCAACACTATACTCAAAGAATTTTCTAAAGAACTGCATGCTTTTAAACGTACTATTCTAAGTAAATCCTCTGGTAGATTATAAAGAAAAACATTCATCGCTAAATTGTTATAAATTATGATTTTACTTTCTCTTAAACTATTATTTGTTAATAAATTTACTTTTGCTATTAACGTGCTCTTAATATATTGTATTCTATTACAGAAATCTAAATATGATTCATTACTATTAATTTTCAAAGTTTCTAGTTCAATAGCTATACACTCTTCTGAACGCGGATCACCAAAATGTTGCTCTAACGCTGATTTTAAACTACTCCAAGTATTTAAGTCTTGTCTTTCGCTAATTAATCTAGCTGCTTGACCTGTTAATTTTGAAGTTATAACATGAAAAACATATAGGTCTTGTGCTGAATTACCTTCTACTACGCACATTTGTATTACATATTCGCACTTTGATATAAAAAGTGACAATAATTTTTCATCTCCATCAAATTTCGGGATGATGTTACTTATTTCTACGGGTATTTTCACTATGTTTTCCATTTTTAAATTATTTAAATTTTATTAAAATTATTTATTTTATTAAATTCTTTCTTTTATTCACTTTTATTTGATTTCAATTCTTTTTTATACTTATAACTAATAGTCAAGAAAACCTCTTAGAATCTTTTGTAGTTTTAAAAGAAATCTACGCTTTAATTGACACTTAATAACTAATCGTCAAGGAAACTTCTTAGAACCTTTTGTAGTTTGAAAAGGACTCTACAATTTAATTGACACATATAACTAAAATGAATAGGAAATAGAATATATGGGAATAGCTTTTTAGGGTCTACTCACCAAATCATTTTCCCTCGTGAGGTCTGTAGCTGTAGCTGCAAGCTGGTATGTCTTCAAGTCTTCACGCGAATGCACGAATATGACTTATTTATTTGTTTGGTTCGGATTCCGTTATAAACGTTAGAAAACGTTCGCACGATATAAATTTTCTTCCCCGGACGCGGAATTTTTCGCACCAGATAAGTTATTTAATTTCTCGAACGCGGAATCCTACCGGCTGCGCCAGTCAGGTTCGAACCGCCGTGGTAGGCTTTTTAAAAAGATACAATTTAATTTAAAAATAATATATTTTAAAGACAACTTGTCGCTAAGACTACATGTTACAGACTCTGTTTCTTAATACTAACTTACTTATTATATTACATTTCGACATCCGCTAGATGATGCAATTGTTTATGGTAATTGATACAGTTGCTTATGTTAAACGATACATAATTATACTTGATAAAAAAAAGCTTATGTTAAACGATACGTGTTTATACTTGATAACAAAGAGCTTATGTTAAGGGTTCTGCGAATATACCAGAGCGGCCAACGGAATGTACTTGCTCAGCACTTTGGGATGACGTAACTACCTAGTGTTAAGAAACCCTGTTCCCAACTTTCTGCCGAATTCTGGAGGCATTGCGTGTTGAGTGACAGCATTCAACGCCGCGCTTTGCTTCGACACTAGAGCGAAGAAATTGAAATATAAATTTAAATAAATATTTCATCTCCTCGAGTGGGAATCGAATCCACAACCAGTCGGTTTTACACTCACACTTTGTGCCCCTGCGCCACGACTGGCCTCAAAGATATAAATAATAAATTTTTATAAAGTAAACATATTATTGTTTATAACTATTTATGAAAATTTACATATATAAATTAACCTACACAAATCTGTTTGTAGTAGCCTATGGAACGACCCCGTCTTATTATCTACTGCAGCAAGTATCTAATAAACACTAATTTTAAGTCAAAAATAACTAACTATAATCCATCACGGATTACGTAAGCGACAACCACAAAAGTAAGTGGTCACTGTAACCAATCGTGTCTAATAATAACCTTGAAGCCTTGAATAAGCGGATTTAAAATATATAAACAATCAATATACGTACATAATAAATCTCTAGTTAATTAGTAATTAAAAAATTTGCCTACAGAAAAAAAATGAGTCAAAATTAATAACATAGCAAGAAATAATATAGCATTTGAGGCCAATCGGCCTCTATCTCTCTCACCTTTTAAAATTCTGTACCAAATATTCCAATTATATTTTCATATAAAATAATATACCAAAATCTTTAAATCTAGCAGTACTAATATGAAGCGCAACTCTTCTAAAACTTTCTTGATTTTCTCATCGAATTGTGCTCGAATATTATTATGTGGTTATAATATTTTACGTTAGTTTATATTATTTTTTTTATTTGAATATTTTTATAATATTTCCAAGTATCAAGAACAGAAAAGTTTAAAAATAATCGACATTTTAGGTATGCAAGGCCGAAAATTCCATAAAAGGCCTGTTCTTTTATATTAGTAGGTAAATAAAGCTGGAAACTTACACAATATGTTGTTTAATAACCGTTAATGTGTAGATGGATTTATTTATATAAAAATTTAAATAGAAATACATTTTATTTGATTTTGATGAATTACGAATATTTATATATTTTTGTCACTCAGAATGTTTGTTCCATACATTTAATTTTGATTAAAATGCAATAAAATTACTAGATTAAATTAGATGACAATTTTATACATATGTAAGAAAATATATTACTTCTTAGCAGGTATCTAGACTACAATCGACAAGTGATAGAACAGAGGAGTCAAGGCGTAGGTTGTTAGTTCGACTCCCATTCGAGAAAATGAAATATTTAACATTTTTATATCCTTGTTTTGGTAACGAAGCAAAGTGCTTGAGTTCCGCCATTCACGACGCAATACCTCGAGAATTCTGAGGAAAGTGGGGAACGCAGTGTTTTAATGGGAAGCGGAGTGTCTTAACACTAAGATTACATCGTCCTACACCTGCTATATGCGGGATACAGCGTGAAGCTAACGAAAAAAAACAAGTAAAGTATGTAAGTAAATTACCTGTTCTTCACGCATCTTGCAGAAGAGTGTTTGTTTCTGTGCCTCGTCGAGCTCGGCGAGGATCTCCGGGTCGACCCACATGTCTCTCAATATCTGCTGCAGCATTGTGGCGGTCCTGTAAAGATGAATTAAATTATGCCATCTTCATTTTAAAATTTAAATTATCAAGGTCATTTTATTTATTTTGGATTTAAGTTCATTGTTTGAGGGTAAATAGTTGAACTTAGTTTTAAATCTCTTTTCTATTTTTACTTGTTTTATCATCGTGATTTAATGGTATGTTTTTTTTAGCTCTACACAAAGGAGTGTAGGCAGAGTGAAGCTGAGAATCTAGAGTTAAGACACTCCGTTTTTTACATTCTTACTTGGTACTCTCATATGAAACTAAAAAATATTTAAAAGTTAAATTAAAAATGAGTTAAAACATATGTGAAAAATGATCTAAATAGACTGCCAGCGTAATATTAACCCACTAACCTAAACGTCAAAACATTTGGGCATTATTATAATATTTTAATAGCCGCGACCGCAGTAATTACAAGAACACAAAGTTACTTTGTACTGTTTTAAACTTTTCGAATGGCACAATACATTGTAAAATTTCTTAAAGTGTTTGTTACGTGTAAACTTTTTCTGGTATTGCATATTCTAATTATTATATTATATAAAAAAAATTATACATATTTTACACAACATGTTAATATTTTTTTAAGATTATATAATTTTATTGTATCTGTGAATTGTATAAACGTTTTTTTTTATTTATTTTATAGTTATAATTCAGCGCACTCAGGTGTTATTGTTGCAAATTGTAAAGCACACGACGGTGGTTTTTTTTTTAGCTTTAAATACTTTTTTTAAGCCCCCGACGCAAAAAGATTGGCGTCATATGTTTGACGTGTCCGTCTGTGGCACTGTTACTCCTGAATTAATGCACCGACTTAGGCGTTATTTTTTAAATCGAAAGCCTTGTTCATCGTGGTGGTTCTAAGGTAGTTCCTATGAAAATCTGATCATTAGTTTAAGAGCTACAAGCACTTTGCCAAGATGAGGTAGTGACATTAAGGGCCGGGGGATTTTTTTAATTTCATATTTTTTTTGATTGGGAGATACTGAAATAAAAATGTCTAATAATATAAATATTATTTTAAAATATCAGGTATATTTTTTACATAAGTCATCTTTCAATCTTAAACGAACGAACTTGACAATAAGATAAGATATCTGATTATTATCTGTTTTGGAAATACCATATCAAATATTTAAAGAAAAAAAATAGAATATTTGACACATAGAGAAACCTTGTTTCATTTTTTTGTATCCCGCACACAGCAGGGTAGGCAGAGCGAAACCTAGTGTTAAGACCGTTCATTCATTACTTTCTGCCTGGAGGCATTGCGCGTTGAGTGGCGGAACCCAGTGCCGCGCTTTGTATCTACACCAGAGCGAAGAAACGAAAATATAAATGTAAATAAATATTTAATTTCCTCGAGTGGGGATCGTACCCACAACCAGTCGAGTTTACAGTCACACTTTGTGCCCTTGCGGCACGACTGGCATATAAATATTTTATATATTACATAAAAGAGGCCAGTTGTAGAGTAGGGGCACAAGCGTACGACTGTAAATGCGACAGATTGTGGGATCGATTCCCGGAAAGTGAGAAACAGAATTATCTAAACACAAGATTCTTAGGTTCCCTCTGCCTACCTACCTAACCTAAAAAAATATTTATAACATACCTACAGCACATTGTAAAAGTTGTGTAAATATAAAATATTAAACGATGCGTGAACAATGCAGTTGGAAGCACGCATTCAGCTTAAGGTTAAACCCATTTCAAAAGTTTTTGTTAAAGCATATTTAAATATGTATGTTAATTTTTTAAACTACCTAAAATACATATAGAACTTCAGGGACTTCTGAGTCATAACTCATAAATCATAGTTTTTATATCACCCACACTAAGTTATCTTGATAAACTTACAAATTTAAATCTAGTTTTTTGATGGTTTTTATGATTTAGTTCAAATAATGTTAAATTAATAGTTGAAGCCAGTCGCGGCGCAGAGGCACTATATTGCGATTGTAAACGCGACAGGCTGTGGGTTCGACTCCCACTCGAGAAATAAAATATTAAATATTTTCATTTTTTCACTCTGGTTTCCAACCACTCAACACACATTGTCATTAGAATTATGTTTTAACAATAGGTTTCCCCTTCTCCTTCAGTAGATATATCTAAGCTCGTTTGCAATGAGATGTTCCAGAGCTACTATATGAATACATATTTTTATATGAATTGAATAAATATATTTAAATTATTTAATTTTAAAAAAGATATATAAATCTTAATAATATATTTGTTTATTTTAAAATATATTTGAAAAAAACATTTTTTTATACTAATATATATATTTGTAGTAATTATCTTTTACTTTAAAATAATAATGAAATTCAAGCAAAGGTATATTTCATATATTTTTTTATATAAAAGCTTTCTAAAGCACTGTTAGTGGACGTCACAGATCCTAATTAATATGCGTCCGCTAATTTTCCCAGAAAGCACGAACAATGGACTGAATCTTGAATTTAAATGAGGCCAGGCCAAAAAATGCGTAATCGTGACTTTTCCAAGAAACCGATTCAAAATATATATGTATTTAGATAGCATATAAATTAATTGTTTTTTAGAGATAGGTTAGGTTCCCACCTGGGAACCTAGTGTTAAGATACTCCGTTCGGTACTTTCCGTCAAATTCTTGAGGCATTGAGTGATGAGCCACGCATTGCCTCGTTATCAAAGCGCGGAGATAAAAATATTAAATAATTCTTTACCACGAGTGGGAATCGAACTTAAAATCTGTTAAAATCTAAAGCCCAGACTCCTCTGAAAAATATTTGAGCCCATGCCCGAAATCCACCTTGACATTAACTAAGATGATAAAAAAAAATTAAATAAGCCATTTTATTCGCCATTTATTTACACTCTAATAAAGTAAATTATTTTTCACATGCCGCATAAATCATTTCATTTACGAATGGGACTTAGAGAGGAATATAACCGCAAATTGCCTCAATTTTATTAAGAAAATATATCTACTAACTAATATAGTTATTATGTCTCAACCAGTAAACTGACACAGACACTTGTTCGAAGTAAGTTTTTTAGTTTAGAAGTTTTTAAATATATATTCTTTTAAATAAAGTTATAATATATCCTTTTTAATATTTCTAAGAATATATGTACAAAGTTCCATGATAATAAGTTGAGTAGTTTTGACGTAACAAACAAACTTACATTCACGTTTTTTTTATATTATATAAAAAAAACGTGAATGTAAGTTTGTTTGTTACGCTACTGAGTATTTACAATTCAAACAAGTGTGTGGTTGACCTGCTGAGACATAATCATCATACTTATAAGTATGATGATTATGTCTCAGCAGGTCAACCACACACTTGTTTGAATTGTAAATACTCATTTACCATATATGGATTGAGTTTTAGTTACCGTCTCCATAAATTAGACGTTGATAAAAAAAATATTTAACGTTAAAATTTCTATATGAACAAAGTAGTATTATACTGATATATATCAGTTTTACGCTGTATCCCGCACACAGCAGGGTAGGCAGAGGAAACCTAGTGTTAAGACACTCCGTTCCCCACTTTCTGCCGGAATCTGGAGGTATTGCGTGTTGAGTGGCAGAACTCAACACCGCGGTTTAACTCGACAACAGAGCAAAGAAATGAAAATATAAATTTAAGTAAATATTTCATCTCCTCGAGTGGGGATCGAACCCACAACCAGTCAGTTTTACAGTCGCACTTCGGGCCGCTGCGGCACGACTGGTCCCTAATTAATTATTAAACTTAAAATATATCTATATATTAAAACTGTATGCTCGTCACTGCCTATTTATATATTTAAGAATATAAGTTTCTACTTGTCTGCCTTTTTAGACAAAAGCAGTGCAGGGTTCCGTCATCCATTGCAATGTCGCTGGAATTTATCGTTAGGCTCTCGGTCCATGTAGAAAATATGACAATAATATTTTTTTTTAGCCTCACGCTGTATCCCGCGCATAGCAGGATAGGCAGAGGGAACCTAGTATTAAGACACTGTGTTCCTATGAAGACACTTCCGTTCCACACTTTTCGCTGTATTCATAAGGCACTGCACGTTGAGTGGTGTGCCTCAACGTCGCGCATTCCCTTGTTACCAGAAGGAGGAAAAGAAATTATAAAATATTTCATTCCCTCGAATGAGAATCCAACCCACGACCACCAACATATAGTGTAAACAACAAAAACATTTATATTATACAATTTACAATTATCTGTCTATCTGTTTGTAATTATTGTAAGGGTAATGTATTTTAAATTATCAGAAAAGTAAATATATAAACAAAACATGACATTATCTATTTAATTTAATCGTAGAAATCGTTTCGATATCAGTGAGGCTCAATAATTTTAAGAATTAAATGAAATAAATTTAAGAATATATACTAGAATATGTGCTACTAGTAATAAACGTACTCGTATAGCTATATAATATTATTAGCTTCGCATCAGGTGTGGCATCGACACTAACCCAGCTTAAAAGTGAAGGTGACTGCGAAATGCCAGTCGTTAGACGGAACCGGTCCGGTCTGTTGTACTTACGCACTTTAGTTACTTTATTATGTTACTATTATATATAGATATTATGAATAATTTATTTATATATATTTAATTTATGAACATTATATTAAAATATACTGTCTTTGTGGACAAAGTACTACTATCTTGGAAATGAGATGAGATGATGCACTAACAGTACTATATACATATACTTCTGAGTCTGTGAGATATTTTTTTAGCTTTGCGCTGTATCCCGCAGGGTATGCAGAGGGATACTCTGTAAGACTCTCCGTTCCCCCAATTTCATTGCGTGTTGAGGAAACCAATGATGCTCTTGAGCTCACTACTAGAGCAAGAAAAATGAAAATATTAAATATTTATTTTTTTATTTACATTTATATTTTCATTTCTTCGCTCTGTTCTCTCCTCTGTTCTCTGATCTGTTGAGTTCCCACACTCAACACGCCTCCGACTCGGCGGAAAGTGGGGAACGGAGTGTCTTATCACTAGGATCCCTCTGCCTACCCTGCTATGCGCGGCATACAGCGTGAAGCTGATTTAATTTGATTTTAACGGAGTGTCGGACCCGGCGAGATACAGCGTGAAACTAAACAAAAAATCTATCTAAGAACATAGTGTTTATGTATTGCACCATACCATACAGCAATTTCAAACCAAATCTATTACAATCACAATAAGTTATTAAAGCTATCATTTGTTGGGCAATGGAGAAAAAATCTTAAAACGACCTCAAGACTGTCGTAACGTTAGTGACAGTTGATGTTGCTAATTACTGATCCACCACCCACGTGGTACGTGAGATCCCACGCCACCACCATTGCACAAGATAAGTGGGATTTAGAACTGGGTTTTAAAATTATATCTTCAAATAGTCTGCTTTTGTACTTTGAAGATTTACAAGCAAACTTTTTTCCCGTTTCACTCTGTATCACGATGAGCCTAGTGTTAAGACACTCCGCGTTTTTCGCTGAATTCTGGAGACAGCGTGTTAAGTGGCGGAACGCAACACCGCCTCTTGCCTCGACACTATAGCTAAGAAACAAAAATATTAATATTTATAGGAATCGAACCCATAAGCTATCGCTTGTGCTCCTGCGCCACGACTGGCCTCAAGTCAAATAGTAAGTGAAAGTTGAAGTTACTAATTACTAATCTACCACTCACATGATACATTAGATCCCACACCATCACCATTGCATAAGATAAGTGGGATTTAAGACAGGGTTTTAAAAATATATGTTTAATAGATCATTTGATATTTTGAATCTTCACAAACACTAACTTCAACTACAATAATATTTCAATATAAATAACCGCTAATTGTATAAAAATATTGAAACCACATAAAAATTGAGACCGTCGTGGCGCAGGGGCACAAGCGTGCCACTGTAAACACGACGGGACCAAACGCTATTTGATTCCCACTCGAGGGAGTGACATAGTGTTGTCCCTAAAAACCGAAAAACAACATATGACAGTTGTAGGTTCGAACTCACTCAGTGGAATACATTATTTTCATTTTTTTCATTTTCAGGCTCTGTCGAGATAAAGTGCGGCGTTAAGTAACGCCATCTTAACACGCTGTATCACCAATTCGGGTGGAAATTTAAAAAAAGCATGTCTAGATTTCTTCTTATTACTCTATTACGCGACAAAAGCTTTTTTTTTCATCATCACGCTGTATTCTGCAAGTTGCAGGCTAGGCAGAGAGAGAGAGAGCCTAATGTTAAGACACTCCGCTCTCCTCTTACCGCCGACCTACTAAAATAGCAAAAGATAAAATAATAATAATAAAAATATTACTTGAATAAAGTCAACATGTTTTATTCGTAACACATGGCAAGCGTATGGGATAATTCCCATAAAGTGAGCTCTTCACGCTCTGATTTACCGCATAGTATGTCGTTTTGTTCATATTTGCATAACACTAAACAATACCGTATAGTCAAGAATTTAAATCGATAAATTTTATATATTTGTTTTGAATTTTAAGATTTTTTCCAATTTTTTTTAAATTTTTTATAAGAAGTTTATATAAAAATACTTTGTGTTTAACAATCAACATTTCCCATCATTGGGAAGGTCGTCTTAGGCTCCCTCCTCCTTGCTCCTTCCTCGCTGGGTGCGGGATACAGCGTGAAGCTGATATGATTTAATAAACACCTACGGTGTGGCTGTCTCATGGACACGGCCGTTTGTTGTACGTGAATGCGTTTATATAACTGGTAATATTTTGTAAATGACACAAATGGCATGCAAGATATATTGAAGTTTCTGGTAAAAGTTAAATCAATACAGGTATTACTTAATATTTTTATTGAGTTTCAGTATAAAACAAATTGGACTTGCTGAGTATGAAGTCGGGCAATGATCGGTTTTGTGAGACAACAATGTTAAAGCCTACTAACTTAAAAACTATCATAACTATTTTGGTACGATAAGGCTCATAATAGGGTATCATTTTAGCAATGCTCTTGGAACATTTAAACAACGATCATAACATATAGAGTTTAATTTCTGCTAACACTGTGCCCGTGATAGATATACACAAACCCGAGTAAGATGTCAATGGATTGGATGCTTTTACGTTTACTAGACATATATCACCAGCTCTTGTGTCTTTAATTTTCAAATGAATTTCTGATAACAATTCCCATGTCAATATTAACTCTATTACAATCAGTTATTGACGCGATGTATGGCGACTTCAACGGCTCTGCGACTTACTGATGATGATATCGCTACTGATGGTGTAGTTGCAATGTGTCTGTTCTTAACAGTATTGCAATATGATGTCAGAACAAAGCATGGAATTTTCCATTCAAGTTTCGCTGATTGCCAAATATTCCAATGGGTTGATGATTGCATCGTTAGAGATATCTTCTGAGTGCACGACCAAGGTTTGTGCCTTAATGGTGGTAATAAGTATACAATACTGATCAGGAACACTTTTTCAAAACTTTTTTACTTTGACAACTAGCATCGATTACGGTTGTTAAGCCAATCTTTAGTACTTATCTTGACAAAATCCGTGATAAACCTTGAAAACTTCTCAAATATCGATGAAATAATATCTAATTTTTTTAGACATCTAACCGCACAATTTAAGGTTCTCTACTGGCTTTTTAGGGAAAGTATTTTTAAGCAGCGGTAAGTGTTTATCTATTGTTGACGCAGAAACCTTAGATAATCACACACATCACACTTATTTCCGAATAAATTATTGACAAACTACCCGCTGCCTAATATCTCTTCATATCCGACGATCGAACACAATTTATGCCTATACTTTTGTCGTCGATGTAGAAGCGACTTCATCATCTACCTGCATATTTTCAACCGTCCCAGCTGCAGATGTACTGGCACTGTCTTAGATCCGCTCGATCCCAGCACTGCTTTATTCGATCAGATGGTGTTTTATTACTACCATTTGATTGTTCTTAAGAAGCCCTTTTCAATCGTATCCTATATTCCTGTTTGTGGTTGACGCATATAGGACGACAATATATAATTTTGGTAATATTTTTCTATCCTTTTTAAACAATATTTTATATATAATAGATAGATGACGAATAAAAACTAAACTAACTCCGTAGCTTCCTTGGGTCAAAAGTTATACCTACTAATTGCAAATCTCGGTACACAGCAAAATAACCTCAAAACGGAATCGCCTCCCCCTCCACCGTGCACAATGTGTCTCGACGTTTATTCGACGTTCGACGTTTATTGTAATTATTCTTTTAATTCTTTAACTATCCAAAGGTATAATTTTATTTTGGATGCAGAGATTAGAAACTACAGGGCCAAAGTGTATGCGCCGATTTTGTTATAACTAGGTTTTTTGGATTGCCAACGTATGGTAGTAAACTTATAGACGTATTCACGTCAATGGAGCCTTCTACTTTGTATGAAAAACGCACATCCACTACTTTACCACAATTAAAAAAAATCAAAAGAAATTCGCATGTAAGAACGTTGTCATGTTTAGATCATTTGTTAATTAAGATCAACAGAGTGAGGTTGCGTGTTCAGTAATTGTGATTAATCTTCGGGCGAGTCATCGCGATGTCATACGTTTATATCAATCTCCGTTTTCAATTATAAATGCATTCTTGTGTGAAATAATGACATGAAAAATATATATGATTTATCACTACTCGAGGCCAGTCGTGGCGCAGGGGCACAAAGTGTGACTGTAAAATCGACTGGTTGTGGGTTCGATCCTCATTCGGAGAAATGAAATATTTACTTAAATTTATATTTCCATCTCTTCGCTCTGGTATCGAAGCAAAGCGCGGCGTTGAGTTCTGCCACTCAACACGCAATGCCTCCGGAATTCGGCAGAAAGTGGGAGACGGAGGGTCTTAAAACTAGGTTCCCTCTGTCTACCCTGCTGTGTGCGGGATACAGCATGAACCTGATTTTTGATTTATCACTTGATTCTTTTAAATATATGAAAATAAATGTAAAAAATACTTTTAAAGTTTGAATATACTATTAAATATATACTATTGAATATACTATAAAATAATATAATTATTTCCTTTCCATATCCATTAAATATAGGTTATATATGTATATTGTTTTTATATAAACTATGAATAATCATACTATTAATGTGAACTAAAGTTTGTTTGTTACGCTTTCACGCCAAAACTACACAACCGATTATCATGAAACTTTGTACACATGCTCTTAGAGGTGTTAGAAAGGACATAGGATATTAATATATAAAATTGTAATATAAAAATAAATTTAAGCGAGCGAACCCGCGTTTCAGTCTCTACTAATTGTAGTAACAGTTCTATATATGTATAAATTGAATTGAAAAACAAAACACGCTCATATACAAGCAACTTATATGAATAACGATTATTAATAATGAATATTAAAATATAATAAAACGAAACAAAACAATAGCATTCCATAGTTATTGTATACAGCTTATTAAAATAGTTATGAGTGAAGAAAGCGCTCGCAGTGTGGGCGTGACCGGTCAGGGAGTCAAGGGCATATGAGTCTCGACTCTCGATGTCAGCTACATTGGTACTGTATGCCTTATATCTAATAAGTTGTATTTATTTTAAATAACATATCCTTATTATTATTAAAAAATCTATGTGGAAATCGAATGTAAATGTATTATATGATAAACTATGCTGTATTTAGTGAGATATCTGGCACTGCACTGTGTTATCAGAGCCAGATTATAAAAACAATTTATGGTTTCTAGTGAAAATCAAACCTACAACTACGGCGTTTGGAGTTAAGCGATGTCTCACGTGTCAGTAAATGGCCCAAATTTATGACTTTACATTGTAATTAAATATTAAATAGTAGAAAAATCACAAGAAACACCTAATGTAAATAAAAAATCTAAATATAGGTTTCTAGGACACAAACCGTCAAAACTAAAATAAACGAACTAGATTATATCTATACCAAAAAAACAACTATTATTATATGCATAAACTTATCATATTAAGAAATTGCGGGGTTTATCTCTGTTCCACTTTGGCGTTTTTTTTTAATTTACAAAACTTTTCACAAAACTAACTGTAGTTAACAACTGGGCTAAATACCTTAGAAAATATTACCCACATTTTTTCCACCAAAATAAAAAACATATAATTTGAAGCGACCCGACGTATGTTTTGTTTTCTTTTTCGCTTTTTTTTCTTTCTTTGAACTTAATATTCACTTTGTTCATACCGTTAGGTGTTATATATTCGGAATGAAATGATTAGGTATTCAAGCAGTAGGTATTTAGGCTTTATGACCATATGATGACGTAATGGAGCGATTGTCACATTTGGCGTGTGATGTACCGAATTATATCGCTCGTTTTGTTTGAACAAAACATTAGCGGGAAACACAGGGAAACTTGCGTTAGGGCACTCACTTTCACTTTTTAAATTAACATATTTTTTTTTATATTAAACATTGCCTGTGTCAGTTGTCAAAACTCAATATTGCGCTTTGTCTACTAGAATAGGAAAATGACATCAATTTTATTATATCGAACCCAACTACTATCCCGTTTGCGGTCTCACGTTGTTCCACGCCCATATAATGTATTATATTATATTATATTATATTATATTATATTAAAATAAAAAATAAATCAGCTTTACGCTGTATCCCGCACACTGCAGGGTATGCAGAGGGAACCTAGTGTTAAGATACTCCGTTCCCCACTTTCTGTCGAATTCTGGAGATATTGCATGTTGAGTGGCAGAACTCAACGCCGCGCTTTGCCTCGACACCAGAGCGAAGAAAATGGAAATATAAATTTAAGTAAATATTTCTTATCCTCGAGTGAAGATCGAACCCACAACCAGTCGATTTTACAGTCACACCTCGTGCCGCGCCACGGCTGGCCTCAATGTATTATATTAATATGAAAAAGAATTTTCCACACACGTGAGTCCACACACAGGCTGTACGTCTGTGGCCTTGGTAAAACGCCTTGGCCGACTTCACGAGCATCCTTGTTAAAACCAGAACGGTGAAATTTGTATCATTCAAATTATCTGTGGCCAATTCGAACAAAGGAGCACAATACAAACGTCAAATAATAGTGAATGGGGAAACAATGCGGAGAAGTGGGTCACTAGAATATTTGGTTTTTGTTATTTCGGCATTGGATAGTTGTTAATGTGGTTTTTGTTCATTCATGTCAAATTGGTGGTGAAAATGTTTTGTTTTTTTTTGGCGCTAAAAAGCAGAAAATAAGCATTTCAACATTCTAAGTTATGGTGTTTTTTTAACAGCCACTAATAAATAAGTATCTAATTTAAATATTATCATAATTTACTATCGCTACATCCCACAGGTTACACTGAGCGTACCTGTGAAGCCAGTGTTAAGTGTCTCCCATTAAGACATTTTTGCCGAATTCAAGAGTAATTTCGTGTTGAGTGGCGGAAATTAACGCCGCCCCTGGCCCGGTTACCAGAACAAGGGCAATTTAAAATATAAAATATTTCATTTCCTCGAATCGGAATAGTAGTGTCAGTCACCTTATTACATATTCAGCAAATATTTTCTGTGCTAATGTGCAACTTGTATGCGGGCGTAATGGCCACATGTCACTTTATGGGTCAATAAACTTTTGTTTTTTTTTTATAACAATACATGCAACCTCCTTCGTCTATTTGCTTTATTAAATATTTTTGCACTGAATAGACAATTATAAGTTATTTTAATTCCGACAACACTATTTAAATCCACTTAAACACACATGTTTAATTTATAAATAAATATAAATTTTGTTATTTATTTATACCAAGCGACCCGCTCGCGGCTTCGCCCGCTTGAACTATAAAATTATTTATTTTCTTATCTATATTACTTTCGTGATCAAATAACATAATATTTTTTATAATAATTTCCTTTTCATATATTGAAAACTAAACGTTCACTCTATTCAATAAAATAGTTATTGTATAGTCAATTCTAAAATTTAAAAAAATATAATATATACTTTGTCACATATGTAAAACAGACAAAATTTTTAAAACCATTGTCTTGGGTTCAATTACGATGATAATTGCTCATGAAACAAATATTACCTCATATAAAATTATAATTTTATTATAGATATGTATGTGATATGTATTTATATTTTATTATAACTAATATCAAATGAAATTCAATATATCTACTACACAGGCGTTGAGACAACCTGCATTCTTTCAACCTACTACACTATCACATTACAAAATATTAAAAAAATTAAATCAGCTTCACGCTGTATCCCGCATACTGCAGGGTAGGCAAAGGGAACCTAGTGTTAAGACACTCCGTTCCCCACTTTCTGCCGAATTCTGAAGGCATTGCGTTTTGAGTGGCAGAACTCAACGCCGCGCTTGTCCTCTACACCAGAGCGAAGAAATGAGAATATAAATTTAAGTAAATATTTCATCTCCTAGAGTGGGGATCGAACCTACAACCAGTCGGTTTTACAGTCACACTTATTACAAAATAACATATCAAAAATGAACATATCATAAAAAAATACCATTTAAACAAAAAAAAAAACTGTTGAATACGAAAACTAACAAAAAATGCTATAATTTCAGCATAAATTCACTTTCGTAACGAAATGACCAATTACGAAACAAGCGTTCGGTCGTTGACCCCCAGCGGTGGCTTGCGGATCTAACGTCTGGTGTACAGGGATCTATAATTAAATCTCACTAATTAGATAAATAAGATTTCTTCTAAACCTTAATTAAGTCGGTTTTTAAGCCAAGTTATATATATTTTTTAATTACATTGTGAACGTCTTCAAAATTGCCTATGACTAATTTAAATAGACGTGGCTTCACGTTTTTTCACTCATAAACGTGTAGATAGAATAAGAGTTAGTGTTAAGACACTCCGATTCCCATTTTCTACTCAATATTTGAGACATTACGTTTTGGATGGGGGAAACTCAACGTTGCAACCCAATTTCAATTTTAATAACACAGGGAAAATTCAATGACAATATTTTTTTAAAACAATTTAGCTTCACGCGTGTGTTTCACACGTAGTACACGTAGTACGCAGAGGGAACCTAGTGGTGAAACACTCCGTTTCCACAATGATACTTCCGTTCCCCACTAAACATATTAACTACACTTTTTGCAAAACATAAAAAATTGGACATAGCGGGATTTGATCCCGCGACTCTTTCTTTTCTGAGTGTGGAATAACACTTTAAAAATGTTACAGCTCAACGCTGCGCATTACCTCTTTACCAGATAGAGAAGATGAAAATACTAAATATTTCATTAAGTCCTAATGGGAATCGAACCCACAACCGTCGCTTGTGCCTCTGCGCCACGAGGCCTCCGACATGTCTTGAATACGGAATTTTATAATAATATAAGAAGAAACGGTGCGACATAAATAAGATTTATTGACCCTAGTACAATTTGCAATCTAGATCACGTAAACGCACAGTACATAGAGAAACCGAGTGTTATCAGGTGATTGATTGCTTTAAGATTTTCGTTGAAACGTTGATTTTTATATTACCATGTACATATAATATGGTCTAAATTTAAAGTATTTTAACCTATATTTTTTGTTAGATTTTTTTTGCTTAGAATTTTTTTTGCAACTTCAACAAAAATGAATGATTTAAAAAGCAACCACAAAAAAAATAAGGAGGCCAGTCGTAGCGCAGCGGCACGAGGTGTGACTGTAAAACCGACTAGTTGTGGGTTCGATCCCCACTCGAGGAGATGAAATATTTACTTAAATTTATATTTCCATTTCTTTGCTCTGGTGTCGAGGTTAAGCGCGGCGTTGAGTTCTGCCACTCAACACGCAATGCCTCCAGAATTCGGCAGAAAGTGGGGAACGGAGTGTCTTAACACTGGGTTCCCTCTGCCTACCCTGTTGTGTGCGGGATACAGCGTGAAGCTGATTTTAATTATTTTTTTGAAAAATAAGAGACTACCAAAATTACAATTTTTAATATGTAAATAGATGTTAATTTTGGTGAAGTTTATACGTTTATTATGAAAATATAGTCATAAAATAACATTCTTTTTTCAGTTTCACGCTGTATATCGCTTGTACACATTGCGTGTTGAGTGGCAAAATGAAAACAATTAATATTTCATATATCCTCGGGTGGAAATAGAACCTACAACATGTTTACAGTCACAGTTCAAAAATCCATCATCAAAATTACATTTGATTTATCTAAAAATTTAATTATTTTTTTCAGTAGATATCATTTTTTTTTAATTCATGTCGTAAATTCTGTAAAGACTTCCTTGAAAATAAACAGAAACGACAAACACAAGACATTTATCCAAATACAGTTAAATGACAACACGCAGCGGCTAATTTCGTCACGCAATACGCATCGTTTTAGTATAATTTAATAAGCAAGACAAGAAGTTATTGACTTCTTGTCAGTAATTTTTTTTTAGCTTCACGCTGTATCCCACACATAACAGAGTAGGCAGAGGGTACCTGGGAACCTATTCAGACACACCGGTCCTATTAATACATTTCCGTTTCCCACTTTCCGCCGTTTTCTGGCGGTATAGCGTGTTAAGTGCTGAAACTCAGAAACCCGCTTTGCCAGAGCTAGGAAATGAAAATATTAAAAATATCACATTTCCTTGACTGGAAATCGAACCCAAAAAAAATCGCATAGTTTGATAGTCACTTTGTATACTTTCCGGTCACGTAGCAAAATTGGATCTATCCTTTGGACAGAACTCAATGAAAAAAATCATCAATATGATGGTTTGATTCGATAGCGGTTTTTTTTTATTTTAAAAATGGTTGAAGTTTAAGAGGCAATTAAATTTGTCCATGCAGTAAGCTATAGGTATATTTTTTATCGAGAAGTGTTGAAATTATCAAAGGCAAGAGCAAAAATCTTATAACCTACATTTTTTAATTAACTTCACGCTATATCCCTAACGTGGCAGTGTAAACAGAGGGAACCTGGGAACCTAGCGTTAAGGCACTCCGTTCCCACTAAAACACGTCCGTTCCCCACATTCAACCGAATTCCCTCCTCTGGAGACATTGCATATTGAGTAGTGGAACTCAACTTAGGACGAGAAGAATAAAAAATATTTCATTGACTCCGCAACTGGCCTCTCTCAAATCTTTTATCTGATTTATTGATTATTTTATAGATAATTTATAGATAGATATTTAAACTTACAGCAGGCTCACATCTACGTAAGACGCATTCCACATAGATTTCACATCACTTTTTTCCAATCCATCGCTAAGAAATGGAAAACGAGACACGTAAAACACAATTGTGTATTCATAATTCTTTCCGCATCGTTAGAATGTGTGTCGGTAGTAGAAAAAAAAACCGGTAGTATGAAACGTCCTTATCTTATTTTACCATTTTAATAAGAACAACCTCGCTGTATAGGAAATTGATTTGTTCCTGTAATTATGTTATGTATGTATGTTATGTATATTTGATGGCAGGAACGAGATTTATCTTATTTTTTATTTGAATAGAATTTAAAATTTAAAATTTGAGGTCGTCGTGGCGCTGGGGTTTATGCTATGCTTGTGACTATGTGTATTTGTTCGATTTCCAATGGGGTAAAAGATAAAAGCGCGGCGCAGAGTTCCGCCCTTCGATCCACTATTCAGTGTATATTTGATCGAAGATTCCGCCACCCAACATGTATTGCCTCGAGAATTCGGCGGAAACTAGAGAACAGAGAGTCTTAACACTAGGTTCCCTCTGCCTACTCTATATGCGGGATACAGCGTGACGCTGAAAAAAAGAAGAATCACGGCTGATGTCATATTTTACTTGAATAGAATTAAAATATAAAAATTAACACGGACTGTAGATAGTTTTAAAAGTATGAAATATTATCAAAACAAACTCCTATAATAGATCGGTATTGCATAGTTTATTTGAGTTACGAAACAAAAGAAGTAATATAAATAAAACGTTTCGTTGTTTTGATGATATTGTTTTACTCAATTTACAATGGATTAGGAGCTGGATATAGATTTTTGTTGGCATTCTTCAATTATTATATAAAAGTTCTGCAAAACTTCTCTGCTTATAAAAGTTCTGAGGCCAGTAGCAGCGCAGCGGCACGAAGTGTGACTGTAACACCGACCGGCTGTGGGTTCGATCCCCACTCGAGGAGATGAAATATTTACTTAAATTTATTATATTTCCATTTCTTCGCTCTGGTGTCGAGGCAAAGCGCGGCGTTGAGTTCTGCCACTCAACACGCAATGCCTCTAGAATTCGGCAGAAAGTGGGGAACAGAGTGTCTTAACACTAGGTTCCCTCTGCCTACCCTGCTGTGTGCGGGATACAGCGTGAAGCTGAAATATATATATATATATGCATAGGCCGAATTAATCTCGTATATGTTGGTATATGAAAATACATACATATATCCATAGTAATCCATAGTCTCGAATAGATTGTTACAAATTTAGTTCAAATTTTTTATGAAATATAAGGTAAAAAGTTACAACAAACGCTCAGTCTCCTATCTTTTTCTAGCTATCAAGAGTCAGCGGACCATTCTAAAAATAAACTTATCGCTACATCCGTTTTCCGTCCTTATTACGTTGTGTGTTTATCCTTTTATGTCATAGATTGCACACGTGTGTGGGCCCCAGCAAATTTAAATTCATTTTTTTTATAAGAAATGTAAATAAAAACTAAAGTACCCATACCATTTAAATTAGTAGTTAACACAGATTATTAAAAAAGTTACTTATTACAACTTACTGGTAAGAGAGGTAGGGAGAGGACCTCGGTTGACCTTCGAAAAACCAGTATCAAAGATACTGGAGAAAGGTCACGTAAAAAGCATGAAGACTCCCCGGAGGGCATGTATGAAGAGATTGATGACAGTGGACGAGGCGAAAGAGGTATGTAGAGACCGTAGCGTTTGTCGCTCCGTCCTCTCTGACTACCCCGCTAGGGATAAAGCGCGAAGCTAGTTTAGTTTATTTTTTTTTTTACTTACCTATTATTTATTTTAATAACCTGTGCTACTTTGCTATCTAAAGTATATTTTTTTAATACAAATCATTCATTCTAAATCTATTGGAGTAACAAGGTCAATTACGATATTCCCAGCAAATAGATATTTTAGAAAACATTCAACTATTATGAAAATGTTAAGACACAGCTGAACGATTTTAAAAGTATTCATTTTTTTCAAGTTTTACTTATAATGTCACAGAAATTTGAATTTCATTGAATAGATTGTTACGCAATTTCCTTTACTTTATAAGAAAATTGGCCAAATTTAAGCTTATATTATATGTTCCGCTCTTGGTTTTGCTGGCATTGACAACATAATTTGTCTATATGTTTTTTACGATATAACATTTTTTTATGTTATTAGCCTTTATTTAAAATTATATGTACTTGAAAACCAGCTTTAAAATAGTTGCGTATTTTGAAATATTTTGACGAGAAACGACTTTGTTTTATACTATAACGTACTAATATTAGATAATATCTCTCTATATAATATTTAAGAGTCTATGAAGCTGGAGGTTTGTTCGACTTTCACGTAAAAACGATTGAACGGATTTAGATGAAACTTTACAGTAATATAGCTGATTCATTAGAATAAGATATAGGCTACAATTTATGTAAAGATTTCGAATTTATTTTTATAGCAATATAAAGATAAATTACAATAAATGTTTATAAATCTAATATAGTCCAGTGTGGCGCGCTATATGCCGCACCATATTTAAACTTTAAATTATGCCCCAATCAAAATAAAATAGGATGTGTCATACTTTCTCATCAAAGTCTCTCAATAGACAGGAAGCAAAGAACAGAGTGTTAAAACACTACTTTAGATTATCTAGCGAAATCAAGGACAATTAATAATGGAGAAGGAACATAATGAAAGATTACACAAAACCATTCGCCCACTTAGCACTTATCCTTTAATATTTGTACATTTAGTTACTTTATTATTATAAAATATTAAAGACCTTTTACAATATTAATTAATTTATAAAAATCTTTTTCAATAATTAGATTTTATACTAATAAATGAAATATATATCGAATGTGACGACCACGTGCATACATTACCTCAGCGTATCATCGAGTTAATTTTTATAAAACCGTTAAAAATCAAGCTAACGCGCACCGAATGCTCTAGATCTAAATGTAGGAAATATCAGTGCAGAATAAATTGTATATTTATATAGTACATAAATAATAAAACAAAAATTGAATTCTTTTTATTTTTTCTCATCTGCCAAAAGTACTTAATTAAAAAAATCACATACATATGTCTATAAATACAAAAAAAGCATCTTTAGCCTTAGTAGTAATTAGAAATAAAAAAATATATATAATCAATAATAAAAAAATATATAATTGAGGTCGAGGTCGTGAGGTCGTGGCGCAGTGACACAAAGTGTGACTGTAAGCCGACTGGTTGTGGGTTCGATTCTCACTCGAGGAGATGAAATATTTACTTAAATTTATATTTCCATTTCTTCGCTCTGGTGTCGAGGCAAAGCGCGGCGATGAGTTCTGCCACTCAACACGCAATGCCTCCAAAGTTCGGCAGAAAGTGGGGAAAGGAGTGTCTTAACACTAAGTTCCCTCTGCCTACCCTGCTGTGTGCAGCGTAAAGCTAATTTTATTTTTTAATTTATAATCAATAATAAACTCTACCGCACCTTAGCCTTTCACAAGCCTATATACCGCAATTTATATTAGACTACAAACAGCCTACTCCAAGATAATAATCACCTTATATTTCATAGAAAACTTATAGGTCTATACTTAAATGAATACCGCAAATCATTCACCAAGAGTGCGCCTGCGCAGTGTCAAGAAAGCTGGGTGACAATTATATCTGACACTACATAAACGCGCTTTCTCCGTGCGACGGTTTAGTGAAAATGTTATAGGCTGTTTACGTCGGTCTCACCGTATGTATGTATATTATCTATTAGATATAAAAAAATACTATATTATTTCTAGAATTACTCTCAATATGTATTTTACGGTAGGTACCCGGGAACCTAGTTGCTAAGACACTCCGTTCCAATTTCGTTCCCTTTTTTCTGTCAAGTTTTCATCAAATCATTCGCTTCGTTTACGGAGTAAGAAAATAAAAATATTAAATATTTAATTTTCTCGAGTGGGAGGCCTGAGGATAACGTGGTGTTATTCATTCATTGTCTGATTGTGATGATTGTAGGTTCGATTGCCACTATATAGATATGAAGTATTTAAAATTTATACTTTGTCGCTCTCGCTACAAGGAAAAAAAAGCGTGGATATGAGTTGAGTTCCACTCAATACGCACTCAACACGGTGGGAAGCGACGAAAAGGAACTAAATCTCTTATGGTGTTGACTCTTCAACATGCGGGATACAGAGTGAAGCTTAAAAAATCTCAAAATTTTAATTTCCTCTTAAAAATCTAAATAATTTTATTATAAGTATTATTTACATTTATATTAACTAAAACAGACCACACGAACGAAGTAACTATTTTAAATAAATCCTACGTATATTTTTAAATGATAAAAGACAATAACAGTATAAAGACGTTCTCACATCGATTATACGTCATCTGTAGGATTCACTTTCGCTGCGACTGTGACCCGGTGACGAAAGTGCGAGTTTTTTAAAAACAATTAAAATTTAATTTTTAAGAGAAAATTTAATAAACGTGTAGGAAAAACTAAAATTAATTATTATTAGGTGGCAATCTTTATCAGCATTTTGTTGTAGAGATAGTAGATTCGATTTTCGCTAAAGTAAAATATCAGAAAATAAATTAAAATTTTGTTTAAAAAATAAATCGATAAAATATACCAATGTTATAAAAAAATCTATTTTTAAGGTTAATCCAAAAAAATAAAACAAAAACAACAACAGACATTAGTCACAGATAATAAATTTAAAAAGAAAACAATAGATTATGATAATGGCTTTTAGATTAGCCTAACCTAAAAATACATTAATGAACTCATTTCATTCTGTTTAATTAATTTATCGTGCGATTTTTGTTTATATACAAACGTATTGTGATTATAGTGATATAACGAAATACCGCCTATCAAATGTTTACCTAGATTTAAATAATCTGTGACGCAGTAAGAAAAAGATTAAAAATCATCGTAAATTATGAATATGTCAGGTATTTTTTTTTTCATATAAAGAATTTAATATGTCAATAACTTTTTTTAGCTTCACGTTGTATCCCATACACAGCAGGTTAAACAGAGAAAACCTTGGAACTTAGTATTGAGACACTCTGTTCCACTCAACGGAAACTCAAAACTCAACGGCGAGTTTTGAAATAAAAATTTAAATATTTCCTGTCTTCAGGTTGGAATCGAGTATCAACCTGTCGCGTTTACTCAAATAACACCACTCTTTTAACAATAAAATTGTAATACATTTTGTTATATCGCTTTATTTTTGCTTATGTCATCATAACAATACGTATTTGATGAATATTTTTGCAATTGCCATCGAAATAGTGTCTTAAGGGGTAAAGATGCTGGCAACTGTGACACAGTCTTTGTTTGTTGAAATTGTTGTCTTGTTTTTCCATATTTCAAATAAATTAGAGTGTATATCTAACATTTAATTAGTAAATAAAGATATTTTTTTTAATATGGTTTGTATGAACTAACTAAGAAACAGATATTTCGATATCCACATTTTATAACCCCAGAATCCAATGATAGTAATGTTATAAGAGGAGATAGGGGACTTCAGAGGAAACATAAAATAATTATAATTATTACACGTAATTCCAAGATAAATCATGAACGCATGTTAAAGATCATTGTTCTTATCATTGAGGTTATCTATTAAGAATTATTAATAGTATATTTGAAGTTCTACAGCCGCTATCACAGGAAGTCTGTCGGGACGTCTCGATTATACAGTGCATACAGTGCCTCTCTTTTACTGTTTCCATACAGGACATTTTAAAAAAAAATAACACATAAGATTAATAAAAATAAATCTAAATAAATATATTTTTTTAGATTCACACTGTATCTTGTACATAGTAGTGTAGAGGAGAGCTAGTGTTAAAACACTCCGTTCCCATTAAAACACTTAATTTTTCTCCTTTTTCCAACGTTTTCACGAGGTTTATTTTAATCAAAGCAAAAGGTTTAGTTCTTCACATGTCGTTTCAAAAGTCAAGAGACAAAGCCAAACTCAAAATGAAAAACAGAATGGTTTGTGACACACACACAGACCTCATTCTTCTTTCTTTAACAGATATCAAAATATAATATAAATAAATCAGCTTCACGCTGTATCCCGCACACAGCAGGGTAGGCAGAGGAAACCTAGTGTTAAGACACTCCGTTCCCCACTTTCTGGCAAATTTTGGAAGCATTGTGTGCTGAGTGGCGGAACTCATCGCCGCGCTTTGCCTCGACACCAGAGCCAAGAAATGAAAATATAAATGTAAGTAAACATTTCATCTCCTCGAATGGGGATCGAATCCACAACCAGTCGATTTTACAGTCAAACTGTGCCCCTGCGCCACGACTGGCCTCAATATAAATGAATACAATAAATATAATATAAAATTTACAATATAATATTTTGAAACAAAGGTTCGTTACGGGCCTTTAATAGGCAATCAATTTTCGCGTGACGCACGAACACACACGCTTGAAATGTAAATCCAATATGTATTCATAAAGAGATATCAATCGAAACATATTTATTTGTTGTTTAAAAATTTTAAGTTTATTAGGTCAGTTAAAAAAAATACACGGCACAAGTTAATGTATTGGCGGATTTTTTTTTAAATTTTTTTTCAAGTGGTTTAAGTAGTTTGGGAGGATGAAGTAGTACCAAGATGAACGGTATGAGGCCAGTCGTGGCGCAGTGGCACAAAGTGTGACTAAAACCGATTGGTTGTGGGTTCGATCCCCACTCGAAGAGATGAAATATTTACTTAAATTTATATTTCCATTTCTCGCTCTGGTGTCGAGGCAAAGCGCGGCGTTGAGTTCTGCCACTCAACACGCAATGCCTCCAGAGTTCGGTAGAAAGTGGGAAACGGAGCGTCTTAACACTAGGTTCCCTCTGCCTACCATGCTGTGTTCGGGATACAGCGTGAAGCTGATTTATTTAAAAAAAACACATGGCACAAATTACTGTATAAGTGGAAATTTATTTTTACGTTTTCTCAAATGGTATTTAAGTGGTGTTTGGGAGGATAATGTAGTACCCAGATGAACGGTACTTTATTTTATCTAACATTAAAAAAAAACATAAATAAAATTTTCTAATAATAATAGACACAGTATTTATATAAAAACAATCTTAAAATATTTTCCTCCTTCCTTCCAAAGCTATAATAAATATACAAGAAAAGATATGCACTAAATGAAAAAGTGAACAAGTCCCGATCTCGACAAATAAGGTATGAAGTCCAATGGAACGCAACGAGAGTAATAAACTTTTTTTTTAGCTTCGCGCTGTATCCCACATATAGCAGTGTAGGCAGAGGATGCCTAGTTTTAAGACACTCCGCTCTCCACTTTCCTCTGAATTGCAGAGGCATTGCGTGCTGAATGGCTGAACTCAACGCCACGCTTTACCTCCACACCAGAGCGAAGAAATGAAAATATTAAATATTTCATTGCCTCGAGTGGGAATCGAATCCCCAACCAAGAATAGTCTGGTTAAGTTTGTTTGTTGATAAGTATTACTTCTTTGCAATTATATAAGAGGTCTTATTGACGGTTATTCAACCGGAAAGCAGTATTAGGCATAAATTATAATATAATATGTGGTTATAGCACTTTTTGTAATGGTTGTAAATAGTCGACGACAGCACTGATATGTTATTGAACTTGATAATTATTATATAAAAAATATGAATAATATTAGTTATTTAAAAGTAATATCGATTAAATAGAAATTACATTTAAATTGAATATGGTATTTTTGTAAATTTTATTTTGATATACAGAGGTTATGTAAGATTTGATGCCGCCGTAAACGCAACGGTTTTGGGTTCGATTCGCATTCGGGGGAATGAATTATTATTTGTTAAATATTAACATTATTTCTTGGCTTTGGCACCAAGGCAAAGTCCGCCGTTGAGTTCTGGCACTTTGCCTTGGTGCCAAAGCGAAGAAATAAAAATATTAACAAATAATAAACAATTCATTCCCTCGAATGGGGATCGAACCCACAACCGTCGCGTTACAGTCACACTCTCGTGTCACGACGGCCTCAAAAATTTAAATAAGCAAAATCAAAGATCATAGCCACAATAATAAAGGCTAGATGACGCGAGCGCGATAACCGCTATCGCCATTGTGGTGCGTATTTGGAGCGGAAAGAAAAACACTACTTACTGTTAAACTCTGTCATCTATCTGAGAGTAGAGTGTTTAAAATAGAAATTATATGTATTTTTGATAACTATTTCTGCTTATGTTAGAGAAAAGTAGCTGTTTCTAATTTTTTTTTTGCTTTCTGGGACGCCATTGGTTTTGGGTTTGATCCTCACTCGAGTGAAGTATTTATTTAAATTTATATTTCCATTTCTTCGTTCTGATGTCGAGGCAGAGTGTGGCGTTGAGTTCCGCTACTGCCTCCAAAAATCGGCGGAATATAGGGAACGAAGTGGCTTAACACTAATTTACCCCTGCCTATCCTGCTGTGTGCGGGATACAGCGTGAAGCTGATTTAATACAGATTAAACTTATCAATATTGATACAATCAATATCTCTCACAAATATAAAAACAAGTAATCCTGTAGATTATAGAAGAAATGTAATATGATAATTTGTAACTACTATCTTGTTATCACTAGATCATTTGAGTAAAAAAATAATGAGTCACGCTAATATTGAGTCAGACACAATAAAAAAAACATGAGAAATAGGTTTTTTTAGAAACTTTTATCCATTTAAAACTTATAACGTTTACCTTTGATTTCGCTCACCTTATCAAATAAAAAAACAATCATTTTTTAGCTTCACTTTGTACCCCGCTCCGATTTCCTCGTGTGGAAATGGAACCGGCGACCTGCGTTTTTAGTCGCATGCCTGTACCACTGCGCCACGACGGCTTCTAGCAGTATATTAGTTATACAAACAAGCGGTGACACGTTTTGACAAGCAACTCAACTCAAAACGTGCATGAACAGAGAAAGTTACTGACTTTTCAATATATTGCAGCCAATTAGTTACGTTGGATAACGTTTGGAAACGGCATAAACATTTATTTTGTCTTCGTTTTCTAGCAAAAGTTAGCGTTTCGACTTGAGACTAATTTCTAATGCCACTGACAGACTAATTTCTAATGGTAAGACGAAGAAGAAAACTTTTCTATAGAAATATATCCATTGATGACACAAAATATTTAATTAAATTAAATTGCAATTATGAAGTTTTTCAGTCTACCTATGATATATTTCTTTTATTTAGATTTTCTTTTTTTTTCACACAGCAGGATAGGCAGAGGGCAACCTAGTGTTAAGGCCCTCCGCTCCCCACTTTCCGCCGAATTCTGGAGGCATTGCGTGTTGAGTGGCGGAATTCAACGCCGCGCTTTGCCTCGACACCAGAGCGAAAAAATGGAAATATACATTTAATAAATATTTCATTTTCTCGAGTGGGGATCGTACTCACAGCCAGTCGCATTTACTGTAACACTTTGTGCCCCTGCACCATGACTGGCCTTTTTTTCTACATGTTAAGAAAAAAAATGTAGGACATCTCAGTCTCAGACATTCAGCTGTATTATGGCATACTTCAAGTAAACTTGTATTAAATCATGGCAACTACTAAATTGTATAAATAAAGGTGAGAATAAAACCAGACCAGAGTAGAGTTTAAACTCATGCTCTCATAATCGCGTCCTATTATTCTTAACCTTTGAACGCTAACTTTCATAATGTTTCACAACTATAACTATAGTTAAAAAATATTAGAATCCAGAAACATTTCAATAAGTGATACATATGCTAAGTGGAACATCGTTTATAATATATATTTTTTGCCTTAACGCTGTATCCTGCATGGAGCAGGGTAGGCAGAGGGAACCTAGTGTTTACACACTTGTAGACATAGCAGGTGGGGTGGCTGACATGAACACCGTGCGTTGTCCCGTTACCAGAGGGGAAAAGAAAACAATTTATCAACCCGATTAGTAATCGAACCCACAGCTTACAGTCATACGCCCTGCCGCTGTGCCACCACGGTTTCCATTACAATAGAGACGTGATCCACATATTCCAATATGACATACGCATAAAATTAACATACAAGAATCGCATAACAGTTCATTTCGGTTTGTCTGTTGTCTTAAAGGCAGCATGTCACGTAGATACTTCACGTTTCCACTATATTTAATTCATAGTAACGTTATGTAAGAGAGTAATGTAACTTAGTATTGTGTCATATAATACTATGAATAGGTGTAGTCTTTATGATGCGAGTCCGGCATCGAATCCGTTACAATCGTTTACTTTAACGCAGCAAATATTACCGATGGAAAATATAAAAGTTATGGACACTATGGCACAATAATTAGATTTATAACTCCGTTCTCTAGTTTAAGCCGAACTTTTCGTGGCATGTTGAATGGCAGAACTCAACGCTGCGGTTTTGTTTTGGTATCAGAGCGAAGAAATTTCATTTCTTATATTAATAAATAATAATTCATTCCTCCGAGTGGAAATCGAAACCACAACCATCGTGTTACAGTCAAACGCGTGTTCCCCTGTCCACGAAGGCCTCCCAAAATTCCACATTCAAATCCCAATCAATACTTTATATTTTTTTTAGCGTCACGCTGTATCGTATAGTTATATTTATTATTAATTCTATGATTTGAGTAACCGGTCAAGTTAAGTTTGATTTGCGCACGGCGCTAAAACAGTCTAAATTCTAGCTTTTTGTTGTTATTGTAGCGGTAACTGAAATATATTATATCATCTGTGAAAATAATCAACTGTAACTGTCAAAGTTTATGAGAAATAGTATATATCCTTCCGTTCGTCTGTTCGTCTCTTTAGGTTCGGAATCCTAAACAGCAGCTTCGCGTTAATAGAAGCTTTTCGTTCCATTTTCAAGACATCTCCTTACCGAAATGAAATAATTTAATCCCCCGAGTGAAAATCGAACTCACAACTGTCGCATTAAAATAAGACCTTGTACATCTACACAACAGCTTTTTTATTTATATAAGTACAATATAAATAATGGATAATAAAGATGCATATTACATACACAGATTATGCTAGATCACCGGCAGTGAGTTATGTCAATGTGACAGGCGCAAGAGCGGGGCATTGGCATTCAAGAGAGCGACTTCCCGTTCGAGATATGTAAGACTAAGTACTTAATATATACAGCCAACAGTTGCTTATGCAAGACAATTCCCGTGAAAGCGTGGCGTGACAACACTAGCGGGCGGCACGTCGCACGCATACTAACTAATTCTAAGATTTTTGATAACTTCATTGTGCTAATAATTATATTTATAATATATTATCTGTGGAGCTATAAAATGACGTTTCGTTTGTCATTTCGTAGAAAGTTGTTGATTAATGTCTGTTTTTATAATAAGTAATTATATATTAGATTTTTTTTATGATTTTTATTATAAATAGTGTGAGTTCAACTTAGGAACTGGTTCCAATTGTTTTTTTTTTTTGTATTTGATAGTCGATTTGCTAAGGAGGCTTCTTGAATATATTACACATTAATTGTTTCGATTTCATCATCTAATACATAACTCTTAATCGTTTCCATTATGAAAGGTAGGCAGAGGGAACTTAGGAACCTCGTGTTAAGACTTTCAGTTTTCTATAAGATACTTCCGTTCCCAACTTTCCGTCTAGTTCTGGAGGCATTGCGTATTCACGGAGCGGATCTTACTTTGTTTCGTTACCAGAGCGAGGAATTGAAAACACTAAATATTTTATTTCCTCTCGTGGGAATCGAACCTGCAATCTGTGCTGTTTACAATCGCACGCTTATGCCCCTGCGCCAAGACTGGCCTCTTAAGGCTCTCTTATAAAAGTTAGTTATTATTTATCTAAAATCAAAGTTAGAAGCCGCAAGTCCGCCATTAATATTTTTTACAAGGAACATTCAGGTCAAATTACACTTCTATACCAAAAACAGCTTTAAACTGCCAAATGTTTTATTCAATGAGAGTACGTAAAATTGGACTAATACGTGGCCAGATTAAGTTTAAATTTTTTATCTGGGCCATACATGGATTTCCTAATTAGTTGAACTTTTTGCACTATGTATTTAAATTTAAGAGGTCGTCGAGGCGCAATTGTGTGACGATTGTGGGTTCGACTCCCACTTGGGGGAATGAATTATTATTTATTAATATTTTTATTTCTTAGCTCCGGGAACGAAGCAAAACGATATCGACTGATCCTTTGCCATTACAACATCTCATGTAAATAAAAAAACAATAATAAGTCCAATTAAATATTACATTAGTAATATTTGCTTCGATTGTATTAATGTATTGTAACAGCTAATGGTTTGTTAACAAGGAGCGAACCTTGAACCTAGCACAAAGGAATGTGTTGTTTGTATGAAAGTTGAACCTTTTGGTACTAATAAAGGTGGCCTTGCTGAGAGCACCACCACATTCACTTTAGCAGATTTAGCAGGGTATATTTGACCAAAATAAGAATAAAATTCGCTGGCGTTGTGTTCCGCTACTCAACACGCAATGCCTCCAGAATTCAGCGGAGAGTGGAGAACAGAAGTGTATTTATGGGAACGTAGTGTCTTAACACTGGGTTCCCAAGTTCCCCTTGCTATGTGTACAGCATGAAACTAAAAAATCATATAAATATATATAACTACTTAAGAAGCTGGGTCGACAAATTTAATCTGTATTAATATGATAAAAGAAATATGTAATAAAATAGCTCATATCTAGGTCATTTTGTAACAAATGACTAAATGAAGCTCTTAAGGGTGTATCTAGCAATATTTCCTAGGGGGGTAAATACCTATATATGTATGTTTATAAAGCCGTCGTGGCTCAGTGGTACAAACATGTGACTGTAAACGTGACGTTAAATTATTTCAATTCAAAATAAAGGTAAAAAAAATGCTTTAAGCTGATCTTATTGTGATTTAATTTCAGTTTATTTTTTTTGCAACTGCAAACTCAGCCGAACCGAGACCCTATTACGACAAAAGTCCGTACGTTCGTTACGTTCACTTTCCATTATTTTGTGAAGTAACTTTATATCCTGTGGTATGATATTATTTGTAAGAAACAAATAAATAACTATAAATAATATTATTTCAAATTTTAAACATTAAAAGGTCGATTTCATCTATCAACATAATAATATGTATATCTAAATAATTCTTTATTATAATATATAAAGGTTGCCAGAACTCGGCAGAAAGTGGGGAACGGAGTGTCTTAACACTAGGTTCCCTCTGCCTACTCTGCTGTGTGCGGGATACAGCGTGAAGATGACTTATTATACAAAGGTAGGCTACGGAACACAAAATCTTTAATAAAAATTGCCGTTAAAGTAATATCATATAAAAAAACATGCGTCAATTACGGTATTGTTCTTTGGAAAGCTATCTTCTGTTATCACTAAGTGCATATCATTGTACCAAATTGAGTTTAACAACAAACATAAGTATCTAATCTGTGACTGATCCCTTTGATAAGTGTTTTGTTAATTTTGTTTTTTTTTCCTTTTTTTTCTTTTTCTATTTGAAGATAATTTTATAATCTATGAGCATAATATATCTATGCTTAATATTCATATCTCAATGCATTCACTGCATTTTTCATAAAAAAAATAGAGAAAGTTTTAGATTAGTAAATAATTGAGGTCGTCTTGGCTCAGCGGCACTGACTGTAAACACAGAGCGCTGCGTAAAGTTCCGCCATACAATGTGCAATCTCTCGTAAATTGGACGGATAGTGGGAAACGGAGTGTTTTAACACGAATAAAGAAATAGCTGCAACGTCAACGTCATAATTATATTTTTTTTAATCACGTGTTTCAATTACAGAATACCAGTTACTTAAAATTACATTATAAAATGTGTCTACAACTCGTGATTCTTTTTAAAAAATATGTCAAGCAGGATCACTTATATTCATTGAAAATATTCAATTAACCTATATTAATTAAAAAAATAATAATAATAATTTAAAAACAATTAAAACAAAGGCGGTAGTAGCACAGCAGGTGTGACTGTAAACGCAACGATTTGGTCTTGGATTTATTTTCAATTCCTCGCTCTGGTAACAAGATAAAGCGCGACGTTGAGCTCCACCAGTTAACATAAAATGCCTGTAACATTGGGCGAAACGTGAGGAACGGAGAGTCTTAACACTAGGCTCTATTTTGCTGTATGCGGGATACAGCGTGAAGCTGCGGAAAAAAAAACTTAATATGAAATTAACAACTAACGGACATATCTGAGTGCGACTATACATAAAAATTAAAACGATATCAATCATTTTCATATATTTTGAGTTAAAAAACTCACAAAGTAAACATTTCTTAGGATAGTGAAGGGAAGTTCCTAAACAAATATGTTAAGTCACAACTTTATCATCATAAAGCAGTAAGTCATGGTGTGGAATACGGTGTACCGTTAATCGCTGTAGTGACTCACGTACCGTAAACGACCATCAAAGCTTATATTAACTCTATTTCAAGAGAAACAACACTATTATGAAATAATCTTTCTTTGTAATCAACAAAAAAATATGTTAAAGTACTTGTTTTTTTATCAGCTAGAAAGAGGGAACCTAGTGTAAGACACTGCGTTCCCCACTTTCTGCCGAACTCTGGAGGTACTGCGTGTTGAATGGCAGAACTCAACGCCGCGCTTAACCTTAACAACAGAGCGAAGAAATGAAAATATAAATTTAAGTAAATATTTCATCTCCTCGAGTGGGAATCGAATCCACAACCAGTCGGTTTTACAGTCACACTTCGCGCCGCTTCGCCACGACTGGCCTCATAAAATTACTTATGTTATAAATATAAGTTTGAATACCTATTATCTTATTTATAACGTAACATTTTTAACAACTAAATTTAGGATTTTCAAAAAAAAGAAGTCAGCTTCCCGCACACAGCGTGGAAGGCAGAGGGAACCTGGTGTTATGACACTTCCGTTCCCCACTGTCTGTCTTATTGTAGAGGCTGCGTATTGAGTGACGGAAATCAACGCCGCGGATTGCCAGAAAAAAATAGGGCGAAAACATGACAATATTAAATTTAATTTCCCAGAGTGGGAATTGAACCCACAACTTGTCGCGCTTACAGTCACACGCTTGTGACTGCGCCACGACTGGCCTCTTAAATCCTTAAAGTACATAACTACGTTACAATGAGAATGATCAAACTTCCAACTTATCTTCTATTGATAACAATATTATTACGCATTTGATATTCTGCTAAGAGTACAGATGCTGTATATTCTGTCATCTCTGTACTTTTTATATAAATATTTAAAAAAATAAACACATTGTTTTAATATATAACCTGTGTTATTGTAATTAATATATATTTTACTAAGATTTTAAATATAGATATAGCCGATAAACAAAAAAATACGATTCATGAAATAATGGAGGCCAGTTGTGGCGCAGGGGCACAAAGTGTGACTGTAAAATCATCTGGTTGTGGGTTCGATCCCCACTCGAGGAAATAAAATATTTATTTATATTTTCATTTCTTCGCGTCGAGGCAAAAGAGCGACGTTGAGTTCCGCCACTCGACACGCAATGCCCTCCAGAATTCGGCAGAACATGGGGAACGGAGTGTCTTAACACTAGGTTCCCTCTGCCTACCCTGCAATGTGCGGGATACAGCGTGAAGCTCAAAAATAAATGCACCGTATCCGTGCAGCATTGTATTTTTAATACCACCCATACCGAATAAATAATTAAAAATAATGGACGAATAGTGAAAAAGTTTTTTTTTTGACAGATACGAGAAATAGACATAAACGAGATAAACAATAAAGAAGTAAATTAAATAATATAATAAATAAAAAAAACAATGAACCATAAAGTTATCAAAACGTTGACATTTAAGTTTTTCGTAACATCACTAACAAAAGGCCTAAGCTGCATAAACGTCATGTCAGAAGCAGAGCACTGACGCTTTCAATCCAGATTACAATTTACAATACAAAATATGACATTCATTATGAAAGTAACAAAAGTAACAATCTCTAATTAACTTTTAAACACAACATTAAATATATCTTCACTCGAGAAATTTAAAATTTCAGTTAAAAAATTCAAACTTTCATTCTTTCATAAACATTAAAAAATGAATTAGAAAATCGAACTCGAGTCAAACTTACAATTCCTCGCACTTCTGGGTTCAAGAGAAGATATTCCACAAAACGCACTAAGCACGATATCACAACACTTGTCCACAATAGTAAAAAAACGAAACGATAAACCTATTTCTTTTTGGTGTAAAAGAAAAAATATTTGCGTAAATTCGATATAGCAGACGAGCGCTCAAAACACGTCCGACGTGGTGACGCGCTCTCCACAGACTGCTTTTTGAAATCAGAACCCAGCCATGGTTGCATATCTGACAGCTATGCCATTCTAAATATCTTTAGGGTTCTGTATGTATTGGAGGAATGGAACAAGCTAAATAAGATTGTATGTTTGTCTTTTCAGTTATAGCACATGAATTTTTAAATTATGTACCCATTTTTTTTGTGATATTAGAAATCATATCACAAAAAAAAATTTTATTATAAAGAAAAAGAAAAATAAAATATAAATAATTCTTTTGTTTACATAGGAATGTCATTATTTATTTTGTTATTGTGAAGATAGGAACCCTATGTAATACTTTTTTTGAAACATACCTTAATATAATATTTAAAAAGAAGTGCAACACGTAAGCTTCGCATACTTAACACTTATAATGTAATAAGATTTTTTTTCCAGCTTCACGCTGTAACCTGCACTCAGCATGGTAAGCAGAGAGAAAAGAGGAAATGAAAATATTATATATTTAATTTCCTCGAGTGGGAATCGAACCCACAACTCTACAGTCACACGCTTGTGCCCCTTCGCCACGATTGGCCTCCAAAGTAATAAGATATATCATTAACAGTATCCTACGCAATGGCGAAAATCTTCACATTGTGAACACATAAAAATTACACATTATGAAAGTAAAGATTGCATATAAAATATATAAAAATTTTAATTTCCACATTAAAAGAATATAAAATGTTTTTATACTTTTGCTAAAGGCAGATATTTTGAAACTGTTTAAATTTTGATATCTTCCAAAACAAATTTTACATTTTACATTTTTAATATAGTACGGTTATAGAAGTACGTCGTTTCGCAGGGTCACAAGGGTGCGACTGTAACGTGACGGTTGTGGGTTTGATCCCCAGTCTAGGGAATTAATTATTATTTATAAACATTTTCATTTCTTCGCTCTGCCAACAAGGCTACAGCTCAGCGTTGAGTTCCGCCACTTAACACACAGTGGCCCGAAAAATTCATCGTGTGAACGGAACGGTGTGAAAAAGAGAACGGAGTGTCTTAACATTAGTTACCCTATGTCTCAGGTAGACAGATATACGGGACACAGCGTGAAACTGATTTAGGATGCTTATCTCCATATAACAGCTATATTTTTTGTTGAGGGTAGGCAAAAAGCAATGTTTGAACAGATTGCTTGCATCATTAAAACCTTTCGTGATGAATTAAGGAACCCATACAAAATCATCAATAACTAAATTAAGCCTATTCTCTAGATTTAAAATAAATTTATTACATAATTTAAACATAATTGGATTATGAAGATAACTTATACAATTGGCGCAGGGGCGCTAGTGTGAGTTGATGAGAGGGGTGTGAGTTCGATTTCCACTCGAAGAAATTACATATTAAATATTTTAATTTCTTCGCACTGGTGTGAGGCCAACGCGGCGTTGACTTCCGCCATTCAACACGCAACATTTCCATAATTCGGCGAAAAGTGGGAAACGGACACTCGGCTCATGTCTGTTATATGCGGGATACAGCGTAAATATATATAATAAAAGTTAAAAAAACCAAGTTAGTAATTTTTAGAACTCAATGTATGTTTAGAAATTTTAGAATCACATTCTGTCTATTTTCATATTGCACATTTGTCTTCTCGCTATATACTTTCATCCACTTCCACAGGTTGGCTGGAAGAAATCTCTTAAAAAGATAAGAGGCTAACCTTTTTTTTTCTATTAAATGTTCTTTTTTTATGTTGAATGCAATAAAGAATCTTATATATATAAATATATATGTGTTTCGGCCTATCACGATTCCATCGGTCGCCATTATAGCAGTGACGCGCGAGTCACGACCGTTCTCAGTACACAATCGCTGTATAGGCAGTTATTACTAAAAACATTTAAATGCAAAATATACAAACGCAACATAAAATTGATTTACAATAAAACTGTTTGTTGAAAATTTTGAATGGTAATCTATTTTAATATTATAATAATATTATAAAGCTGATAAGGTGAAAAGCTAAAGAATTTGTTTTGTCAATACTGTTAATAGTCGTGTATTTATAATATAATAATAAATAAGCAGTATCCAGTATATAGTAGGGTAGGCAGAGGGAACCTAGTGTTAAGCCACTTCGTTCCCCACTTTCCGCCGAATTCTAGAGGGAATTGCATGTTGAGTTGTGGAACTCAACGCCATGCTTCGCCTTGACACTTGAGCGAAGAAATGAAAGTATTAATTATTTAATTTCGTAGGGAATCGAACCTATAACCTGTCTCGTTTATAGTCACACGCTTGTGCCCCTCCGTCACAATTGGCCTCATACACAATCACGTTACACATTCACATATAAGTCATTTATCGAAATTATGGCCTAAGTTAGGCTTTGCTATGTAATCTAGTACAGTACAGTCGGTACCTGTGGTCAGGATAACCTCCAGCAATTAAATTTGTTATACTCAAAGAAATTAATAAAATAAAATAAATAAATCAGCTTCACACTGAATCCCGCACACAGCAGGGTAGGCAGAGGGAATCTAATGTTAAGACACTTTCTACCGAATTCCGGAGGCATTGCGTGTTGAGTGGTGGAACTCAACGCTGCGCTTTTCCTCGACAACTGAGCGAAGAAATGGAAATATAAATTTGAGTAAATGAAAGTTATATTGAAAGTTATATATTGAATATTTTTTTTTGCTCAACTGGGAATCGAACCCACAACCTGTCGCGTTTACAAACACTGGTGCCCCTGCGCCACGACTGGCTTCAGCGTTTACCGCTCTGCAATCTACTTTGTCATACATTGTGTCACGTTATAATATAAGATTAAAGATCGTCCATCACTCATACATTCTCTATGCATAGACAAGTTTAGCCACAATAGAACATCATAAGTCTATCAATGTATGAAATACAGGCAATTGTAACATGAAATTGATGTATTATTTATTGTACATATTTTTGCATTACAAATACATTGTTATTGTAATAAAGAAAACATTTGTTTTAAGTAAGTTTTATTAATATATTTTTCAAATTAATATATACTTTGCATTTACTTGACGCCGTCGTGGCACAGTGTGTTATTGTAAACACGACGACTATGGCTTCGATTCCCGCTTCGAGGAAATGATTATCTCTATTTTCGCACTCTGGTAAGTAGGCAAAGAGCAGCGCGCTAGGTGGCTTACCACCTAAATATAATGTGTTGAAAATTGGGCGACGCATGGGGAACGGTAACATAACAGCAGGTTCCCCCTTATCCTACTATACTACATTTAACGTAAAAATAATAAAAAAAGGCCAGTCGTGGCGCAGCGGCACGAGGTGTGACTGTAAAACCGACTGGTATATTTCCATTTCTTCGTTCTGGTTTCGAGGTTAAGCGTAACGGCGTTGAGTTCTGCCACTCAACACGCAGTGCCTCCAGAATTCGGCAGAAAGTGGAGAACGGAGTGTCTTAACACTAGGTTCCCTCTGCCTACCCCGCTTTGTGCGGGATACAGCAGAAGTTAATTTTGATTTATAATAAAAAAAATACTATGTCTTCTGTAGAAAAAGTAATTTATATGTATGGAATATGGAATATTCTCCACTTTACCTATTTCAAGAACTTTGATTGATCTCTATAGTTGGGTCGTTACTGATCGAAACATTAATTGTTTACAGAAATCAGAAATCAACACACTTATTATATAAAAAAATGTAAACAATTTAATATACATATTAATTACCTTTTCATTTATTAATTTGCTTAAACAAATTAAGCAAACGATCATCGAATGAATTCCTATGTGAATTCCTAATTATAATATAACGAAAATATTTTTGTTTCAATGTTTGTAAATAAATTTAAAGTATTTTTTTTTACAATTAGTTAATGATAAGAGGCTAGTCATGGCGCAGGCGCACAAAGTGTGACTGTAAAATCGACTGGTTGTGGGTTCGATCCCCACTCGGGAAGATGTAATATTTATTTATATTTTCATTTCTTCGCTCTGGTGTTGAAGCAAACCGCTTCGCTAAGTTCCACCACTCAACATGCAATGCCTCGAGAATTCGTCGGCGGAAAGTACGCACAGTACGCCATAAGCTAAAATATCATCCACATCACCTGGATAAGTGGCAATCTACTACCGTGCCGTTTACGTGGCAATCCACTACTGTGCGGAACTTCCTTCCACGCGCCACGGAACTGTGAAATGGCCTACCCGCGGCAGTGTTTCCAGGTCCATATGACAAGGGTGTCTTCAAAAAGCGCGTTTATCTCCTTACCTTAAAGGCCGGCAACGCACCTGTAGCTTCTCTGGTGTTGCACAGGGTCGTGGGTGGCGGTTATCACTTACCAGCAGGTGACCAGAACGCTCATTTGCCGTGTCCTTTTCCATAAAAAAAAGTAAAGACCGGGATTAACATTAGATTTCCTCTGCCTACTCTGCTGTGTGCAGGAATACAGCGTGATGCAGGTTAAAATTTCCAGCTGCTATTTCTAGCTGACAGGCAGAGGGAACCTGGGAATATCATGAAGATAAAAAACAATCTTCTACAAATTCAAGTTTGGCACGTCTATCACACATGAAAAATAAATACGAATTAAATTTTCAATTACTTACGATGACGAGTCAATGACAAAACTTTCCAATCCTGTTCGTTTTAGAGGGAACCCAACCACTGACATAGTCTAGATTAAAGAAAATTAATACGATGATTAAATTAAGTCCAGAATTCGGCGAAAAGTGGAAAACGGAAGTATTTTAAATAGAACGGAGTGTCTAAACACTAGGTTCCCAGGTTTCCTCTCCCTTCCCCACTTTGTGCGTATATTTAAAAAATGTCTATGATTAGTCCTACATTTTATTTTATCTTGTTATAATATAATAAAGACGTTTTATGTAGGCACAGTAAGTATAAGTATAACAGTTAGTTTCTTCTCATCATAAAATTTTTACTGTTATTGGTAAAAATATATGTGCTTAAATGCTTTTTGAAACACAAAAACCAGACTTCTTGCAAAGACTTTCTAAAATAACTAATATTAAGATAAATACATTTTGAATTTTAATCCGCAAAATCTAACTTTCTGTTTAAGAAATCTAAAAAATTATATAATTCGTTTCTAATATTATTTATAAATTTTTGTATATTTTCCAATCATAATTTAGTTATAAGGCGATGACAGATTGCATTGGCGTTTTATTTTTATGTACATAAATTTTTACTTTGTTTAATTTTAGAAGATTTTTTTTTTACTTTATTTTTCTGTGCAATGCACGCTGACAACAAAATGACAAACATTTTGTTACTCACGTCAAAGCAAAAAATAGCATCTAAATTTATTTTTTAACAAAAACACCGAAAATAATTATTTATTAAGAAAAAAGATTTTATAATTTTGAAGTCGATGTCAAAAGTACAATATCAAATGACTAAACCTGTTTGTTTTACTTGCACCGACTTCAAAATTATAAAATGTTCCTTTAATTATTTTTGTTTAATAAAATGAAAGTACGTTATACTTTATGTTCAGTAATTAAATTTTTTACTTTTTAGTTCATTGTTTAAAGTCGATTTTTTTTTTAATTACGATTATATTTACTTTACGATTTTAAGTGATGGGTAGACCTTAAAAGAATGCTTCTAAAACTAATAAGCAATGGTTGTCCTGTGTAAAATTCAACAAACTAACATTTTTTCATATTGAAAAGTACATTCATAAAAAATATGTTTTGCTTGTTAACAGTACAATTACTTTTTTTATCAAAAAAAAACATTTTGTTAAATTTTTACCAGATTCCATAATCCGAACCTAACCAAACTTTCACCAAACTGTCCTTGAAGTTATCCTTTCCAATAAAAAAGAATCATCGGAATCGTGTGGCGTAATATTGAGTTATTCATCCATTTGTCGCGCACATATCTAATGCAAATTTAAGACTTATGTGATATTCTCACAGTTACCATTGTCAGAAATGGAAAAAAAATAAAAAAAAAGGAAATGGAAAAAGAAAGCTTCACATAAAACCAGAATTATCAAAATCAGTTCACCCAGTTAAAAGTTACGAGGTAACAAACATAAAAAAATATATAGTCGAATTGATAACCTCCTTTTCTTACAAGTAGATTAAAAAGGCTTAGGGAACTTAGTGTTAATATACTCCGCTCTCCACTTTCCGCCAAACTGTGGAGGAATTAAGTAAATTCTGCAACTCAACACCTCGATTTGTCACAACACCAGATCAGAGAAAGCAAAATATTAAATGAATAATACTCAATCGACATAGACGATTTTGATTTGTCATATCATTTAAAAAAATAGGTTTATAGAAATTTCCCGATAAATTAAATTATTATTTTTTAAACTGGATGATCTTTTTTCAAATATCTCTCAAATGAAGAATGTTTTCAGTTATATAATATTATAGATATATAGATAGATGGTACTTTTGGTCTTACGAACTTAAATCTCAACGTTAGGCTTTAGTGCCAGAGCGAAAAAAATTAAAACATAAATAAATAATAATTCACCCTCCCGAGTGGGTATCAAACCCACAAACGTCGTGATACACTCACACCGTGGTGCCCCAGCGCCACATTGCAATTAAATATTTAAAAAAATAATCTACAAAAAAATAAAAAATATAAAAATAAAATGATACGCCAACAAATTTCACCGCACTAATTAATAATTGCTAATTAGTGTTTTACGAGAGTAGATTACGTAACCGACTCTCGCTTTACAATAAACGTCATAGAATGCAATTCGTATTTATATATACTAGTTTTATCTAATGTTTCTGTCTGTGTGGGCTTAAAATAAGTTTCTATAGTATTTTTCAGCTTCATACTATATCGCGCATTTAGGGTAGGCAGGGGGAACTTAGTTTTAAGACACTCTGTGCCCATTGAGACACTGGTGTGGGGAAGTTTCCGCTGTTTTTTTTTTATGGAAAAGGACAAGGCAAACGAGCGTTCGGGTCACCTGATGGTAAGTGATTACCGCCGCCCACGACCCCGTGCAACACCAGAGGAGCTACAGGTGCGTTGCCGGCCTTTGCGGAAGTATTGAAGTGTTTAGTAGCGAAACTCAACGCCGCGATTTGCCTCGTGCGCACGCGTGCGTTCCGTGCGAGCCTGTGCGCCACAAATAATCATAAGATATTTTATAGACCATGGAGAGAAGTTCAATTTTTTTTTTAACGAAAGCTTAAGAACAGTTAGTAATACTTCTGTAATTGTTGTTTTATTTGTCTCGAAAAATGTTTAATTGCTTCTATTTTTATTTTACCCATATCCATTCATATTTTGTGCTAACGCACAACTTTAAACTTATGATAATATTATAAATTCTTCATGGGTCGTGTCGCAGAGGCCGCTGCCTCTGACTGTGAACGTGACAGTCGTGGATTCGATTTCTACTGGGATGAATGTAATATTTTTATTTCCACGCCACCCATCGGCTCAGTACGAAAGGGAAAGGAGTGCACACAAGGTTCAAACTGTCAAATCTATTTAAGTAGCAAATTCATCCAAGCTCCAAGGATTTTTGACACCAATTTGTCAAATGTTTGTCTTTTTTATTAGTGTTATTATTATGAAATGCGTCACGACATTGTTTAACCAAAACATAAATTGACTAGTCTTTTTTTAGCGAGCGAGCGTGCGGGTCACCTGATGATAAGTGATCACCACCGCCCACGACCCCGACAACACCAGAGGAGCTGCAGGTACGTTGCCTGCCTGTAAGGTGGGTTGGGCACCGGAGCCCGGCATTACCTGATGCGAATCGCAGTGGCATAAAGCCACTACTTCACGCCGGTTTTAAATGCCGGGGGTGGTAATGATCCGATCAAGTCTGTCCATGCGTGTTGCCATAACTGGCGACGTGACTCTACCACACGTACTTTAGTCGCCTCTTACGACACCACCAGTACCAGGATGATCCTATTCTAGGCCGGGATCACAGGCACAAAAGTCTACGAAGTCGATCAAGAATACCAAGTAATTTTTCAAATTTATAGGCCATAATTATAAGATTTTCGTTCTTCTGCCTAAATCTGGAGCCATTGCGTATTGAATAGCGGAACTCAACGCCACGCTTTGCCTTGTCACTAGAGCGTTGAAATGAGTATTAAATACCTTATTTCCTCGAATGAGGTTCAAACCCACAACAAGCCGCGATTGCAGTCACATACTTGGACCCCTGCGCCACAAGATATTTTATAGACCATGGATCCTCTACACGTTCATTTCATTTTTTTCCATGAAAGCTTAAGAGTAAGTTAATCTAAACTTATAATATTTTTGCAAATTTATCGTGGAACTGTTGTGTTGCAGAGGCACAGCGTCTGACTGCGAACTCTCATCGTAGTTTCGATTCCAAGTAATTTTCCAAGCAAATTTATAGGCCATTTCTTACTATTAGGCTATTCCCTTACTATTAGGCTTACTTATAGGCTATTTCTTACGATAATATATATTTAAATATATATTATCATAAGAAATGAACAGCTCATATTATACATACATAGCATTATATCATAAGAAATGAGGCCGGTCGTGGCGCAGCGGCACGAGGTGTGACAGCAAAACCGACTGGTTGTGGGTTCGATCCCCACTCCAGGAGATGAAATATTTACTTAAATTTATATTTCCATTTCTTCGCTCTGGTGTCGAGGTTAAGCGCGGCGTTAAGTTCTGCCACTCAACACGCAATGCCTCCAGAATTCGGCAGAAAGTGGGGAACGGAGTGTCTTAACACTAGGCTCCCTCTGCCTACCCTGCTGTGTGCGGGATACAGCGTGAAGCTAATTTAATTTAATTTTAAATGAACAGCTATATATTCTTCTATTTATAAAACGTTAGTAATTTACAGTCACATGAGCCAATCAAGCGGTTCATGGAATACGATTGATGTCACGGGACCGGGACCGGGACGTGCGGCGTCTGTCAATCGAATTGTTTTGATTTTTCCACACTGTAGCTAATAGTAGCTAATAGCTAGGTGATAGAGGTTAATAATTATTTTTTTGCATTAATGGAGTCCTAATAACAGAGAAGTATTTAAAAAATATATATTTATTTCGTATATAGCGGTGTTGGTAGAGGGGTAGAGTGATAGGTAGAGAGATCTCCTAGTGTAAGGAGAAAGACACTCTATTCCCTACTTCACGCTTAATTTTTGAGATATTGTATTATATACGTCTTCTTAATAAGTATATTGTATGTTGAGTGTCGGATCTCAATGCAAATAAAGAATGTTTATAATAGGAAGTACAGACGACTTACGTCTGTGCTGAGAATATCGGCTGTTAAAATTGGTTGGTTGGACAAAAGGTGGTTGTGGTGGTTTTTCCTCCAAAGTACATAGTATTGCGATCAAAAATATAAAAAACATATCTAAGGATATATTTACATCAGATATAATTTCTTCCAAAACGTAGAAAAATATGTAAATAAAAATTATAAGTACATTTTCATCGAATTACTTTAAAATATTATACACATATAAATAAATAAAATAAATAAAATAAATAAATCACCTTCACGCTGTATCCCGCTCACAGTAGGGAAGGCAGAGGGAACCTAGTGTTAAGACACTCCGTTCCCCACTTTCTGCCGAATTATGGAGGCATTGCGTGTTAAGTGGCAGAACTCAACGCGGCGCTTTTGCCTCGATGCCCGTGCGAATATTTCATCTTCTCGAGTGGGGATCGAATCCACAACCAGTCGGTTTTACAGTCACACTTTGTGCTGCGCCACGACTGGTCTCTGGACACATATAAACATATCCTATATAAGAGATTTAATTAAATAATCTATACGCGTCTTTGTATTGACTTCCTGTCACACATGCTACGAACATGGCTCAACAAATACCTTAAAGCCAAACTTAGTCATTGAAAATAAATATTTATGCCAAAGTTCATTGTCTGATATATTATTAAAAAATCAAAGGAAATGTTCTCTATGGTTGTAGAATAAATTTAAATTTTTAATGTTTATACTGCTCGCGCCGTGACTGGTCATGGAACAATGGAAACACCTGATTTAACGATTTGTTTAATTCAATTATTGTGCGGCATTTCTTTACAATATACTAAAAGGTTTCGCCACCCACAGCACCAGCACTGCTCCATATTTTCAATTCCCATAACCGCACGTTGTGGTTTTGAATCTGTTATCAAAGTCGGAGTCAAACAATTTCATTCAAAATAAGAAGTTTAAAGTAAAATTTTTTGAACGTCAATCATTTACCACTAGTTCTCTTAATTTATCTCAGACTTAAGAAGAACCGGCGCATGAAACTCAGCGGGACTTTTTTTACTTTTTTTTATCTTTTTCTATTTATCTTTACATTTGCTATACAATATATACTCTTACTACCAAATAAAATAAATCATCGTCACGCTGTATCCCGAGTAATATCACACAGCAGAGGAGGCAGAGGGAATCTAATTTTAAGACAATCGGTTCCGACGAATTCTAAAGGCGTTGCGTATTAAGTGGCGGAACTCAACGCCGCGCTTTGCCTCGATACCAGAGTTTACACACACACTTGTGCCCCTGTGGCACAGCAACAACACCATTTCATGTTTTCAATTCTCATAGCCATACGTTATAATTTTGAACCTGTTCTTTATATTTATTATGAAATATATATACTCTCACAACCAAACCAAAGTAGATATAATAAAATATGAAGTAAACACAGATATTATATTTTGACAAGATGACAATGAACGCAAAGTGGCTGTACGTACACTACAGTACAGCCAAATAATCAAGTATAGCGGAACGAGTGAACACTCGTAAAATGGCTGACGGCAATTAGAATGGATGCATGCCTCACTGCGCCCCACGCCGATTGTGTTAGGGCTGCCATCTAATAGTTTTTCTTTAGTTGTATCTCGTACACAGTAGGACGTGCGGTGTAAGCAAGTGTTAAAACACTCCGTTCCTCAGTTTCCGCCGAATTCTGGAAGCATAGTGTGTTGATTGACGAAACTTAGCGCCGCCTTGGATGAAATAGTTATTATTTTTAAAAATATTAAACAGATTTCTTGATATTTATCTATGTAGTATTTAAAACTTTGCCGTCTTTGAATGACCGACAGATGGCGCACTGCCGACATTAAGTGAGTAGAACGCTGATTGAGCATGGCTCCCATAGATTCATTAAGGAACTTAATTGGGGAGTCTAGAAGAGAAGATTTCTTGAAAATTCTACAGATACGAAAAAAATGTGTTTATTATCTATATCTAAGGTATGCCATGAAATTATTAATATTAATTAGTAAGGCTTAGCTTTGATTTACTTATTTAATTTATAATAACTCTTGATATTTCATAAGAAATTGTTTGAGCAACTTATTATTAAATTAAATAGACATATAAAGAATAGGATATATAAAAATAATATCATAAAAAATATAGATAACTTTAATATTTTTGAAAGCAATTTATTTACTTTCACTTTAAAACTTTCACAAAAATAAACTGCAGTACAATAAAATATGTTTTATAATATTGTAGTTAAATTCGTTGCACTTCATTTATACCTCAGAAGAGTTTACACTCTACAAAGTTTTTCCCCTAAATATGAACCATCATATGCTTAATCTCCACCAACCTAATGAAATGCAGAAGATCCATGTTAGTACATTATTAAATTATGAAATAAAGAACAATTCAAATAATATAAAACAAAACTATTTAATCGGATTTATCGAGTATATACGGGTATCTCTACCCGTATATACTATCTACCCGTGACCACGGACAACAGCAAAGTGTTCGAAACGTCGGGTTTCCAAAAATGTATAATACAAAATATACGCGATTAATCCGGTTAAATAGTTTCATTTAAAATGTGTAATTATCGTAAAAATCGCAGATCTTACTAATATAAAATAATATTTTATTATTAATCAATTAACGAAATCACGCCATTTTAGACAACCCTATGTGCCCGAATTATGCAAAACCTGATACTGAACTTGTTATATCACCGTCTCGCTCCAAAATCCGGCCTCAAACATCGTTTCCGGCAGACGAGTTCGTGTTATAATAATAATAAAATATATTATATTTTATGGAGAAATATTATGATTTACTCATATTTTTAGAATTTGTTTTTTTTTCTACATTTTTATTTATTTTTTGTATGATTTATGTAATCTAATATGCTTTAATTAAACATGTAGTTGAACAAAATGGAATTTGCCTATTAATTTTATAGAATTTATAAATAATGCTTTAAACCAAAAAAAATTAAAGAAAGTTAATATTATTCTTGTTGAATTATGTAATTATTTATATTCTTATAGAATGCCTACTATTAATATTTAAAAAGTTCATAGACCGTCTCAGACTAAATGTAATTCAAGATAAAATTATTTAATATTAATAAATTACACCTTTTTTTATTGTTTTTTTTATTTTTTTTGAGCGGCAACGTCGGATTGTAAACGCAACGCTTGTGGGTTCTCTTTCAACCTGAGGAAATTATTTACTTTATAGTCCGGCGATGAGTTCCGTAACTTTGCACGCTGTCTCGAAAATTGGGCGGTGCGTGGGGAACAGAGTTTTTACACTAGCTTCTTTCCGCCCATCCCCTACGTGGAATATAGCGTCAAGTAAAAAAAAACCACGGATCTAAGTCACCATAAATCTACCGAAAATCATCTGCATTTTTATCTTATCTACACGTGACAACACTTAAGGTTAAGTACTGTTTGATGAATATTAAAGTAAAGGCCAAAATACGAAAAGAGAACAGATAAAATATTTAATTAAAGATTAAAGAAATTAAAATTGAGATATTCTCGAGATAAAACTGTATGTATACTGTAATAAAATATTAATTTAAGAACTTTTTTAAAAACAAGCTTTCTAGATTTTTTCGTGGTGTATTGTATTTTACTAATTGATCCCTTTCATTAGATATGCAATCAAAGTCAAGTGCAAATATTTGTAATACGCCATTTTGTTGCGGCGGCCATTTTAGATTAACAACAATATTGATTATATGTCATTTCATCGTCTACAGAACTAAAATTGAATCCGGAATTCAGCGCAATTGGACATTTCACATACACTAACACAGGAAAATAAATAAAAGCTTGTAAAGAGACGAAAGCTGTCGTTGTGCTTGTTGTCAGATCGTTGTCAGTTAAGTCAAATTATTAAATCCAACTCATTTCAGATTCACGTTTTATTCCCTATATGGCAGATGATATTTAGTTCGCCGTTCCCACTTTTCGCCGAATTTTCGAGACATTGCGTGTTGAGTTGCTAAACTTAACGCCGCGCCTTGCCTTGTTATCCTAATATTCATACTCCCTCATATTTATATTTATTATAGATTTAGCTTATAATAAACGTATTTATCGATCATGTTAAATTAAAAGGCGAGAATGAGTGTATCCATCAGCAGAAAATGTCCCTCAATCAAAATTGTTTACAACAATATTTAAAATGTGAAATATGAAATTTCGAAAATTTCCCTAAAAAAATCCCCTAAAAGATAAAATTAAAAAAGTAACACTTAAATAAATTAAGCGAAAACTCAATAAATATAAAACTTGCAAGTTAACAAACTTATTTATGATAGAAATATTAAAGTAATTTCTATAAAAACTGATACCTACTGATAGAAGTCTTGATAAATAAGAATAACATTAAAGTTATTTCTATAAAAATTGTAGAAGTCTTGAAATAAGAATGTGACGATAATCAAGATACACAAGTATTGCTGGTTCTTTTGACTTAGTTTCAAGTAAAGCATTTTAAATTATGTAACTAGAAAAACGGCAACTTTCATTCCTTGAACTAGAGCGAAATGTTAGTTAGTTTATGGAGTAACTTTTGTAAAAGTGTGTTAGGTTTTGAAAAAAAGAGGGTTGTTGATAAATAAATAATTAAAGTAGTAGTAGTAGTTAATAAATAAATAATGTATAAAAGCGGTACACATCGTATTGGAGGGGCTTATTCCCGAAACGGCATCGAGGCTAGATATAGTACCACTAGTGAAGAAATACATTGGAGGAGTTCATAAGATAAAGTGAGTTTTATTATTTTATTATAAGAGAATTTTTTTTATAAAAGTCGTTAAAATGAAGTATTTATAAATCTTAATTATATGAAACAATTAAAGAATGTCAAAATTTTACGAATTTGATTTTGATTAAATATTTGACGAAAATCTTAAAAAAAATTGTTTTGGACTATATTGATCGTCGATCGTCGGCCAGTCGTGGCGCAGGGGGTACGAGGTGTGACTAAAACCGACTGGTTGTGGGTTCAATCGCCACTCGAGGGGATGAAATATTTACTTAAATTTATATTTGCATTTTTTCGCTCTGGTGTCGAGGTTAAGCGCCGCGTTGAGTTCTGCCACTCAACACGCAATGCCTCCAGAATTCAGAAGAAAACTTAACTCTAAGTTCCCACGTTCCCTCTGCATACTTTGTTACGTGCGGGATACAGCGTGAACCTAAATTAAGAATCTCAAATCTAAAATCACTGTAAGTAGCTTATATCAGTAGTAGTAGTCAGTAATAGACATAAAACGTTTAACACAAAAGTTATAATGGCCACAAAGCCTTGATAGAGACCTTCCGCGAGGAAGCACGCGCCGGTGCATTCCGACACACGCAACATTTGGAAAATATAAAAATAAACCTTATATTCTAATAATAAGATTTAATTTAGATCACACGGATACATTGAGATTGTTATATAGCTTTATTTAGTAAAAAATGTGATTGAAAAGTCTTTGTAACCATTATAAATACTATGTGAGCTAATAATTATGGATGTATATGGCGTTCTCATTTCATAAAATCGTTCTTCCACATCGTTTTTTTAGCTTCGTTCTTTATTCCGCACATAGCAGAGTAGACTGAGGGAACCTGTGAACCTAGTGTTCCACAAAGTGTAGAACTGGGAACCTAGTCCCCAGGAACATCTTTTAAAAGTTATACAAAAATATATGATCAGTTGTTCTAAATATTCTTAAAAAAATTACAAGACTGTATAGTAAAGCGCAAGAAGTAATATTGACTATTTTTTATAGACTGTCAAAATAGTAGGTATTATTAGAGTTAATACTAATATTACGCTCTTGAAATGACATTATATTACTTAAAAATATGGCGTTAGATTCACTGCCTGAAATCGACAGAAATTTGTGAGGGTTAGGCTTATCCAGATCAGTAGTACCCTACTTAAAGTTAAAAATGAGATAATCATATTGAAAGCAAGTAATATAAAGCAGAGCGTAGTGTTCGACCACTCAACTCACTGTCTAGAGCAGGGGCTCCCAACCTTTTCTTGATCAAGGACCACTTTTATATCATTCTTGGTAGCAGGGACCACTATGGATGTAGATATAATAAAAAATAACAGTGATAATTAAACAGAAACTTAGCCTCACCATCCCCAGTCATACAATTAAAATCGTTCGCGGACCCTATTTAGGCTTGGGACCACTGGTTGGGAACCACTAGTCTAGAGAAAAAAAACAGAATATCGTAAACAGCAGGCTCCCTCTGCCTTCGCTTTTCTAACGAAGACAGGCTTAAACCTTTTTTCTTTAAAGACTGTAAACATATAAACGTACATCTGTGTACATTCCATAGGATACGTTGTACCTAGGTAGCTGCAAAAATGCGGGTAATTTAAAGTTATCTAAACACTTGACAAGCGACTTATCTAATGAATTCCCATCACGTGTCACACTTGGCAAGCATTAACCGTGCCTCTACTATTTACCTCGATATACGCTATCGAATGCGTAAATCACCTATTTGGTAGATTATGGAGATTATTATTGCAGTAGTAGAGGCCAGTGAGTCACGCCAGAAGTTTACAATTACACTGCGCCACAGCGGCTCAAAGTGTCACAGGTTGTAAGTTCGTTTCCCACTCAAGGAAATGAAATATTTAATTGTTTTATTTTTTCGCTCTGGTGTCAAGACAAAGCTCGGCGTTAAGTTAACACTAAGTTCCCTTTGCCTACCATGCTGTGTGCGGGATACAGCGTGACGCCAAGAAAAACCTGATTATTTTGACTGTGACTAAGTAAAACACGTAGATGAAAGTTATTCAATATTTAAATATAATATTATAAATTTAAATTGTTGTGTTATTTTTAATAGTTTAAGTTGACATTCTATCTAACTTAACGTTCGATTGGAATGATGGTGTGAGCTTTACATTCTTCGTCATAAGCAATATGTGTCGTTCTTTCCCCAATCGACATGCATGCATATCGCTAAAATAAAAGATATAAAATATAATAAACTTTCTTATTTTACCCTCCAAAACATTAAATAATTTGGAGGAGAATTAACAAATATTCAAACTTGTCTAATATAAACATCTTTTTTAACATTTTATAGAAAAAAAAATCTAGTGGCGATTTTCGACGTAGCTTGATAAGGCGTGTATGGCTTAGTGGCCACAGCGCTTGGACAGTTTCTATACAACGCGAGTTTTCTTCGAGTTTTATTTCTTCGCGAGGTTTCTAAATAAAAGCACAATAATATATCAGAAGAGTTTTAACTATAGTAGTAGCGTTTACTTTTACAGTGCCTACTGATTACAATAGTTATAAAACCGTGCGATATTTAGTGCGTACACACCGTTATCATCTATTCAGGTGAAACGGAACGCAGCCGAACAGTGGCGTGGGAAGTAGAGTGGACCATGGAAGCGATGGTTAAAATCCATTTCTTATCTAATTTTTAGAAAGTATCTAAATATAATTAGATCGTGGTAATACTTTAGAATCAATTAAGACGATGATTCTGATCAATTTACAATGGGTTGATAGGCTTGATTTTTTTTAGCTTCACACCTGCCGCCTGTTAGGCAGAGGGAACCCGGGAACCTAGTGTCTTCCGTTTCTATTAAGACACTTTCGTTTCCCACATTCCGGTGTTTTTGGAGGCATTTCAATTTCTGAAAACATTGCGTATTGAGTGCCGAAATTCAACGCCGCGCTTTGCCTCGTATCCGATTGTATACAATGTATCTCATATATAGGAAGGTAGGCGAAGATTACTTAAAATTAAGACACTCTTGCGTTGAGACACTGCACGTTAAGTCTCGGAAATTAGCGCCGCTATTTGTAATCTTACTACAACAAAGAAATCAAAATAATTAATTGCCTCAAATGGGAATCGAACGGACCATCGCAATAAGACATTGTGCACAGAGTAGTCAATATATATTTGCGTATATTTGTAAAATTTTGTATGACGTGAACTTGATATGAAAAAACTTAGGGCATAGAGCCCTAAGCTTTTTATGTCTAAAAATTGAGCGGCAAGTTTAGGACAGTGTCCTAGAATTATATTCTTTCTAACCTTATGCAATTATTTTCATCAAAGTTAGTCTGTAGATTATAGTGATAGATATTTATTATATTTATCATTACGCCATCAATCGAACTACGAGATCATTGGGTCTCAACTTACTTTTCTTCTTCCTTAGGGTTACCGCGAAGGTGTGTTAAAATGTAAATACATCAAAAAAATATTTAACATAAGAGACGAGACGAGAGAGAATGTCGTCGTGGCACAGTGGATCAGCGTCTGACTGTAAACGCAACGGTTGCGGATTCGATTTCCAATCGAGGTAATGATTATGTTGTTTTAATTGTCTCGCTCTTCTAACAAGACAAATAACGCTGCATGTATACTACCATTCGTTAGCGACGAGGAACGGAGTGTCTTAACATAATTTCACTCTGCCTAGCGTAAAGTTGAAAATAAGAAAAAAGAAGTAAAATTATAAATCTAGTACGTATTGCTTATATCACACAAATAACCATATATTAACCAGTCTTACGTTTTTCATTTAATACAAGCGTTACTTATTCGAAGAAAGTCGTAAATTACGTAATTATTTATAAAATTACGTAAAATAAAATATAACTGTTTAATATATAATATTGTAATTCATATGCTATTAACTTGTTTTCCGACTTCTTTAATTATCTAATCATATTTATTTTTTTATCTATTTCTATGTTTTTTGCACAAATCTAGAGATACATATATTATGGTTTTGATTATATTATAAAAAATAAATAAATCAGCTTCACGCTGTATCCCGGACACAGCAGGGTAGGCAGAGGGAATCATTGTTAAGACACTCCGTTCTCCACTTTCTGCCGAATTCTGGAGGCATTGCGTGTTGAGTGGCAGAACTCAACGCCGCGCTTTGCCTCGACACCAGAGCGAAGATATTGAAATATAAATTTAAATACATATTTAATTTCCTCGAGTGGGGATCGAACCTACAACCAGTCAGTTTTACAGTCACACTTTGTGCCTCTGTGCCACAACTGGCCTAAATATATTATGGCTCAAAAATATGCGTTGGCTTCGCCAATCAACAGGCAATGTCTCGGAGTCGCATGGAAAGTGGAAAACAAAGTATCTCGACACTAAGTGCTCTCTGCGTACCCCGCTCTATAATAAAGTTATTTTATATTTACATAGACATACATACAAATAAAAACACATATAATAAACTGACGAAGAAGTATCTTAATTGGGAATAAATATCTCGCTATGTGCGGGATTTTGCGTGAAACTAAAAGACATACCTATAACAAATAAATTATTACTTTCCTACAACGCTAAATAAACAAATTTTATCTTTACACATCTTTTGCACTACAGTACGATAATTAGTAACACAATTTGCTATTTTCTTTATATTGATTTATTTAAAGCTTTATTATTATACCGCGACAGACGATATATGTATAAATTTAATATTTAAATCTGTGTGTGGGACCATCTCAGCTACTTGTGAAACTATAGCTTCACGTTGTATCCCACACAGAGCAGGGTAGGCCGAGTGAATTTGGGAATCTAGTGTTGCGATATTCCGTTCCTATTAAGACACTTCTGTTTTCCACGTTTCAGAAGTTTTAATTTTGTATTAAATAAAAACCATAGATTTGGTAGTTGCCATAAGCAAACCTGTTTGAGTTGAACTTAGAAAAAATAACTAAAAAAAATATATTTAAATCATCTACATTATACGTTAAAATGCAAATATACTGATTTAACTCTGCCTATAAACGCTTAGCTTACATAACAATGTATGAGAGTAAGTTAATATGCCGTTCAAGCTTTACTTTAGGATTGTTATCCATCGCACTATTAACTTTTAAAATAATCTGCTTTAAAGCTTGTAGACAGCTAGTAGTCCTTTTATTTCTCGAACGACTGTTTACTGTTAAAGACATAACACCTGGTGGCTTTTTTGAAAGAAAATGGAGTATCTAGTAAAATGAATATTAGCATATTGATGAAAAAAGATGCAGATGAAGAGGCCGTCGTGGCGCAGGGGCACGCGCGGACGAATGTAATCACGACGGTTGTGGGTTCGATTTTCACTTCTTACTTCACCAAGTATTCATATCTTCATATCGTCGTTCTGGCAAACGAGGTTGAGGCAAAGTGCGGCGTTGTATTCCACTTCCCCGAGTGGAATACAACGCTAATACGCTATTTAATACGCAATGCCTTGAGAATTCGGCTAAAATGGGGGACAGAAGTGTTTTAATAGAATTACAGTGTTTTAACACTAGGTTTCGAGGTTCCCTCTGCTTATTCTGCTATGTGAAGCTAAAAAAAGTTTTCTGGCAGCCACGGTCACGATATAGTATACAAATAAAAAAAAGGTCCTCCAGCCCGTTAACAACCGCAGGCCTCGATTCCTACCTGCCTTGCCGCTAAGGACCTCCTCTCAAGCAGCCACGCAGAACTTCTTATTTCTTCGGTGTAAGGCTAACAGGCTAACAGCATTAACCTCATAATCACAAAAAAAAGGAAAGAGCAATGTAAACCTCGCGATAGTACACAAGCTTTATTATTTTAATCGTTTGTTCGTGAGTTATGTACTGACACACCTACATTTTTCTCGCACACTATCCTGGTCGTGCTAGACGGCCTTGGCTTACCTTTTGGCTCCATTAGAACTTTTAAACGTATTTCTTTTTGCCAAATCTTACGAAATATACGAATTAATTTGATATGTAATTTGAGATAAAGCTATATAGATTGAATTAGTCCTAAATATGTAATAGACTCTTTGTCTATATATGTATATAAGATATTTTTGAAAATAAGTTTATAGAATTACCGCTAGGTGACACTACTAAAATGATGCTTTAAGTAATCGGAAAATTCGAGACGTGCTTCTAGATCTGGAGCGATAGGGGAGAGGTCCCTAGAGGAGCTACTGGGAGGAGAAATCCTGGAGCACCCTGAAGGCGAGGGTGGCTCGCAATATGCGGGACTGTACATCACAGTACCATCCGTCGTTAGGGCCCATCTGTTCTACGCACAGATGGTCTGCGTAAAAGCATTTCCCAGCAACAAAATAAGAAGGTGAGAGGTCCTCTAAAATAACCATATTGTATTAGAATTTAAGAATTACCTTGTACCAGCTTAATCGTGTTTTGATCTGTAAAGACATAAGCGCAGTAAAAGCCTTGATGTGTTTTATTTCTCTATACTATTATCTATATAAAAATATAAACTACATAAAAAAAATTGCTTCGCGCTGTATCCCACACACAGCAGGGTACGCACACGGAACCAAGTGTTAAGACACTCCGCTCCCCCCTTTCCGCCGAATTATGGAGGCATTGCGTGTTGAATGGTGGAATTTAACGCCACGCTGTTCCTCGACACCATAGCAAAGAAATGAAAATATAATGATTTTAATTACTATTTTCTTATAGTTCAATATTGTATTGTTATAGTGCAATTGTAAACGTGCATCTATTACAAGCGACTTTTTGTTTATTTTTATCTAGTCTTTGAAACACTGTCTGTATATTATACTTTATTGGAACGCTAAAGAACCCAAATAACCTGAGTGCATCTTCAAATATCTCCGCATTTTGCAGCATATCCGGCAGAAGCATATAGTAAGAAGTCACTCCACTTTTTTTTCTCATTTCTAGAGACGCCTAACAAAAAAAAAAGGATTTAACCCTAGGGCAGTTGGAAACTATAACCATGGCATTTAAATGGGCTTTTGACTACTTATCCAAGAAACTTATTATTATATGGGATTGGAGGGTAGTCCGTGCCTATACTCAGTAACTCTGACCCCAGGGTCACATCAAAATTATTAAGACGTGATATAATATTTTTTCATCGAATCGTCCGTTCCTGATATTAGCGTGTTAAACCAAACAAATTCTTCAGCTTTATAATATCAAGCATAGAATAGTATGTAAAAGAATAACAACTCGCCTATACATGTTAAAAAGTAATAAGCAATTATATCTTCTTGCCCCAGATTAAATTTCTCCAGCATCCAACCGAATTCCTCACCAAAATGGTGAAAATTAACCTAAAAACGCGGTCCGTTCGCGCGTATACCAACATTAATCTTGCATTTTCCCCCGTCGCGTCGTCCGTCCGTTCGTGTAAAAATTCACTAATTGCTTGATAGAAAGCCATATTTTTTTTACCGATCCGCATCGCCGTCAACGAAATTATTTTGTGCGTTAAGTCTTAAATATATAAAACATAGAGTAGGCTAGTTGCAGGAGCTAGATTATTGTTTTTTTTTCTTATGAAAAAGCTTGATGGGAACGGAGTGTCTGATTACTAGTGTAAACTATATGTTGTATACCGAATACAGTACGGTAGGCACAAAAAACCTTGTATTAGAATACTTCGCTCCTCACTTTCTGGCCATATTTCGAGAAATAGCGTGTTATTAGAACGAGGAAATAAAAATATCTCATTCCACCGACTGGGAATCAAATCCACGATAGCCAGATACACGCCACTGCGCCACAACAGTGCCCATCATTTATAAGACGATAACCCTATGAGAACGTCGGGTCCATCCCATCCACACCCATGCTTAAATCTCTAAATATATGATCTAGTATGATCATCATGTCATAGAAGGGTCATGGCTTTTACCAGATACAGATGTGAATACGTTTTAAGTACCGCCTTCACCTGCGGCTTCGCCCGCGTGGTCAAATAGAGAAAAATAAGAATTATGTGTACGTATGAGACGTTCTAAATGCCCGACGCAACTCTGACCTCTTCTAAAAATATAATTTCTGTAATTCAAACCAATAGTTTTTAAGATTAGCGCGTTCAACCAAACAAACATTTCACTTCTATTATATTAAAGTATAGATGATTCTATCGTGAATTGCATTTATTCGGATTTATTTGGGAATGGTAATTATAACTTGTATTAGAGCTTAATATTATATAGTATTGCAAGTACCATCACTATGTAAATGTAAGTTGAAGCTGTAAACATGGGCGTAACTTGAGATATTTTCTGTTAAGGCCTTGACTATAGGTTTGAAAAGATATGTTTTTGTAAAGATTTTTTTTTATTTTTAAGGGCTAATGACTAATTTTTGGAGTGTTTATAAGACTATTCTGGGGTGTGTGACTCCCCGTGGGAGGATGTAGGAATAGAGTTGGCTGCCCTATTACTATGCCCGTGTCTGTAAAGTCAATTATCATAAATTACGAAAGATTTTATGATACATTAATATTTTATTTATAGTGCTGTTATTACTCAAATTTTGACATTGATCTACAGTTGCTGTTTAATATTTTAATTAAACAAATCTATACAAAGGTATCAGCCCAATAAGCTTCTTACATATAATAATCTAATTAATGTTTCTCCGTACTAAATTTTATTTAAATATTTTTTATAAGTAATAATTTGTCTATAACAAGTTTCCAGGTACCAAGCATCTCGCCTGCTCTGTGCTGGTTATATCGATATATTTTATCTGCATTCAGTTTTTGCGAAGAAAGTCTAACACTATACTACATTCCGTTCGCATTTCGTCGAGAACTCTGAAAGTGAAATATCCACAATGAAAGTTGCTAATTAATTTTTTTGCGATAAAAATAATTACGCTGTCTTATTTATAGTAATAGTAATTTGTAAAGTTGCAGTGTTTTCTTTTTTTCAGCTTCACGCTGTATCCCGCAGGCAGCAGGGTAGGCAGAGGGAGCCAAGTGTTAGAGGTACTCCACTACCCACTTACTGCCAAATTCTGGAGGTTAAGTCATTGCTTGTTAGTTGCGGAACTCAACACCGAGTTTTTGCCTTGACACTAGAGCGCAAAAATGAAATTATTAAATATTTAATTTCCTCGAGTGAGCGTCGAATCTGCAATATGTTGCTGTCACAGTCACACGCTTGTACCACTGCAGCACGACTTTAGAATTACTGCAGTGAATTTTTATACGATATTTGTTTTCTTCTGCCTTAAATATAAGACAAAATTGTTTGGTGTTAAAGCACCGTTGAGTGGCAGAATTCAACGCCACGCATTACTACTACAGCGGAGGAACGAAAATAATTTTAATATAGTCATCATCATTCCCCTGAGCAAAGTTTGAACCTGTAACAGCCTCTCTACTATTGATATTTGATATACCTATTATACGAACTCTTATTAATAGAATTTTATACGCCGCCCGCTTGCCACAGCAGGCAGAGGGAACCTAGTGTTAAGACACTCCGTTCCCTACTTTCCGCCAAGTTCCGGAGGCATTGCATGTTGAGTGGCGGAAATCAACGCCGCTCTTTGCCTCGACACCAGAGCGAAGAAATGAAAATATAAATGTAAATAAATACTTCATTTCTTCGAGTGGGGATCGAACCTGTAACCAGTCGATTTTACAGTCACACTATGTGTCCCTGCGCTACCACTGGCCTCATTTATGGCCAGCTATATTTTACTTTATTACAATATAAATAAATATATTATAAAAATAGTATAGTAAGTCAAAACCTATTGAGTAACGTTATCTGACGTTTTTATTTTTTTCTTATTTATATTTAGATATTTTTTAAAAAATAATTCAATTGTTAAAATAACAATTAAATTTAAAAAAAATACCTAATTATTTTACGCATATTATCTTTAAAATTATTCAGTATGTAGCTGAATTGAAATATATTCAAAAGATTAAAGTTCAATTAATTAAAAAATACTGTTTTTTTTTATGTAATCGCGTGCACTCGAGGAAATTAAATATTTACATTCATTTCTTTGCTCTAGTGTTGAGGCAAAGCGCGACGTTGAGTTTCGCCACTCAACATGCAATGCCTCCAGAATGGCATGGAATTTCTTAACACTAGGTTCCCTCTGCCTAAGAATTGTTTTAAAATTATTGTTAGTTAAAATGCCGTAGCTCATGAACTATTTATAGCTTCAATTATAAAATAAAAAAATAAAATGCTTTAGAATTTGCCAAACGTTGAACTACATATTGCAATTATTTTTTCATAGGATTGTAACGCAACTAACAAAATTTATTAGTTCTTAATTTAAATGTATTGTGATATTTGAAACATCAATAAATATTTTATATTATAACAAAATAAAATGTTTTGTTATATTTTAAATCGTCTTTATGATTTTGATAATAATTCAAATATTTATACGGCTTTTAGAAATAGGCACGCACGATTTAGAAGTTGAAATTTGACAGTGACAGATTACGTCAGAGTACGTCTTAAAACATGTCATGCGCGAACTGTGATAATTTATAAAATGTGATAAATTCTTCCTTAATGATAAGGAAAAACTTACGTCTAATAATTTATTGACTTCATGTAGTTTCCGATAACCTCTTGTGTTTATACTAATTTAATTGTGCCTTAAATAAGTTTTACTATGTCTGCTGTCTTGTCATTTGTTAAGTCTACGAAAGGTAAAGTGATACTGGGCACTGTAGCAACCCTTCATTTGGCTATATACTTTGCGAAACCATCGTTTTTCAAGGGTAAAGAAGAGAATAAAAACTACGCTGCTCCGCCTAAATATCTGCCGTAAAGGCAATCGACCTTGACGTTGTGGTTGATAGCATACGTACCGACGATAAAGTAAATTGACTATTCATGATTTATAAAAGAGCCGCCGCTTTAGCTGGTGCTGTTAATAAAGGTCTCGTGAGCAATTTAATAATACGAAACATGAGCAGTCGCAAGCTCCAGGTGTATGTCACTCGTTCTGACATGCCAGAATGTGGGATAGAAATACTTAAAAAACAGTAAGCCTCTTTTTTCTTAATATAATATATATCATGATAATATATTAATACTTTTTATACTTGAGGTTAACTTTAAATTATTTGAGTAACTTGAGTATTTATTGCATAATTATATAATAAAATGATTGTATATTTCTTATCATTAACTTATGGTATATTTTTTTATAAATTTTTCAGATTTGATGTCAAAATGTGGCATTTGCCATCACCGGTACCGCACAATGAATTTGTTAAATCAGTTGTTGGATCTGATGCTATTTTTTGCTGTATACCAGATCAAATTAATAAGGAAGTATTAGAGGCAGCAGGACCAAACCTAAAAGTTGTATCTACATTATCAGTCGGTTACGATCACATAGACTTAACTGAATGTAAGAAAAGAGGTATTAGAATAGGTTACACCCTAAATGCACTTACAGATGCCACTGCTGAATTAACAGTAAGTTTTATAATATATATTGAGGTTTTATTTATATACTCAAAATAGAAAAAAACTTGAAAAATGACATGACTAGTACTGACTGAGTATTGAACTTAAATTTTGGTTTTTTATTTTGTTTTTGTTTTTTTTTTATGTTTAGCTAGTTTTAGTCATAAAATTTTCATTTTATTTTTATTTTAAGTATTGCCTTTTTTTCTTTTTTTTTATTTAACTGAAATTATGTTTATATTATAAGATTAAGTTTATAAGCTTGTTTTTTTAGTTTTTCAGTTAAAAGTTATTTTTTTATTCTTTTTTATTAGTTTAGATGAGAGCAACAACTTGAGTACACATGTAAAGTTATATGCCTATAATTGAGACATACTTTGCATCAAAATGTTTAAAAATGTTTTAAAATTATTGTACTCTTAGTATGTAACGTTGGCATCCTAATAAATAAATAAAAATTACAAGCATATAAAAGTGTATGAAAAGTCCAGTTGTTAAGACATTTCTCTCCATTCTCCATTCTCTTTTAAGTCTAGTCTCCATTTTCTTTGAATCCAATGCATTGCATCTTGAGTAGGAGTACTCAGTGCCCCTACCAGGTAAATGAAAATAATCAATTCCCTCAAATTAAGCAATTAAGATATTCATAAAATTTAATCATAGCAGCTGGGCTAATCGTAAATGGATAGAGAGGAATTAAAAAAAAATACCTAAAATGGGAATTGAACCCACAACCATTTATGGTCAGCCTATCTACCTTTATGGTAGCCAGTAAGTATTAAATTGTTTTTAACCAATTTTTATTATTTTTGTTATGATATATTTTTTTTACATGAAAATATTTTCATATTTTCTATATTTAATATATTTGTTAGATCTGGTAGGTTTAGTGTTAAAATATTTACTATTTTCATGTTATATTATAAGTATTCATTCTCATCATCATTACCAAACTTATCTGAGTTATAATCTTGATTAAATTTTAATTAAAATGATCTGCAAATTTTTGCCAGTATCATGTTCTATTTTTTTTTCAGATGGCACTCCTATTATCAACATCAAGACGTCTACCTGAAGCACAGCACGAAGCTAAGACAGGTGGTTGGGTATCTTGGGCACCCACATGGATGACAGGCCCAGGCCTATCCGGATCCACTGTAGGAATTGTTGGCTTTGGAAAAATTGGCCAAGCTGTTGCAAAACGAGTGAAATCATTCAATACCTCAAGAATATTATATTACAACCGCAGTGTGAGAGAAGAAGCTAAAGAAGTAGGGGCTATTAAAGTTTCCTTTGATGAGCTTTTATCAGAGAGTGATTTTGTGATATGCTGTATAGCACTTGTACCAGAAACAAAGGAAATGTTTAATAAATGTGCATTTGATAAGATGAAGAAAAGTGCTGTCTTTATTAATATTAGTCGTGGTACTATAGTAGATCAAAATGCGTTGATTGAAGCGCTACAAAATAAGAATATTTGGGCGGCAGGCTTGGATGTGACAACTCCTGAACCTCTGCCTTTGGATAGTCCATTATTTAAGCTAAGCAACTGTGTAGTCCTGCCTCATATAGGCAGTGCCACTATAGATACTAGGAACAATATGAGTGTACTCACTGCTAATAATATTGTTGCCGCACTAAATGGTGTTGATATGCCGGCAGAATTGCAATTTTAATTATTTATTTGATGCTAATATTGTTTTGTGAAGATTGAATAAATATATTTTATGTTTTTATTGATATTTTTCTGTTGGTAATGTGTTTTCAGGCTATTCTGCATATGCTCTGATTGAAAGATTATAAAATATAACTAAATTATTTAATTACTATTATATGAAAATACCTAATATAGGTATAAAACAAGAGAGCTGCCCTTTTTTTTGCCAAAAAAATCAGGTAATTTACAATTTTGCACTTGAATGCACTTGAATTTGTTGAAAAGTTGAGTAGAGTAACTGTTTTGTAAATAATTATTTTGCTACAACTACTTAAAACTTCAAATAGTATTACAAATACAATATATTTAGTATCAATGGGGATTTTCTGAATGTAAACACGACAAATGCGGATCCATCTCAATTCTATTAAAGAGATTTTTCTTCCCATTCTGGCAGGACAAAGTGCAGCCTTTAACTCTGCCATTAAACACACAATTTCTCAAATGAACAATATATGTGGAATGGAGTTTCTTAACACTAGGGACCCTCCGCCTACAATGCTACATAAAAAGGGAATGATGTATAAAGCATATTTTTTCTTCTATAAACCTTGGGCCTTGAATAATATTAATTCAATTCCTCTTCCTTACTCTTTTCTTTTCATGATAAATAAAACATTTTTTAACATCAACAATAGATGTTTTTTATACGCTTTAACTACTTTAAATATCTTTAGTCAATATCGTAAAATCTGTTTTAGTTGAAATTTTCGACATTTATGCGCCTCTTTGACCCATAAAAATGAAATATATCGCTGCTCCAGTTGACTTTGACTTTTTGGTTGTCTCAAGAAATTCATGAATAAGCGGAATACAGCACTCTTAGTACAAAAAATCCTACTGATGAAAACTTATAACGGTACAAAATACTACGGTACCGATACAATAAGACTTGCAGAGATGCTCGGCAAAATTATAGCTGAACCGGATCGGAGTAGGTGGTAAACACTCACATGATGCATCTACCTTAAGCTACTGTACGGATTTAGACTCTCTAATCAAATTCTTTACAACTGTCGATTCGATGCAAAATAGAACAAAAACGAAAACCCTCCAATCCTTAGCACTACTTCGTAATCCTGCAACTGCCTCCTATTCTAATCTATTACAGAAGCGGATATTCGCAAAAATGTTATAGCTATTAATTGTGGTGGTATTGGTTGTGATACTTATATCTGTATTAGTCGTCGTATGATTCTTCTAATTGTTAATTCTGTCCTTCCTACCTAGTGTCACATATTTAACTACTCTTTTTTATCTGAATTCCTAGATAGCCACTTGGCGATATGCACCAGTAATCCCGATTCCAAAAGTATCCGACCCCACATCATTTTAAACCAGGGGCGAGCTACACTCGCCCCTCCCAGCCCGGTGACGCTGTCAAGACCATTCCAGGTCAACAGCATTAAGTCCATTCGAGAAAAAAATCATTTTAAATTATCGTCCAATTTCCATACTTCCTTTCTTCTCTAAAATCCTTGAGCGTAATGTACACAAACAATTACTTATATCTGTTTTTACACAATAACAATATCCTCTCCTCCTTCCAGTCCGGCTCCCGCCGTGAGTCTCCAGCAAGTCTACAACACTCCACAAAGTATATGAGGACGTTAGATATGATGTTGACAATGTACAAGTTAGTGTACCTGACCTCTTGTGTTGTGTTTATATTAATTTAATTGTGCCTTAAATAAGTTTTACTATGTCTGCTGTCTTGTCATTTGTTAAATCTACGAAAGGTAAAGTGATATTGAGCTCTGTAGCAACTAGGGGTCGCCAGCAAGGATCCCGGGATTCAAAACTCCCGTGTGATATCGTACCAAATATAGATCTTAAAAATCCCGGTTTTAATTTTACAAAAAACCGGGATTTTCGATATTTTCAGATTTTACAAAGTTAAAAGTTAGTTAAGTATTCGAATTAAAAAATGCCGGCTATTAAATCCAGACTTCTTTAAGATATACAATAGTACATAACATACATTGGCAAAAGTAAGCGATAAGTTTTCCTCAGAATTCGGAATTTTACGACATTAACCGAGTTTGACCGGTCCGACCAACGAACGCACTAATACTGTATTTTCTCATTGCGCGTCTTTGTTGCATGACGTGCAACAAAAACGCTCAACGCTGCACGCTGTTCTTCCCATCGCGATAGATACTACGTCGTAAGGGATACTATGTAATTGCAATTATTGCATTAGTAATTACATAGTATCCCTTTCTAAATAGTTTGGAATCATATAGACGATATGTGTTTTTACCGTGATTTTTTTTTAAAAACGTTAACCACTTTCCATTTCTAACATCAGAAGTGGGATACGCATGAAGTTTTCATATATTTATGTGTATCTTCGCCCAATTGGTAATTTGGATTGAAAGTTTGGTATTCTAAAAATTAAAAGCAATTTCTTATTATAAAACCTTTGCTGTGTTTTAAATTATTATTGAAAAATAGAATGACTACTTTACTAATAATTTTATTGTTTTAGTAATTTTATTGTGGTTTCATAAAGACTAATATAATATTTGATAAAGAAAAATGGATCGAGTCGAGGACGAATAATAAGCAACTGCCAGGTTAGACCGAGCGAAAATACAGATCTTTGCATGATGCTTTGAGAGTAAGTTAACCATTCTTTACAAATTTTATAATTTTGACTCCTGATTGAATTTGAACTAATAACTAACGTAGCACTTGTCCTCTTTCTCAGGAAAGAAAAAACATATACAAGCTACTTTTTTACTATTCACAGATGATGAGACATTCGCTAAAACGAAGTCTCCAATATTTATTAAGTTGTAGTCTAATTCCATTTCGTAGTCTTTATACGCACAGGTATCAATATCTTCATTCTCTTCACAGTAAATTGTCACTTCCTCTTCTGATTCCAAATGCATTTTTGAATCAGTTTCTTGTGAAGAAAAGTTCAGCATAGTTTTGTTTTTCTTTCGCGGTATTTTTTTACGTATAATAATATTCAAAACTTCCCCCTTTATTTTGTTCAAAGCTGCCTCAGTGGTAATTAATAAATTACAAACGTTTTTTTTCCAGTAAAAGTTTAAAATTGTAGTGATTTCTAGTTTATTGCGTGATATATGAAACATTCTAACTAAAAGAGGAAAAAATAAAACCATATACCTTGAATTGGATCCCTGCGATCCTTTCGCGTTTATTTAAAAATGCATAAAATTTTACTCAAAATCAAACTCTCCTCGTAACTCAACAACTGGTTCTCATATATCAGCGGTGACAAGTGACACGTATGCAGATTAGTGCTGCCACTGCTCAAAAAAAATCTACCAAAATTTCTTTTTAAAATAGCTCTGTTAACACATATTTTCAAAGGTGCCCCTGTTCTAAGCTACCCCCCTAAAGTAAGAAAGGGCTTGAAAATTTACTAAATTTAAAATTTAATTTTGTCGAATCCCAGAAAATATCAAAAAAACCGGGATCCCGGGAGTTTTCTGAAGTCTATATCGAAAATCCCAGTTTTGCTTGAATGGTCCGATATTACGACCCCTAGTAGCAACCCTTCATTTGGCTATATACTTTGCGAAACTATCGTTTTTAGGGATAAAGAAGAAAATAAAAACTACGCTGCTCCGCCTAAATATCTGCCGTAAAGGCAATTGACCTCGACGTTGTGGTTGATAGCATACGTACCGACGATAAAGTAAATTGACTATTCATGACTTAGAATAGAGCCGCCGCTTTAGCTGGTGCCGTTAGTAAAGGTCTCGTGAGCAATTTAATAATACGAAACATGAGCAGTCGCAAGCTCCAGGTGTATGTCACTCGTTCTGACATGCCAGAATGTGGGATAGAAATACTTAAAAAACAGTAAGCCTCTTTTTTCTTAATATAATATATATCATGATAATATATTAATACTTTTTATACTTGAGGTTAACTTTAAATTATTTGAGTAACTTGAGTATTTATTGCATAATTATATAATAAAATGATTGTATATTTCTTATCATTAACTTATGGTATATTTTTTTATAAATTTTTCAGATTTGATGTCAAAATGTGGCATTTGCCATCACCGGTACCGCACAATGAATTTGTTAAATCAGTTGTTGGATCTGATGCTATTTTTTGCTGTATACCAGATCAAATTAATAAGGAAGTATTAGAGGCAGCAGGACCAAACCTAAAAGTTGTATCTACATTATCAGTCGGTTACGATCACATAGACTTAACTGAATGTAAGAAAAGAGGTATTAGAATAGGTTACACCCTAAATGCACTCACAGATGCCACTGCTGAATTAACAGTAAGTTTTTAAGTAAGTTAATATGTATTGAGGTGTTATTGACTTATACTCAGAAAAGGAAAAAACTTAAAAAATTACATGACAAGCATATAAAAGTGTAGGAAATGTCCAGTTATTAAGACACTCTGGTCTCCGTTTTCTTAAAATCCAGAACATTGCATCTAGGTGTACTCAGTGCCACCTTGTCTAACTAGGTAAATGAAAATAATCAATTTCTTGAATTAAGCAATTAAGATATTCATAAAATTTAATTATAGCTGCTGGGCTGATCCTAAATGGATATAGAGAAATTAAAAAACCTCGAATGGGAATTGAACCCACAACCATTTATGGTCAGACTATCTAGCTTTATGGTAGCCAGTAAGTATTAAATTGTTTTTAACGAATTTTTATAATATTTATTATGATTTTTTTAATACTTTCTACTTTTAATATATTTGTTGGATCTGGTAGGTGTAGTGTTAAAATATTTAGTATTTTCGTGTTATATTATAAATATTTATTCTCACCATTATTACCATATTTATCTGAGTTATATACTTCATTAAATTTAAATTAAAATCCTTATCTACTATTGTTTGCCAGTATGATGTTTTAATTTTTTTTTTCAGGTGGCACTACTATTATCAACATCAAGACGTCTGCCTGAAGCACAGCACGAAGCTAAGACAGGTGATTGGGTATCTTGGCCACTCACATGTTTGACGGGCCCAGGCCTATCCGGATCCACTGTAGGAATTGTCGGCTTTGGAAAAATTGGCCAAGCTGTTGCAAAACGAGTCAAATCATTCAATACCTCAAGAATATTATATTACAACCGCAGTGTGAGAGAAGAAGCTAAAGATGTAGGGGCTATTAAAGTTTCCTTTGATGAGCTTTTATCAGAGAGTGATTTTGTGATATGCTGTATAGCACTTGTACCAGAAACAAAGGAAATGTTTAATAAATGTGCATTTGATAAGATGAAGAAAAGTGCTGTCTTTATTAATATTAGTCGTGGTACTATAGTAGATCAAAATGCATTGATTGAAGCGCTACAAAATAAGAATATTTGGGCGGCAGGCTTGGATGTGACAACTCCTGAACCTCTGCCTTTGGATAGTCCATTATTTAAGCTAACCAACTGTGTAGTCCTGCCTCATATAGGCAGTGCCACTATAGATACTAGGAACAATATGAGTGTGCTCACTGCTAATAATATTGTTGCCGCTCTAAATGGTGTTGATATGCCGGCAGAATTGCAATTTTAATTATTTATTTGATACTAATAATGTTTTGTGAAGTTTGAATAAATATATTTTATGTTTTTATTGATATTTTTCTGTTGGTAATGTGTTTTTAGGCTATGCTGCATATGCTCTGATTGAAAGATTATAAAATATAACTAAATTATTTAATTACTATTATATGAAAATACCTAATATAGGTATAAAACAAGAGAGCTGCCCTTTTTTTTGCCAAAAAAATCAGGTAATTTACAATTTTGCACTTGAATGCACTTGAATTTGTTGAAAAGTTGAGTAGAGTAATTGTTTTGTAAATAATTATTTTGTTACAACTACTTAAAACTTCAAATAGTATTACAAATACAATATATTTAGTATCAATGGGGTTTTCTGAATGACACGACAAATGCGGATCTATCTCAATTCTATTAAAGAGATTTTTCTTCCCACCCTGGCAGGACAAAGTGCAGCCTTTAACTCTGCCATTAAACACACAATTTCTCAAATGAACAATATATGTGGAATGGAGTGTCTTAACACTAGGGACCCTCCGCCTACAATGCTACAAAAAAGGGAATGATGTATAAAGCATATTTTTTCTTCTATAAACCTTGGGACTTTAATAATATTAATTCAATTCCTCTTCCTTACTCTTTTCTTTTCATGATAAATAAAACATTTTTTAACATCAACAATAGATGTTTTTTATACGCTTTAACTACTTTAAATATCTTTAGTCAATATCTTAAAATCTGTTTTAGTTGAAATTTTCGACATTTATGCGCCTCTTTGACCCATAAAAATGAAATATATCGCTGCTCCAGTTGACTTTGACTTTTTGGTTGTCTCAAGAAATTCATGGATAAGGGGAATACAGCACTCTTAGTACAAAAAATCCTACTGATGAAAACTTGTAACGGTACAAAATACTACGGTACTGATACAATAAGAATTGCAGAGATGCTCGGCGAAATTATAGCTGAACCGGATAGGAATAGGTAGTAAACACTCACATGATGCATCTACCTTAAGCTACTGTACGGATTTAGACTCTCTAATCAAATTCTTTACAACTGTCGATTCGATGCAAAATAGAACAAAAACGAAAACCCTCCAATCCTTAGCACTACTTCGTAATCCTGCAACTGCCTCCTATTCTAATCTATTACAGAAGCGGATATTCGCAAAAATGTTATAGCTATTAATTGTGATGCTATTGGTTGTGATACTTATATCTGTATTAGTCGTCGTATGATTCTTCTAATTGTTAATTCTGCCCTTCCTACCTAGTGTCACATATTTAACTACTCTTTTTTATCTGAATTCCCAGATAGCCACTTGGCGACATGCACCAGTAATCCCGATTCCAAAAGTATCCGACCCCACATCATTTTAAACCAAGTCAAGACCATTCCAGGTCAACAGCATTAAGTCCATTCGAGAAAAAAATCATTTTAAATTATCGTCCAATTTCCATACTTCCTTTCTTCTCTAAAATCCTTGAGCGTAATGTACACAAACAATTACTTATATCTGTTTTTACACAATAACAATATTCTCTCCTCCTTCCAGTCCGGCTCCCGCCGTGAATCTCCAGCAAGTCTACAACACTCCACAAAGTATGTGAGGACGTTAGATATGGTGTTGACAATATACAAGTTACTGTACCTGACCTCTTGTGTTGTGTTTATATTAATTTAATTGTGCCTTAAATAAGTTTTACTATGTCTGCTGTCTTGTCATTTGTTAAATCTACGAAAGGTAAAGTGATATTGAGCTCTGTAGCAACTAGTGGTCGCCAGCAAGGATCCCGGGATTCAAAAATCCCGTGTGATATCGTACCAAGTATAGGTCTTAAAAATCCCGGTTTAAATTTTACAATAAACCGGGATTTTCGATATTTTCAGATTATACAAAGTTAAAAATTATATTAGTTATTCGAATTAAAAAATGCCGGCTATTAAATCCAGACTTCTTTAAGATATACAATAGTACATAACATACATTGGCAAAAGTAAGCGATAAGTTTTCCTCAGAATTCGGAATTTTACGACATTAACCGAGTTTGACCGGTCCGACCAACGAACGCACTAATACTGTATTTTCTCATTGCGCGTCTTTGTTGCATGACGTGCAACAAAAACGCTCAACGCTGCACGCTGTTCTTCCCATCGCGATAGATACTACGTCGCAAGGGATACTATGTCATTGCAATTATTGCATTAGTAATTACATAGTGTAAAGAAATCAAACACCTCAAGGCTTTTACAGAACTTATATTTCTTCCAGAGTTAAATACTGTTAAGCTTGTACAATGTCTATCTTAAATTCTAATACAATATATCAATCTAGAGATTCTCTTTATTCTTCCGCTTCAAGTCTAAAAGTATATCTAATTATTATAAAATATTATTATATAGTTATTATAATTATCCGACTACATAAAGCGTCATCTTTATTCCTGTTCTCTCGTGACAGTTCTATATTATTTTTTTAAAAATATCTTTTTATTCAACAAAGAGGTTGATTTACATTTTTATAATAAATTATTGCGAATATTAAAACTAATTAATATAAAATCATTACATTCGGCCATCCTACTTCGTGCAATCTCCTGATGCACGACTACTCACAAAAACAATAAAAATCAACATTTTTTTATAAATTCATTACATTCGGTCGATTACAAATAAAACATATTTTTATATTGCAGCTGCCCAATTGATTTTCAACAAATTTACTTATTAAACTATCGCGTCTTATGGAGCTACTACAATCATGTTATCAAACGACATGTGCCTTAAATACAAGATTCATCATGTTATTTTACAAAAAATCTTTATGTTTGTGACCAGAAGACTTTTGAATTCTCTCAGTGATTTACCTATACATACATATAACGAAATTGTAACTTATCGGTACGTGGAAGAAATACGGGATAATCTATTATTGGGGCACTATCAATAAACCAAAACGATTTATTAAAATGTCTGTCGGTTTTGTCGGTTTATGTGTCCTTGCGTTTATCTGTGCGTTTGTACTATAAAGGTTTTAGTTATAAAAGTTGAGCAAACAAAGAAATATGTAGTGTAAATTTCAGTTTTGCTTAAAATAATATTAAATCATACACACAAATATAAATATGTTCTGATGTCAACTAGCTACATGCTTGTTTATCTATATGTATATTGCCTATATACAATTTAAAGTTTATAAGTTCTTGCTATTACCTATAACCTGTCAGTTTTGCTTTTGTAACTTTTCTTTTCGTATTATTGTTAACTTTTTTCCTTCCTTCAGTGTATAAAATTTTGCTCTTTTTTGTTTCGTGTGTTAAGTTTTCCGTTAATGATCAACTTTAATTTCACTCTAAATTATATAAAAATAAATATATGAAATAATAAGAATAGCGTATTAATATTTGAAACTCCTATAATGATAGCCGCTATAATTACAAATATCCTACATAATAATAATAATACTTTCCTGTACAAAACAAAATAAAGAGAAAGTAAAGAAAATACATCACATAAGAAAATGTACAGCAGGCTGCCTTATCGTCATAAGCGATCTCTGCCAGGCAACCTTAGGGTGTAGGAGAATGTAAAATCGGTAGGCGTGTATGTGATTTATATACTTATACATACTTAAATATATATGAAATAATTTATTATGTTAAAATATAATTTCTAATATCAACAAATATATATAAATACGGTCACGTTAATTCGCAAAGGATACAAAAGATACAAAAGCTTAAATATATTCTAATATCTAGACTTATTATTATTGAGCATATATATACATAGTTAAAACAATATTTATAAGATGATAAGGAGTTTTTACAACAATTATAAGGCAAAACATAGTAAATATTTTTTTTTCATCTTATGTAAAACATTAACGTCTTAAATGTCTCATGAAAAACGCAATAACGATTATACAAAGATTTCTAAATTTTAAATTCCTGCAATATGAGCGTGCTGATTTTGATTTAGTAATACAATGTGTTCCCTTAACTTAACACAGAAATCTCTAACCATAGTTGAAATATTCGAAACGATCATCTTTAAACTATATATATTAAGTGACTTAAAACACCAGATATTCTTGGGATTGTAAAGTTTACTCGGTAAAGAACCGATTCTGAGTAATCCAATTTGATCATAGTAGGGTTTACTTCAATTTTTACAAGTGAAAATATACTGAATTTAGATACAAATATCAAAGGTGAGCAATTTTAAAGAGTAAAACTAATTTTAAAAATTATGATTTATAACAAAAAAATAAAGGATTTTTCATATACTTTTTAACGTAAACAATGCTACAAAAACCTTTAGGTATCATCCCCCATATGCGATCACCGCACTTCACCACCCTTCTGAAGGATTTTCTTGATTACTTTTGAGATACTAACTATACTTTCATAAATAAATTTATAAATTTTTATTGTCCGTTTACGCTTAATGAACAGAATTGTTTTATGAATAAAGAGTTTACGTCAATATTAAACATGTTTGTACGACAAAACTATAGCAAAATAACTTTTATTGAATTGGCTAAAAATTTCATTTTCAATTATTATTATCATTTTTCATTGTAGTCTTTAAATCTACGTTAACAATGCGGTCCCAGTTCGATGATCGGTATTCCGTTGTGAACGAAAATGGTAGTCATTATTTAGTGTATATTATTATTAGTTAATTAGTTTAGTTTATTTATCTTGTTATATGGGGTACAGAATCGCATTAAGGTAAAATAACTACATACGTAGCAATGTATTACTATTATAAACTGTAACAACCAGTAAACAAATTGAATTGCAATCTATTATGAGCTAACGATTGCTAAAATTTCGAGTTCGTAAGAGAGTAAACATCTATACCCTGGACAAATCTGGCTAGACTAAGACTAAGGTAAGCAACAGGTTTAAACCACGGAAAGCCATATTTAAAAGCATTAAAATCTCCTCTACACCTAGAACACTAGCAAGTGACGTCTCTTATTTGGTTATCTGATGAATTTTCAAAAGGTAAATGATCGTGAACCAACCCCTGGACAGAGGTCCAGAAGAGGTGAAGCTAAGAAGTTTACTAGTATTAGCTTACAAAGTGATTAAATTAATTTGCTTAAGTATGCATAATGCAGATATTGACATTAAAGCACTCGCTCTATGCACATTTCAATTCGCTATCATTAAACAAAATGTCAGAATATACGTATAGATACATATGGTACTAAATTGCAGTAAAAATCGTATATGGATTTAGTTTCCTTGTGCTGTGCTTTTTTTTTTGTCGTTTAATATATTTGTTGCTACAATAATTAAATTACATAATGCTGATCCTAATCCTGACCTGATCCTGATCCTGACTCGATTGAGACTACGTTCTACTTTCAATGCATGATATAGGAGCTAAGATAAATCAATAAATCTTCTGGTTTTTACTATTTCTTAAAGGTTTATCGAATATCCTAATACAAACAATCAATAGCATAGCATAACAGAAATATTCGCGTATTTTTTAATATTGCATAGCTTAATTTATTTAAGAAGCCGACCATAATTTTACTCAGATTTTTTTTCTTAATTTTAGTTGCCGATTCGAAATATTTTCACTCAAAACTCATTATAATCAAAAGAGCAAAATTTATAGTCTGTTTCTAGTCCCAATTATATATTTCAGCACATTTATTTTCTTATCTGAGACAATTTTCTACAATTTACAATTTAGGTGTTGATCGTGTAAAATTGCAGAATTATATTTAAACATAATCTAATATTTTTTTATATTATTATTAACTAAAATATGACTAATCTCTATCTTTTATACACAAATTTATAAATCTGAACATTGCCTTTGTATACCAGTAAGAAGTTCTTTATTCAACAACTCTTTATTTCATCGACGCGCTTTATCACATCAGACGAACTACTCATCAGAAGATGTAGACGAATCTTACGGCCGCGAAGATCTCTTCTAATGTTTTGTATTTTCAATAAATTGCCCTTTTCGTTTCTCATTGCCCTCATTCCACTGGGTGGTTCCTCTGGGGTGTCAGCAGTCTCAGCGTCCGACTCCATATCCCTCAAATTAATGCAATAAATTTCATTAAAAACTAATAATCTTAGTAAATTGATTGATATATTTGAATTGTCAATTCAAAAGCATTCTCTTTTAAATATCATTCTAAAATCATTCAAAATGGATCATCAAAATGTCAATAAATAAATCAAAAGTAAAACAGGAAAAAAAAAATACTAAAATAACCAATATAAATAACCAAAAATATTAATTTAATTTCAAATCACCTCTACTATACTAGTGTATAGTGACCTGACGTAACCCGCGGTCACCACCGACCAGCGAGCAAGCAGACTCACTAACTCAAAATACATATCACTACTTTTTTATTTCATCTATGGTACGCTAACCACTTCATGTACGGCCCGCTCACCGTATCATCCATGGTATCATCTACTCTAACCACTTCATGTGACGGCCCGCTCACCGCATCATCCATGGTATCATCTACTCTAACCACTTCATGTGACGGCCCGCTCACCGCATCATCCATGGTATCATCTACTCTAACCACTTCATGTGACGGCCCGCTCACCGCATCATCCATGGTATCATCTACTCTAACCACTTCATGTGACGGCCCGCTCACCGCATCATCCATGGTATCATCTACTCTAACCACTTCATGTACGGCCCGCTCACCGTATCATCCATGGTATCATCTACTCTAACCACTTCATGTACGGCCCGCTCACCGTATCATCCATGGTATCATCTACGCTAACCACTTCATGTACGGCCCGCTCACCGTATCATCCATGGTATCATCTACTCTAACCACTTCATGTACGGCCCGCTCACCGTATCATCCATGGTATCATCTATGGTACGCTAACCACTTATCAATCTTCATACTATTCTAATAAGATATACAATGAGAATTCTAAAGTGACTAAATTTACAATCAAAAGCTATACATACTAAAGCTAGCAGTGTAAAGTTTGGTTCGCATGTTTTTTTTTTTACGTACCTCACTATAGGGCGCATCCCGCTTCTGAGATGTAAAGAAATCAAACACCTCAAGGCTTTTACAGAACTTATATTTCTTCCAGAGTTAAATACTGTTAAGCTTGTACAATGTCTATCTTAAATTCTAATACAATATATCAATCTAGAGATTCTCTTTATTCTTCCGCTTCAAGTCTAAAAGTATATCTAATTATTATAAAATATTATTATATAGTTATTATAATTATCCGACTACATAAAGCGTCATCTTTATTCCTGTTCTCTCGTGACAGTTCTATATTATTTTTTTTAAAATATCTTTTTATTCAACAAAGAGGTTGATTTACATTTTTATAATAAATTATTGCGAATATTAAAACTAATTAATATAAAATCATTACAATAGTATCCCTTTCTAAATAGTTTAGAATCGTATAGACGATATGTGTTTTTATCGTGTTTTTTTTTAAAACGTTAACCACTTTCGATTTCTAACATCAGAAGTGGGATACGCATGAAGTTTTCATATATTTATGTGTATCTTCGCCCAATTGGTAATTTGGATTGAAAGTTTGGTATTCTAAAAAATAAAAGCAATTTCTTATTATAAAACCTTTGCTGTGTTTTAAATTATTATTGAAAAATAGAAGGACTACTTTACTAATAATTTTATTGTTTTAGTAATTTTATTGTGGTTTCATAAAGACTAATATAATATTTGATAAAGAAAAATGGATCGAATCGAGGACGAATAATAAGCAACTGCCAGGTTAGACCGAGCGAAAATACAGATCTTTGCATGATGCTTTGAGAGTAAGTTAACCATTCTTTACAAATTTTATAATTTTGACTCCTGATTGATTTGAATTTTCAATGTGTAAATTTAAGTTGTTCTGTGCATGTATTTGCATGTATGGGTTGACCTAGAAAAGACCCGTGTTAGACTCGTTAACTAACGGGCGTCGGGGTGATTAGGAAAAGATCTGTGTTAAGTCTCTAAACTTTGAGCGTCAGAGTGACCTGAAAAAGACCTGTATAAATCCGTGTTTAAGATTGGACTGAGAAAAGACTCTTGTCAGACTCAATATGACCGTAGGGGTGACTCGGAAAAGACTTGTTTAAGCCCTATCACGATAGGTACAAGGTGACCGAGAAAAGACTCTTGTTAGATTCTGTTTGAGCGTAGGGGTGACTTAGACTCCTGTCATTTATATGTTAAAACAATTCATGCAAATTGAATACATGTTCTAAATAAAAATAAAAATTGTTTCCATTATTAGAGGTTATGCCGCTCCCGGCGGCAAGTTTGAGCAGGCGCGAGGACGCTTCGGTCAGGAGAGGCCGTGTTAGGGAACTCATGTAAAAGAGAGTTGATTCAGGTGAAAATAACTATAAAAGCAGTGGAATTGTGTCAATCGAGGGTAGTTGCTTGTAGGCAACGGCCCTTATTAGAAGGAAACTAGTGTGAAGTATTATTATTAGGTGATACATATCACTATTGCAATTATTGCAATTACATAGTATCCCTTTCCAAATAGTTTAGAATCATATAGATGTGTTTTTTAAAAACGTTAATCACTTCCAATTTCTAACAATATATATATATATATATATATATATATAAAACTGTTTATTATAATTAAAATATGTTTTATTTAGAAAGTATAATTTAATTGACTACTTCCCTAAAAATACCCTCCTAAGTTAACTCTAAAAGTAAGAAGGGGCTTGAAAATTTACTAAATTTGAATTTAATACTTTTTTTAAACAGTTTTAAAGTGTTATTCCACACTTAGGAAAGAAAAATACTTATTTCCAGGAGGCGCGGGTTCGAGTCCCGCTACGTTAAAATTTTTATACGTTTTCTAAATAAGTAATTTAATACTTACTGACTACCATAAAGCTAGATAGTCTGACCATAAATGGTTGTGGGTTCAATTCCCATTCGAGGTTTTTTAATTTCTCTCTATCTATTTACGATCAGCCTATATATATATATATATATATATATATATATATATATATATAAAACTGTTTATTATAATTAAAATATGTTTTATTTAGAAAGTATAATTTAATTGACTACTTCCCTAAAAATACCCTCCTAAGTTAACTCTAAAAGTAAGAAGGGGCTTGAAAATTTACTAAATTTGAAATTTAATTTTGACGAATCCCAGAAAAAATCGAAAAAACCGGGATCCCGGGATTTTTCTGAAATCTATATCGAAAATCCCAGTTTTGCTTGAATGGTCCGATATTACGACCCCTAGTAGCAACCCTTCATTTGGCTATATACTTTGCGAAACCATCGTTTTTTAAGGGTAAAGAAGAGAATAAAAACTACACTGCTCCGCCTAAGTATCTGCCGAAAAGGCAATCGACCTAGACGTTGTGGTTGATAGCATACGTACCGACGATAAAGTAAATTGACTATTCATGACTTATAAAACAGCCGCCGCTTTAGCTGGTGCTGTTAATAAAGGTCTCGTGAGCAATTTAAAAATACGAAACATGAGCAGTCGCAAGCTCCAGGTGTATGTCACTCGTTCTGACATGCCTGAATGTGGGATAGAAATACTTAAAAAACAGTAAGCCTCTTTTTTCTTAATATAATATATATCATGATAATATATAAATTATTTTTATACTTGAGGTTAACTTAAAATTATTTCAGCAACTTGAGTATTTATTGCACAATTATATAAAAAAATAATTGTCTATTTCTTATCATATTTCCTATGGTTTTTCCAAGCAATATTTTTTTAATATATTTTTCAGATTTGATGTCAAAATGTGGCATTTGCCATCACCGGTACCGCACAATGAATTTGTTAAATCAGTCGTTGGATCTGATGCTATTTTTTGCTGTGTACCAGATCAAATTAATAAGGAAGTATTAGAGGCAGCAGGACCGAACCTAAAAGTTGTATCTACATTATCAGTGGGCTACGATCACATAGACTTAAAGGAATGTAAAAAAAGGGGTATTAGAATAGGTTACACCCTAAATGCACTCACAGATGCCACTGCTGAATTAACAGTAAGTTTTATAATATATATTGAGGTTTTATTCACATTCTCAAAATAGGAAAAAAACTTGAAAAATTACATGACAAGCATATAAAAGTGTAGGAAATATCCAGTTGTTAAGGCACTCTGGTCTCCGTTTTCTTTAAATCCAATACATTGCATCTACTCCGTGCCACCTTGGAGTACTCAGCCTTGCCTACTGGAGTACTCAGTGCCACCTTGTCTAATCAGGTAAATGAAAATAATTAATTCCCTCGAATTAAGCAATTAAGATAGTCATAAAATTTAATTATATCTGCTGGGCTGATCGTAAATAGATAGAGAGAAATTAAAAAACCTCGAATGGGAATTGAACCCACAACCATTTATGGTCAGACTATCTAGCTTTATGGTAGTCAGTAAGTATTAAATTACTTATTTAGAAAACGTATAAAAATTTTAACGTAGCGGGACTCGAACCCGCGCCTCCTGGAAATAAGTATTTTTCTTTCCTAAGTGTGGAATAACACTTTAAAACTGTTTAAAAAAAGTATTAAATGGTTTTTAACGAATTGTATAATATTTGTTATGATATTTTTTAAATACTTTCTACGTTTAATATATTTGTTGGATCTGGTAGGTTTAGTGTTAAAATATTTATTTTCGTGTATATTATAAATATTCATTCTCACCATCATTACCAAATTTATCTGAGTTATAAACTTAATAAAATTTAAATTAAAATCCTTATCTACAAATTTTTGCTAACATTATGTTTTAGTTATATTTTTTTTCAGGTGGCACTACTATTATCAACATCAAGACGTCTGCCTGAAGCACAGCACGAAGCTAAGACAGGTGATTGGGTATCTTGGCCACTCACATGTTTGACGGGCCCAGGCCTATCCGGATCCACTGTAGGAATTGTCGGCTTTGGAAAAATAGGCCAAGCTGTTGCAAAACGAGTCAAATCATTCAATACCTCAAAAATATTATATTACAACCGTAGTGTGAGAGAAGAAGCTAAAGATGTAGGGGCTATTAAAGTTTCCTTTGATGAACTTTTATCAGAGAGTGATTTTGTGATATGCTGTATAGCACTTGTACCAGAAACAAAAGAAATGTTTAACAAATGTGCATTTGATAAGATGAAGAAAAGTGCTGTCTTCATTAATATTAGTCGTGGTACTATAGTAGATCAAAATGCATTGATTGAAGCGCTACAAAATAAGAATATTTGGGCGGCAGGCTTGGATGTGACAACTCCTGAACCTCTGCCTTTGGATAGTTCATTATTTAAACTAAGCAACTGTGTAGTCCTGCCTCATATAGGCAGTGCCACTATAGATACTAGGAACAATATGAGTGTGCTTACTGCTAATAATATTGTTGCCGCTCTAAATGGTGTTGATATGCCGGCAGAATTGCAATTTTAATTATTTATTTGATACTAATATTGTTTTGTGAAGTTTGAATAAATAATTTTTATGTTTTTATTGATATTTTTCTTTTGGTAATGTGTTTTCAGGCTATGCTGCATATGCGCTGATTGAAGGATTATAAAATATAATCAAATTATATAACTACTATTATACGAAAATATGTTAGGTATAAAATAAGAAAGCTGCCCTTCTTTTTTGCCAAAAATATCAGCCAATTTACTATTTTGCACTCGAATGCACTTGAATTTGTTAAACAGTTGAGTAGAGGAAGTTTTGTAAATAATTATTTTGCTACAACTACTTAAAACTGCAAATAGTATTTATTACAAATACAATATATTTAGTATCAGTGGGATTTTCTGAATGTAAACACGACAATTGCGGATTCATCTCAATTCTAGAGAGATTTTTCTTTCAACTCTGGCAGGACAAAGTGCAGCCTTTAGCTCTGCCACTCAACACACAATTTCTCAAATGAACAATATATGTGGAATGGAGTGTCTTAACACTAGGGATCCTTCGCCTACAATGCTATAAAAAAAGGGTATGATGTATAAAGCATATTTTTTATTCTATAAACCTTGGAACTTTATAGAATGTTAATTCAATTCCTCTTCCTTACCCTTTTCTTTTCATGATAAATAAAATATTTTTAAACATCAACAATAGATGTTTTTTTATACGCTTTAACTACTTTAAATATCTTTCGACATTAATGCGCCTCTTCGACCCATAAAAATAAAACATATCGCTGCTCCGTGGTTGACTCAAGAAATTAAGACTCATGGCTCAGCGGAATATAGCAAAGCCTTAGTACAAAAAATCCTACTGATGAAACTTATAACGGTACAATATTTTGTACCGTTATAAGTTTCATCAGTAGGATTTTTTGGTTTGGTTTGATTTATCGGTACTGATACAATAAGACTTGCAGAGATGCTCGGCGAAATTATAGCTGAACCGGATAAGAATAGATAGTAAACAGTCACATGATGCATCTACTTCACAAGCTACTGTACGGATTTAGACTCTCTAATCAAATTCTTTACAACTGTCGATTCGATGCAAAATAGAACAAAAACGAAAACCCTCCAATCCTTAGCACTACTTCGTAATCCTGCAACTGCCTCCTATTCTAATCTATTACAGAAGCGGATATTCGCAAAAATGTGATAGCTATTAATTCTGATGCTATTGGTTGCGATAGTATTAGTCGTCGTATGATTCTTCTAATTGTTAATTCTGTCCTCCCTACCTAGTGTCACATATTTAATTACCCTTTTTTATCTAAATTTCCAGATGCTTGGCGACATGCACCAGTAATCCCGATTCCAAAAATATCCAAACGCGCATAATTTTAAACTATCGTCCAATTTCACAATTATATAATAATATTTTTACACAATAACTCCAGTCCGGCTCCCGCCATGAGTATAGCACGACACAACACTCCACAAAGTATGCGAGGACGTTAGATATGATGTTGACACAATAGATTTCGAGATCATTTGAGCTATTTTAATTATTGACTATATTAATTATTTATTGGCTTCGTGTAGTTCCCGATAACCTGCTGTGTTGTGTTTATGTTAATTTATTTAAAAAAATTAAAATTAAATTAGCTTCACGCTGTATCCCGCACACAGCAGGGTAGGCAGAGGGAACCTAGTGTTCCCCACTTTCTGCCGAATTCTGGAGGCATTGCGAGTTGTGTGGCAGAACTCAACGCCGCGCTTATCCTCGACACCAGAGCGAAGAAATGGAAATATAAATTTAAGTAAATATTTCATCTCCTCGAGTAGGGATCGAACCCACAACCAGTCGGTTTTGCAGTCACACCTCGTGCCGCTGCTCCACGACCGGCCTCATTATTAATTTATTTGTGCCCTAAATAAGCTTTACTATATCTGCTGTCTTGTCATTTGTTAATTCTACGAAAGGTAAAGTGATATTGGGCAATGTAGCAACTAGAGGTCGCCATCCAAGATCGGGATATCGGACCAAATATAGGTGTTAAAAATCCCCGTTTTAATTTTACAAAACACCGGGATTTTCAATATTTTCGAATTTTACAAAGTTAAAAGTTAGTTATTCCAATTAAAACGTGACTGCTATTAAATCCAGTCTTCTTCAAGATATACAATGATATATATCATACATCGGCAAAAGTTAGCGATGAGTTTTCCTCAAAATCCGAAATTTTATAACATTAACCAACCGGCCCGACCAACGAACGCACGAATACCGTATTTTCTTATTGCGCGTTGTATTGCGTGTCTCTGTTGCACGATGTTCTTGCCCGTCGATGTTCCAGGTGTCATTAATATTTTTCTTTAATGTTGATTAATATAATACATATAATATTTTATTTTTGTTTTAAATATCTTAAATAATAATATACTTTTATATATTTTATAGTACGTTTGATAAATATTCTTACTTAAGTGATTTATTATTAAACTGCTTATATTTAAAAAATGTTTTATTAGGTAAATATAATTTAATTTACTGCTTACCTAAAAATACCCTCCTAACTTAACTTTCAAAATAAGAAGAGGCTTGAAAAATTACTAATTTTGAAATTTAATTTTGTCATATCCTGAAAATATCAAAATAACCGGGATCCCGGGATTTTTCTGAAGTCGATATTGAAAATTCTGGTTGTGCTTGAATGGTCCGATATTGTGACCCCTAGTAGCAACCCTTCGTTTAGCTATATACTTTGCGAAACTTTCGTTTTTCAATGGTAAAGAAAAGAAAAAAAACTACGCTGCTCCGCCTAAATATCTGCCGTAAAGGCAATTGACCTCGACGTTGTGGTTGATAGCATACGTACCGACGATAAAGTAAATTGACTATTCTTGACTTATAAAAGAGCCGCCGCTTTAGTTGGTGCCGTTAATAAAGGTCTCGTGAGCAATTTAATAATAAGAAACATGAGCAGTCGCAAGCTCCAGGTGTATGTCACTCGTCCTAACATGCGAGAATGTGGGATAGAAATACTTAAAAAACAGTAAGCCTCTTATTTCTTAAAATAATATGTATCATGTTAATATATTAATTCTTTTTATACTTGAACTTATTTATTTCAGTAACTTGAGTATTTATTGCACAATTAAATAAAAAAAAAATTGTATATTTCTTATAATTTTTCCAAGTAATTATTTTTTTTATATATTTTTCAGATTTGATGTCAAAATGTGGCATTTGCCATCACCAGTACCGCACAATGAATTTGTTAAATCAGTTGTTGGATCTGATGCTATTTTTTGCTGTGTACCAGATCAAATTAATAAGGAAGTATTAGAGGCAGCAGGACCGAACCTAAAAGTTATATCTACATTATCAGTGGGCTATGATCACATAGACTTACCTGAATGTAAGAAAAGAGGTATTAGAATAGGTTACACCTTAAATGTACTTACAGATGCCACTGCTGAATTAACAGTAAGTTTTATAATATATTATTGGGTTTTATGCACATATTCAGAATAGGAAAAAGTTGAAAAATGACATGACATACAAGCATATAAAAGTATAGGAAAAGTCGATTTGTTAGGAAACGTTCTGTTTTTTTGAATATTTTGTATATTTAATATATTTGTTGCTTTGCGGTGTTGAGTTCCGCCACTCAACACGCAACGTCTCCAAAACTCGGCGGAAAGTGGGGAACAAAGTGTTTTAACACTAGGTTCCACTACCACTAAATTTGGTAATGATGATGAGAATTTTGATTCTCATCATCATTACCAAATTTATCTGAGTTATAAACTTAATTAACTTTTAATTAAAATCCTTATCTACTATTTTTTGCCAGTAGGATGTTTTATTTTTTTTTTCGGGTGGCACTACTATTATCAACATCAAGACGTCTGCCTGAAGCACAGCACGAAGCTAAGACAGGTGGCTGGGTATCTTGGGCACCCACATGGATGACAGGCCCAGGCCTATCCGGATCCACTGTAGGAATTGTCGGCTTTGGAAAAATAGGCCAAGCTGTTGCAAAACGAGTGAAATCATTCAATACCTCAAGAATATTATATTACAACCGCAGTGTGAGAGAAGAAGCTAAAGAAGTAGGTGCTATTAAAGTTCCCTTTGATGAGCTTTTATCAGAGAGTGATTTTGTGATATGCTGTATAGCACTTGTACCAGAAACAAAGGAAATGTTTAATAAATGTGAATTTGATAAGATGAAGAAAAGTGCTGTCTTCATTAATATTAGTCGTGGTACTATAGTAGATCAAAATGCCTTGATTGAAGCGTTACAAAATAAGAATATTTGGGTGGCAGGCTTGGACGTGACAACTCCTGAACCTCTGCCTTTGGATAGTCCATTATTTAAACTAAGCCACTGTGTAGTCCTGCCTCATATAGGCAGTGCCACTATAGATACTGAAAACAATATGAGTGTGCTCACTGCTAATAATATTGTTGCCGCTCTAAATGGTGTTGATATGCCGGCAGAATTGCAATTTTAATTATTTATCTGATGCTAATATTGTTTTGTGAAGATTGAATAAATATATTTGGTTTTTATCGATATTTTTCTGTCGGTAATGTGTTTTCAGGCTATGCTGCATATGCACTGATTGAAGGATTAAAACATATAACTAAATTATTTAACTACTTATATACGTAAATGTATATATGTAGGTGTAAAATAAGATAGCTGCCCTTATTTTTCGTTTTTGCCAAAAAAATCTGAAACTGCACTTGAATTTGTTGAAGAATTGAGTAGAGTAATTGTTTCGTAAATATAAGTACTTAAAACTTCAAATAATATTACAAATACAATATTTTTAGTATCAGTGGGATTTTCTGAATGTAAACATAATAGCGGATTCATCTCAATTGTATAAAAGATTGCCCACTCTGGCAGGACAAAGTGCATCCTTTAGCTCTGCCACTCAACACACAATTTCTCAAATGAACAGTATATGTGGAATGGAGTGTCTTAACTAGAGATCGCAATATCGGACCATTCAAGCAAAACCGGGATTTTCGATATCGACTTCAGAAAAATCCCGGGATCCCGGTTTTTTCGATATTTTCGGGATTTGAAAAATTATTATATAGGTATTTTCAGGGAAGTTGTACATTAAATTATATTTACTAAATAAAACATTTTTTTATTATAATAAACAAAAACTAAACAAAACTAGCTTCACGCTGTATCCCTAGCGATGTAATCAGAGAGAACGGAGCGCCAAACGCTACGGTCTCTACATACCTTTTTCGCCTCGTCCTCTGTCATTAATCTTTTCATACATACCCTCCGGGAGGTCCTCATGCTTTTTACGTGACCTTCTTCCAGATACTGTGTTTTTGCAGGTCAACCGAGGTCTCCCCCTACCTCTCTTACCACTCACTTTTCCATCATAAATCTTTTTTGCCATTCTTTCATCACTCATTCGTTCGACGTGCCCAAACCAGCTGAGCACGTTCTTCTTCATTCTCACCATGACATCCTAGCTAGTACCTGCCATTCTGCGTACCTCTTCCTTGCGGATTCGATCAGCTAAGTTGACTCCGCATATCCTACGAAGAGATCGCACAGCATTCATCTTTCTTTCAGTCTTCTTCTGTAATACTCACGTTTGGCTGCCGTATAACAAAGTCGGTACCAAAACTGCATTGTGCACGTCCAAACGCGCAGCGGTGCTGACGTTTTGCCGTCTCATCAATGCAGCTAAAGCTCCGTTAATCCTGTTACCGGCAGCAATACGCCTTTCCACATCCATCTTCTATCTTCTATTTCTACTGAACATACTTCCCAAGTATACCACTTCATTCACTTGTTCTAATATCTTACCATTTACACTGATCTTGCATTCCGTCCTTTCTTCATCTCTTTCAAAAATCAGAACCTTTGTTTCAGAGTGGTGACACCCTTCTTTCAGAGTGGTGACCATTGCCTGCATCGCATTCTGATGATGCAGTAAGCACTGCATCATCTGTGTACAGCAGACAATTAACATTCAGGTCACCTACTTTCACTCCTATGTCACTTTGTTTCACTCCTTGGAGACAGCTATCGAAATACAAATTGAACCGCCAAGCTGACATGGCGCACCTTGTTTAACACCCGATCGGATGTCAAACCAGGGCGACATGCCAGCTCCTTCTCGCTCGCAGGCTGAGTGATCTCTGTAAAGAGACTTTACAGCCTGCTGCAAGGGTCCGTTCACATTGTACCGGGGTAGTATCTCCCATAATCTCGCTCTTACAACTCTGTCAAACACCTTTTCCAAGTCCACAAAAGCACAGAATTTTTTTTGGTTAACAGCCAAAATTTTTTCTGTGATCATGCGGAGGGGAAAGATTTTATCCATACACCCTCTTCTCCAGGTCTAAAGCCTCCTTCGGCCTCCCTTTTTTTTTTTTTTTTTTTTTTTTTTTTTTTTTTTTTTTTTTTTTTTTTTTTTTTTCGTGAGGAAATCCTGTTACGGATACCGGCCCGAGTGGGGACTCGAGCTCGGTTATGTGGGGCTCGCGGACTGGCAGATGTTAGGCCGTCCGAATACCCACTAAAACCTCACGGTGCTCCTCCTCGACCGCCACTGGCCGCGAGACGCGGGGACAAGAGTCTTCCGCGAAACGCGGCGGCGGGAGCCTGCAAGGCACGTCGCGGAGTCAAGGGTGGTGGGCACCCTCGACGGCCTGCTCGGAGTAGCGCGCGGGAGCAACCTGCGCGCGACTACTCGGGCCAGGTTTGTAGGCGGCCAGCTTCCCCAAGCTGACCGCCCTCTGGCTCATTAGGGCGGAAGGCGGCGATCGTGTGCCGCCCTCCGGCGACCCGGTCTCTTACGGCGGATGGCGAGTTCGGCAGAAGCCTCCCTCGCCCGTTCCGCAGACTCCTTCTCGAGCACCACTGCCTCGCAGAAGGAGGAGACCGCATCCCACGACGTCTCGCTGCCGGCCATGGCCTTGACCACGGCCGGCAGGGAGAGGTCGTCCCCTATGACGTCGCGCAGAGCGCGACGTTGAGACGCCCAGGCTGTGCACACCTCCAACGTGTGCTGGGCCGTCTCATCGAGGCAGTCGTCGCAGTGGTGGCAGCGAGCGTCGGGCTCCCTCCCGGCGATCCGACACAGGTAACCCCCGAAGCAACCATGCCCCGTGAGTACCTGTGTCGTGCGGAAGGTTAGGACGCCGTGACGCCGCGCTAACCACTGGCGGAACACTGGACGAACAGCCTCGATCGTCAACCGGCCGGCAGTTGGTGTCGCCAGCCGGGATTCCCACACTTGTAATGCGGCTTCCCGCTCCTCCTCGGTGCGTGCTGGGCTTGCCGCGGCCCCGGACGCGAGGCCCCGACGCCGGCAATAGGCCAACGCCAGAGACGTCGCGTCCAGGTCCCACGGCACGACTCCGGCCAGCACGCACGCTGCCTCACCGGAGATGGTCCGATACCCCCGTATCGCCCGGATGGCCATCACCCTCTGCGCACGTCGCAGCAGGGCGATGTTTTGCCGATCCAGGGCGTCCGCCCATACGGGAGCGCCGTAGAGGGCCATCGATCGGACCACTCCGGTGTACAGCCGACGGCTCGAGGCGCTCGGCCCGGCGACATTGGGCAAAAGGCGCGCCAATGCCGCCGCCGTCTTCAGCAGTTTCGGGGCCAAGGATGTAAAGTGGCCCCGGAAACTCCACCGACCGTCCAGAACAAGTCCGAGGTACTTCATGCTCCTCTTGACATCTATTCTGATGCCACCGACGACGATGTGGGCATCTGCTGGTGGGCCCTTTCGAGGAGCGTGGAAGTATAATGCCTCAGACTTGTTCAGGGCAACCTCCAACCCTAACCTCCTAATTCGGCCGACGACGTCGGCCACTCCGGCCGTTGCGAGTATTGCTGCCTCGCGATAATTCCTCTGCTGCGCCAAGACCAGCGTATCATCGGCGTAGCAGAGGACTCCAACTCCTCGTAGGGTGTCGCCTCTTAACACCCAGTCGTACCCGATGTTCCACAGGAGTGGCCCAAGAACCGAGCCTTGTGGAACACCGCACGACACTCCGTACTCCACCCACTCTCCTCCAGGAGCCGGAAAGGTCACAGACCTCCCGGACAGGTAAGCCCCGATGACGCGGCGCAGGTATGGAGGCACGCGGTGATAGATAAGTGCCTCTTCAATGCAGGGCCAGGGCAGGGAGTTGAAGGCGTTGGCGATGTCTAAAGACACCGCCAAGACTCCATCGCCCCGGGCCACCGCCTCCTGCGCATGGGACTTCACCTTCAGTATGGCATCCACCGTCGAGCGCCCACTGCGAAAGCCATACTGCTGGTCCGAGAGATTTGGACCTGTCCGCTCCAAGTGGTGTTGCAACCTCCTCGTCACAACACGCTCGAAGAGCTTGGCGATCTCGCTCAAGAGCACAATTGGCCTGTAGGCGGAGGCTGAATCCGCCGGGCGTCCCTTCTTCTTGATGAGGACTAACCTGCCTGTCTTCCACCGCTGTGGAATTATGGCTTGAGCCAGACAGGCAGTGAATAGTCCTCGCACTCTGGGCCCAAGGGTCTTAAGGGCCAAAGTTAACGCCCTCCCGGGAACGCCATCAAGGCCAGGTGCGGTGCTCTTGCTGCGAGATCGGCGAACTGCCTCCTCGAGCTCTTCCTCCTCCACCTGTGGTGCGACACTGTCCTCCTCCTCTTGCGGTGCAGGGCGGGCCATAGAAGGTGGTGAAAAATTGGCCCGCTGCGGGAATAGTGACGACAGAACCCCTCGGAGGACATCCGGTTGGAGTGTCTGCGTCAGTGGCGGAGCCCAAGCCCGTAGCTTACCAAGTACCATACGGTATGGCGTGCCAAACGGGTCTTGGTCTATCCCCGCAATCATCTGGTCGTGCGATTCGCCTTTCACACGACCGATTTCTTCCTGCAACCGCGTTCTCGCCTCGACATACACCTGGTACAGACGGTCTTCCTCCTCCTGGACCTTCTGTACCCGCCTACGATAGTGGCTGTACTGGCGTCTCGCGTCAACGCAGATGTCACGCAGTTGCGCGACCTCCCACGACCACCAGTACACCTGCCGCCGCTGAGGGCGGCGCCTGGAACGGGGCATTGCCGCGTCACAGATACGCGTCAACGCCCCCTGCGCCCAGGATGCGGCGTCTTCTGCAGACGCCAAGCTCTGGGGCAGCCAGGATTCCACTATCGCGGCCTCCTCCAACAATTGCCTGTCGAGGCGACCCAACTGCCACCGCGGTCCGTACTCTCGCGAGGTTGGACTGGGGGTTGGTTGCACCGCTGAATGTGTGGAGATCTCGTACAAGATGTAGAGGTGATCCGAGAGAGTCTCCACATCATCCAGCACTCGCCAACCCCGAACACGACGCGCTAGGGCCGGGCTCGCGAACGAAACGTCCACGACGGATCCGCCCAGCCTTCGCACGCAGGTGTTCTTCGTCCCCCGGTTGAGTACAGACAATCCGGTGGCAATTACCCACTCGGACAGTGTCACACCACGTACAGTCGTCGTTGCGGAGCCCCACACGCTGGACTTCGCGTTGAGATCGCCCGCGACCAGCACCTCCGCCGGACTAAATCGTTCTACCATTTCCCCCAATCGAATGAGAAACTCTTCAAACTCCGCAAGAGTTCGATTGGGGGAAAAGTAGACCCCTACGTCATACCCCTACGTACATTGTAATAGAACTTGGTCAGTTTGTCTGTTTGTCTGTGAATTTGTTCACGATAATCTCAGAAACGGCTTAACCGATTTAAATCCTTTTTTTGTTTGCATTTTGGCAATCTGCCCTTAAATATTTAATATTAGTTTTATTTTAATCAGCTTCACGCTGTATCCCTCACACAGCAGGTTAGGCAGAGGAATCCTAGTATTAAGACACTCCGTTCCCCACTTCCTGCCGAATTCTGGAGGCATTGCGTGTTCTCGTTCTTTCGTGTCCTCGTTCGCTCGACACCAGAGCGAAGAAATGGAAATATAAATTTAAGTAAATATTTCATCTCCTCGAGTGGGGATCGAACCCACAACCAGTCGGTTTTACAGTCACACTTCGTGCCGCTGCGCCATGACTGACCTCAACTGGACTGGACTTTATTTTAATCGGTTCACACAAAGTTAAAACCAGATCCACGCTTTATCCCGCCTTAGCAGGGTAAAGATTATGAGATTATGTTAAGTGTTAAGATATTGCGTATAATGTGTGACTGATGTGCGAAATGAAAATATTATTAAATTATAATTCAATCCTCCAAGTGGGGACCCACACCAGTCGCGTTACAGCCACAACTTTGGCCTTTAACAAAGAAGAGAAGAGAAGCGGCGGTTTCCCTTTGATAGGTGTATGTGTGCGTGCGTCGTTCTTGACAAATTGTATTTTATTTTACAACGATAATTTTATTATTTATTCGCGGCTTTGTCCGCTTGAATTACATGATTACTCTTTTAAGAAATATAGATATTACAAACAGCCTTAACTAATAATTAATTGATTTGGATAAGTACTCACGATATTATTTGCAAAATAACTTATCTAGCTCCTGTACAGTTATTAAATTAGTAATATATAAATAAAATAAAAAAATAAAAAGCCTTTTATTTCTTGCTAAATTACAGTTTGAAAATTAAAGAGTAAACAAAAGATAAAATGTATATGTTACTTAAATATTATATAAAGTATATATGTATGTTTTTAAATCTTTTAAATAATATTTATTTAATTATTTTTAAATATATATATATATATATATATATATATATATATATATATATATATATATATATATATATATATATATATATATATATATATATCTATTATCTCTATTATAAAGATTATATATATATATAATCTTTTAAATAGTATTTATTTAATTATTTTTAAATATATATATATATATATATATATATATATTTAAAAATAATTAAATAAATACTATTTAAAAGATTTAAAAACATACATATATAGTTTATATAATATTTAAGTAACATATACATTTTATCTTTTGTTTACTCTTTAATTTTCAAACTGTAATTTAGCAAGAAATAAAAGGCTTTTTATTTTTTTATTTTATTTATATATTACTAATTTAATAACTGTACAGGAGCTAGATAAGTTATTTTGCAAATAATATCGTGAGTACTTATCCAAATCAATTAATTATTAGTTAAGGCTGTTTGTAATATCTATATTTCTTAAAAGAGTAATCATGTAATTCAAGCGGACAAAGCCGCGAATAAATAATAAAATTATCGTTGTAAAATAAAATACAATTTGTCAAGAACGACGCACGCACACATACACCTATCAAAGGGAAACCGCCGCTTCTCTTCTCTTCTTTGTTAAAGGCCAAAGTTGTGGCTGTAACGCGACTGGTGTGGGTCCCCACTTGGAGGATTGAATTATAATTTAATAATATTTTCATTTCGCACATCAGTCACACATTATACGCAATATCTTAACACTTAACATAATCTCATAATCTTTACCCTGCTAAGGCGGGATAAAGCGTGGATCTGGTTTTAACTTTGTGTGAACCGATTAAAATAAAGTCCAGTCCAGTTGAGGTCAGTCATGGCGCAGCGGCACGAAGTGTGACTGTAAAACCGACTGGTTGTGGGTTCGATCCCCACTCGAGGAGATGAAATATTTACTTAAATTTATATTTCCATTTCTTCGCTCTGGTGTCGAGCGAACGAGGACACGAAAGAACGAGAACACGCAATGCCTCCAGAATTCGGCAGGAAGTGGGGAACGGAGTGTCTTAATACTAGGATTCCTCTGCCTAACCTGCTGTGTGAGGGATACAGCGTGAAGCTGATTAAAATAAAACTAATATTAAATATTTAAGGGCAGATTGCCAAAATGCAAACAAAAAAAGGATTTAAATCGGTTAAGCCGTTTCTGAGATTATCGTGAACAAATTCACAGACAAACAGACAAACTGACCAAGTTCTATTACAATGTTAATTGTAATATCTTCCATGTACAGACACCGATGAGTTAGGATTTTATTGTAAGTATCGATAAGTTGTGTTTTTATTTCAAAAATTCAATTGAAGATTCTCATGGGAGGTACGAAAATGCAACCTAAAGTTTTAATAAATTTCTCATTAAAAATCTTCATTGCGTTGCAAACATACATTATAGGTATATCAAAACACGAACATAATTCAGTGTGTTAATTAAATAATTTCGTGGTTTCAGCGGGCGAAGCCGCGAGCGAGTCACTAGTATATAATAATATTTTTTTTGTTTTAAATATGTTAAATATTATATCTATAAGATACTTTTGATAAATATTATTACTAAACGGATTTATTATGAAACTATTATATTATTATACTAAGTCAGCGGGAGCAAATGGAGTTACTGCCGAGATTTTCAAATATGGTGGGCTACGCATCTTGGACTTGTTCTGGTTTTTGTGCAATTTATGCTGGAAATCAGGGGAAGTCCCAGATGATTGGCAAGGTGCGGTCATCGTGCCTTTGTATAAAGGCAAAGGTTCACAGATAGACTGCGCAAGCCATAGGCTATCAGTATGATTAGCTTAGGTATAACGTTTATGCTAAAGTTTTAGCAAGAAGAATGCAATAGAGATCTGAAAGGTTGTTGTGGGAGGCCGAAGGAGGCTTTAGACCTGGAAGAGGGTGTATGGATAAAATCTTTCCCCTCCGCATGATCACAGAAAAAATTTTGGCTGTTAACCAAAAAAAATTCTGTGCTTTTGTGGACTTGGAAAAGGTGTTTGACAGAGTTGTAAGAGCGAGATTATGGGAGATACTACCCCGGTACAATGTGAACGGACCCTTGCAGCAGGCTGTAAAGTCTCTTTACAGAGATCACTCAGCCTGCGAGCGAGAAGCAGCTGGCATGTCGCCCTGGTTTGACATCCGATCGGGTGTTAAACAAGGTGCGCCATGTCAGCTTGGCGGTTCAATTTGTATTTCGATAGCTGTCTCCAAGGAGTGAAACAAAGTGACATAGGAGTGAAAGTAGGTGACCTGAATGTTAATTGTCTGCTGTACACAGATGATGCAGTGCTTACTGCATCATCAGAATGCGATGCAGGCAATGGTCACCACTCTGAAACAAAGGTTCTGATTTTTGAAAGAGATGAAGAAAGGACGGAATGCAAGATCAGTGTAAATGGTAAGATATTAGAACAAGTGAATGAAGTGGTATACTTGGGAAGTATGTTCAGTAGAAATAGAAGATAGAAGATGGATGTGGAAAGGCGTATTGCTGCCGGTAACAGGATTAACGGAGCTTTAGCTGCATTGATGAGACGGCAAAACGTCAGCACCGCTGCGCGTTTGGACGTGCACAATGCAGTTTTGGTACCGACTTTGTTATACGGCAGCCAAACGTGAGTATTACAGAAGAAGACTGAAAGAAAGATGAATGCTGTGCGATCTCTTCGTAGGATATGCGGAGTCAACTTAGCTGATCGAATCCGCAAGGAAGAGGTACGCAGAATGGCAGGTACTAGCTAGGATGTCATGGTGAGAATGAAGAAGAACGTGCTCAGCTGGTTTGGGCACGTCGAACGAATGAGTGATGAAAGAATGGCAAAAAAGATTTATGATGGAAAAGTGAGTGGTAAGAGAGGTAGGGGGAGACCTCGGTTGACCTGCAAAAACACAGTATCTGGAAGAAGGTCACGTAAAAAGCATGAGGACCTCCCGGAGGGTATGTATGAAAAGATTAATGACAGAGGACGAGGCGAAAAAGGTATGTAGAGACCGTAGCGTTTGGCGCTCCGTTCTCTCTGATTACATCGCTAGGGATACAGCGTGAAGCTAGTTTTGTTTAGTTTTTGTTTATTATAATAAAAAAATGTTTTATTTAGTAAATATAATTTAATGTACAACTTCCCTGAAAATACCTATATAATAATTTTTCAAATCCCGAAAATATCGAAAAAACCGGGATCCCGGGATTTTTCTGAAGTCGATATCGAAAATCCCGGTTTTGCTTGAATGGTCCGATATTGCGATCTCTAGTTAAGACACTCCATTCCACATATACTGTTCATTTGAGAAATTGTGTGTTGAGTGGCAGAGCTAAAGGATGCACTTTGTCCTGCCAGAGTGGGCAATCTTTTATACAATTGAGATGAATCCGCTATTATGTTTACATTCAGAAAATCCCACTGATACTAAAAATATTGTATTTGTAATATTATTTGAAGTTTTAAGTACTTATATTTACGAAACAATTACTCTACTCAATTCTTCAACAAATTCAAGTGCAGTTTCAGATTTTTTTGGCAAAAACGAAAAATAAGGGCAGCTATCTTATTTTACACCTACATATATACATTTACGTATATAAGTAGTTAAATAATTTAGTTATATGTTTTAATCCTTCAATCAGTGCATATGCAGCATAGCCTGAAAACACATTACCGACAGAAAAATATCGATAAAAACCAAATATATTTATTCAATCTTCACAAAACAATATTAGCATCAGATAAATAATTAAAATTGCAATTCTGCCGGCATATCAACACCATTTAGAGCGGCAACAATATTATTAGCAGTGAGCACACTCATATTGTTTTCAGTATCTATAGTGGCACTGCCTATATGAGGCAGGACTACACAGTGGCTTAGTTTAAATAATGGACTATCCAAAGGCAGAGGTTCAGGAGTTGTCACGTCCAAGCCTGCCACCCAAATATTCTTATTTTGTAACGCTTCAATCAAGGCATTTTGATCTACTATAGTACCACGACTAATATTAATGAAGACAGCACTTTTCTTCATCTTATCAAATTCACATTTATTAAACATTTCCTTTGTTTCTGGTACAAGTGCTATACAGCATATCACAAAATCACTCTCTGATAAAAGCTCATCAAAGGGAACTTTAATAGCACCTACTTCTTTAGCTTCTTCTCTCACACTGCGGTTGTAATATAATATTCTTGAGGTATTGAATGATTTCACTCGTTTTGCAACAGCTTGGCCTATTTTTCCAAAGCCGACAATTCCTACAGTGGATCCGGATAGGCCTGGGCCTGTCATCCATGTGGGTGCCCAAGATACCCAGCCACCTGTCTTAGCTTCGTGCTGTGCTTCAGGCAGACGTCTTGATGTTGATAATAGTAGTGCCACCCGAAAAAAAAAATAAAACATCCTACTGGCAAAAAATAGTAGATAAGGATTTTAATTAAAAGTTAATTAAGTTTATAACTCAGATAAATTTGGTAATGATGATGAGAATCAAAATTCTCATCATCATTACCAAATTTAGTGGTAGTGGAACCTAGTGTTAAAACACTTTGTTCCCCACTTTCCGCCGAGTTTTGGAGGCTTTGTCCGCTTGAATTACATGATTACTCTTTTAAGAAATATAGATATTACAAACAGCCTTAACTAATAATTAATTGATTTGGATAAGTACTCACGATATTATTTGCAAAATAACTTATCTAGCTCCTGTACAGTTATTAAATTAGTAATATATAAATAAAATAAAAAAATAAAAAGCCTTTTATTTCTTGCTAAATTACAGTTTGAAAATTAAAGAGTAAACAAAAGATAAAATGTATATGTTACTTAAATATTATATAAACTATATATGTATGTTTTTAAATCTTTTAAATAGTATTTATTTAATTATTTTTAAATATATATATATATATATATATATATATATATATATATATATTTTATTGTTTTACAAGAACTCCTCTCAATGGAAGAAAAAGGCCTCCTCCAGAGACCATGACATGACCATTGTTCTTTATACATAATGTGTTTTTATGGTATTTTTTTCTAATGTTTGCAAAAGTTTCTGTTTCCTCTGGAGGGTTTTTGATCTTCCACGGGGACCAGCCGGCTTGGAAGATGTAATTTTGTGGTCGTTTTTATTTGTACTATGTTTTCCGTGGGAGAGGGCGGTCGTTGTTATTGCTTAGTATTTTTATTAGTTTGCTTGTTCGATATATTGTTTTGGTTGTCAGCGGTTTGATTTTTAGCTGTTAAATTAGTAACATATATTATTAGTTAAATATATAATTGATATACAGAATATACGTAGAAAGCACGTTTTTAGGCATTTTTATATAATCTATAAAATAATCAACATTTTCGGTCTAGTTCAAGTCGTACTCATGCCCCGAGAGTTTTGTACCAGTTTCATGAATGGAGATACACCAAAAGAATAACTAATTAAGTGGTAATTTTATATCAAATTAAGTACAGATTAAAATTTGTACCTAATGGTTGTTTTCTGTGACACAAATACAATAAGTATTCAATTTTTGAAAAATAATTTTGGAATTTTCCTTTATACGTGCCGTAAATTTTAACTTCTTAACAAATTTCGTAATTGTATATCAACGGGAAGTACCCTATAGTTATGAAAGAAAATGCGACAAAAAACGAAGCATAAACCCTCATTTCATCGTCATTTGATTGCGATGATTGAGAAGATAGATTTTTTGTGCTCTAAGGGAATATAGACTTGAACATTGAGGTATCTAACCTTTAACCGATCTTGTACAAAATAGTCTTGACAGACGGACAAACAACAAAGTTATCTTATAAGAATTTTGAGGTATGTACCCTAAAATACCCTTGGCACATACATACATGCAACATACAGGTGCAATAGTGCAATGTCGGTACGTGTTGCTTGTAAGTTATGAAATAATACTGCGGGATATTTTTATAAACAGTATCAGAGCATTTTTTTCTTGAGATTTTGTCTTTCATAAACGAACAAACGGTCAGTCCGTTCGTTCGTTTATGAAAGAAGTATTAGAACCTATTCAAAATATTTCTTTGAATATTATCACTGTGTTAAATAATTTCGAATTAAGCTAGACTGTTACGAAGGTAATCTTCACCAACAATTGAATGTAGTTTACTTTGTAGTTAGTACTATGAACAATTGTACTTTAAAAATACGTAAATTTATCAACAGTCAAATAAATAAGACGTTTCTAAAGTCATTCTTTTGGACTTACAATTGAACTGAACCATTCGAACATTGTTAGAAAAATACTACTATGTTTATGTTAAGTTTATTATAAGTATAGATTACACTTACATGACGTAATTAACGTTAAGCAAATAATAACTCAACAATATAATAACATTCATTATTATATGTAGTCATTGCGTATGTTTCTTTTTTTTTTCAAATATAAATATCTTTAAAACTTTAAGTAACTTTTTCCAAACTATATTTTCTTTTATGCACAGTGCCATCTATTTAAGATCCCATCGCAATTGGTGATAGCGTTACGTGTATGAAAGAGAGTATCAAGATTTGTTAGTACCTACTATTTTTGTGAATAGATAGCGTTACTTGTACCGATTTTTTACTATCTCAAATATTAAGTTCTTGAAAACTTAAATACTTATATCTTTTGATAGAGTGAAGCGATTACAATGAAATAAACACTAAAAGCTACCTTGATTTATTTGTAATTTTTATGTATAAAAGTTGCTTAAATTTATTGTGTACTTTTTACGTGATACGTGTTCACATAAACCGACAAACAGACAAAAATTCCAAAAAAGTTGTAAATGGATTCTGTTAATTATCCTTTAACACCCTGGCTAATTTTTTTTTAAATATTTTCAATGTACAGAAACGACTTTTCTACAGATTTATTATAAGTATAGATAATATATTAATCAACATTAACGAAAAATAATAATGACACCTGGAACATCGACGAGCAAGAACAGCGTGCAACAAAGACGCGCAATAAGAAAATACGGTATTCGTGCGTTCGTTGGTCGGGCCGGTTGGTTAATGTTATAAAATTCCGGATTTTGAGGAAAACTCATCGTTAACTTTTGCCGATGTATGATATGTATAATTGCCGGAAAAATGTACTCTCCATACATTTTCCGGGTCGCTCCAAATTATCGAGCTCAACCGATCTTTTGCGCTATAGTAAGCTTGAGAAGATGGAAGAATTTCTTGCCAGTAAAAGCTAAAATATCCTCAGCTCAAACTCTACTCATTTCTATATTCGATTTTACTAAATCATGTTACTTTCATTTATCTCAAGAATTACTTAGTAAGCTTGAACGGACTGAGGACCGAGTGACTCTTTGGACTGTGGAAGTACGATCGCAAACACATTACCGTACTTAACTCAAATGGCTACCCGTAAAAGGCCGGCGACACCTACATTCCATTACCCTCCTTTATCATGATATCGTCACGTCACTCTTTCGTACCTCAAACGAATTAAGGTCTCGGGGTCGAACACCATTCACTCCGCTGCAGTAGATTCCGTAACAAGAAGTAACTTGAAATTCCTTTATCGCGTACGAAATGCTATGAAGACTCTTTTATTATTAAATTTGCCCAGTAATTATAGGCATTCACAGACTGTGGGTTTATTTAAATTCAGATTTAAAAACTACTATCTAAAACAGTACTCTTAGTCCGACCATATTATGTGCGCTATACATATTATGTAGATGTGTATGTAAGTATTGTATATTTACTTATTTAGAAAAATACTTATTTAGTAAACGTATAAAAATTTGAACGTAGCGGGACTAGAACTCGAGCCTCTTCTAAGCCGACCAGTCGCTCTGACCACTAAGTCATACGTTCTCATCAAGCTACGTCGAAATTTTTATATGCTCTTACAACTTATTTTTGTTGTTAGTATATCTGCAGAGAGATTTTTACAAATTCCCGTTACCCAAAAATAATTATCTATTTATTAAATTTCCTAAGTGTGGAATAACACAAAAAATATTAAAAATATTGTATATTTGTATGTTTGCATAGTGATATATATTTCGTTTGTATTAAGTTTTACCCGACTGCTAAGGAATATTTTTATATCGTATGCGTATGTTGTATGTATGTGTGTATGTATGTAATATTTTTTATTACCTTATGTCTCCAGAACCGCTGATCGGATTTACATAATTGAGGTATCGTTAGATATCGTCTTTTAGCAGCCCAAGTGTTCTTAGATCACCTACGTTAAAAAAAGTAATCATAGCGGTTGTGGGGGGCCATTGGAAAAAAAAAATTGGTTTCGAATACCAAAATATGTTTATTAAATTCAAGAGCTCATTACGAGAATTTCAAAAAGGTATATAATGATTATCATTACCATAATAAATTCTAACAAAAAAGTGAAAAATAAAAAAATATTTATAAAAACCCCCGATTGTATAAAACTATAAAGAAAATGAAGAAGTCCAATAGTTTATTAGAATTAACAGTCGGGACCTCTTTAAATTATGCGGCGTTCCTGGTAAAGATTTTATTGATTGAAGATTTGAGGCCGGTCGTGGCGCAGCGGCACGAGGTGTGACTGCAAAAACCGACTGGTTGTGGGTTCGATCTCGAGGAGATGAAATATTTACTTAAATTTATATTTTCATTTCTTCGCTCTGGTGTCGAGGTTAAGCGCGGCGTTGAGTTCTGCCACTCAACACGCAATGCCTCCAGAATTCGGCGGAAAGTGGGGAACGGAGTGTCTTAACACTAGGTTCCCTCTGCCTACCCTGCTGTGTGCGGGATACAGCGTGAAGCTAATTTAATTTAATTTTTTTTTTAATCACTTATAAGTCCCAACTGTTAATCCTAATAAATATTGGGCTTGTTTATTTTCTGTTTAGTTTTATGCTGTCGGGGATTTTGTTTTTATAAATATTTATTTATTTTTATATCTTTAAGTTTGTAATTAGGCCCTGATACTTTTTTCACCTTTCTGCCTTTTTGCTCTATCATATTCTGTTTTATTTTGATAATCACCTGGAAGAGATCACTTGTAGTGATAAGGCTGCCATTGCACATATTATATTAGCTGTTATAAATGTATGTATTTTCTGATGATTTGCTAATTATTTTGCGTGCAATATTTTTTTTTTATTGTTACTTTAATCTTAGGGAAAAAATGGTTAAATAAATAAAACATTTAAATGAATTAAAACCTTCACATTAATAATTTATTTATATGTACAGCATAATAATAAAAACTTAAAACAAATGTTCAATCATTGTGCTCATGCTGCGCTTCTGATTCCCGCCAATTATTTTGTATCATTTCAACTATCATTTTCCACCATTTTGACTCCATGAAGTAATATATTGAACAAACAATAATAAATAACCATGATAATATTAGAAAATAATCTGTTTCCTTCTCGACTACACTTGACACTGGACCTTGAAAGTCTTTAGACGTAACCAAAAGAACCTGAGGATTTTGTCCAGTAATGGCATGAACAAATTTACTAAATAAGTGAATATTGTATTCTGTTCCATTGAATTTACCAACTGGTCGACCATTGTGGAACATTTTTAGTGTTGGCACCCCCACTATTCCATATTGAGCAGCATATTGACCAGTTTCATGAATGGAGATACACCAAAAGAATAACTAATTAAGTGGTAATTTTATATCAAATTAAGTACAGATTAAAATTTGTACCTAATGGTTGTTTTCTGTGACACAAATACAATAAGTATTCAATTTTTGAAAAATAATTTTGGAATTTTCCTTTATACGTGCCGTAAATTTTAACTTCTTAACAAATTTCGTAATTGTATATCAACGGGAAGTACCCTATAGTTATGAAAGAAAATGCGACAAAAAACGAAGCATAAACCCTCATTTCATCGTCATTTGATTGCGATGATTGAGAAGATAGATTTTTTGTGCTCTAAGGGAATATAGACTTGAACATTGAGGTATCTAACCTTTAACCGATCTTGTACAAAATAGTCTTGACAGACGGACAAACAACAAAGTTATCTTATAAGAATTTTGAGGTATGTACCCTAAAATACCCTTGGCACATACATACATGCAACATACAGGTGCAATAGTGCAATGTCGGTACGTGTTGCTTGTAAGTTATGAAATAATACTGCGGGATATTTTTATAAACAGTATCAGAGCATTTTTTTCTTGAGATTTTGTCTTTCATAAACGAACAAACGGTCAGTCCGTTCGTTCGTTTATGAAAGAAGTATTAGAACCTATTCAAAATATTTCTTTGAATATTATCACTGTGTTAAATAATTTCGAATTAAGCTAGACTGTTACGAAGGTAATCTTCACCAACAATTGAATGTAGTTTACTTTGTAGTTAGTACTATGAACAATTGTACTTTAAAAATACGTAAATTTATCAACAGTCAAATAAATAAGACGTTTCTAAAGTCATTCTTTTGGACTTACAATTGAACTGAACCATTCGAACATTGTTAGAAAAATACTACTATGTTTATGTTAAGTTTATTATAAGTATAGATTACACTTACATGACGTAATTAACGTTAAGCAAATAATAACTCAACAATATAATAACATTCATTATTATATGTAGTCATTGCGTATGTTTCTTTTTTTTTTCAAATATAAATATCTTTAAAACTTTAAGTAACTTTTTCCAAACTATATTTTCTTTTATGCACAGTGCCATCTATTTAAGATCCCATCGCAATTGGTGATAGCGTTACGTGTATGAAAGAGAGTATCAAGATTTGTTAGTACCTACTATTTTTGTGAATAGATAGCGTTACTTGTACCGATTTTTTACTATCTCAAATATTAAGTTCTTGAAAACTTAAATACTTATATCTTTTGATAGAGTGAAGCGATTACAATGAAATAAACACTAAAAGCTACCTTGATTTATTTGTAATTTTTATGTATAAAAGTTGCTTAAATTTATTGTGTACTTTTTACGTGATACGTGTTCACATAAACCGACAAACAGACAAAAATTCCAAAAAAGTTGTAAATGGATTCTGTTAATTATCCTTTAACACCCTGGCTAATTTTTTTTTAAATATTTTCAATGTACAGAAACGACTTTTCTACAGATTTATTATAAGTATAGATAATATATTAATCAACATTAACGAAAAATAATAATGACACCTGGAACATCGACGAGCAAGAACAGCGTGCAACAAAGACGCGCAATAAGAAAATACGGTATTCGTGCGTTCGTTGGTCGGGCCGGTTGGTTAATGTTATAAAATTCCGGATTTTGAGGAAAACTCATCGTTAACTTTTGCCGATGTATGATATGTATAATTGCCGGAAAAATGTACTCTCCATACATTTTCCGGGTCGCTCCAAATTATCGAGCTCAACCGATCTTTTGCGCTATAGTAAGCTTGAGAAGATGGAAGAATTTCTTGCCAGTAAAAGCTAAAATATCCTCAGCTCAAACTCTACTCATTTCTATATTCGATTTTACTAAATCATGTTACTTTCATTTATCTCAAGAATTACTTAGTAAGCTTGAACGGACTGAGGACCGAGTGACTCTTTGGACTGTGGAAGTACGATCGCAAACACATTACCGTACTTAACTCAAATGGCTACCCGTAAAAGGCCGGCGACACCTACATTCCATTACCCTCCTTTATCATGATATCGTCACGTCACTCTTTCGTACCTCAAACGAATTAAGGTCTCGGGGTCGAACACCATTCACTCCGCTGCAGTAGATTCCGTAACAAGAAGTAACTTGAAATTCCTTTATCGCGTACGAAATGCTATGAAGACTCTTTTATTATTAAATTTGCCCAGTAATTATAGGCATTCACAGACTGTGGGTTTATTTAAATTCAGATTTAAAAACTACTATCTAAAACAGTACTCTTAGTCCGACCATATTATGTGCGCTATACATATTATGTAGATGTGTATGTAAGTATTGTATATTTACTTATTTAGAAAAATACTTATTTAGTAAACGTATAAAAATTTGAACGTAGCGGGACTAGAACTCGAGCCTCTTCTAAGCCGACCAGTCGCTCTGACCACTAAGTCATACGTTCTCATCAAGCTACGTCGAAATTTTTATATGCTCTTACAACTTATTTTTGTTGTTAGTATATCTGCAGAGAGATTTTTACAAATTCCCGTTACCCAAAAATAATTATCTATTTATTAAATTTCCTAAGTGTGGAATAACACAAAAAATATTAAAAATATTGTATATTTGTATGTTTGCATAGTGATATATATTTCGTTTGTATTAAGTTTTACCCGACTGCTAAGGAATATTTTTATATCGTATGCGTATGTTGTATGTATGTGTGTATGTATGTAATATTTTTTATTACCTTATGTCTCCAGAACCGCTGATCGGATTTACATAATTGAGGTATCGTTAGATATCGTCTTTTAGCAGCCCAAGTGTTCTTAGATCACCTACGTTAAAAAAAGTAATCATAGCGGTTGTGGGGGGCCATTGGAAAAAAAAAATTGGTTTCGAATACCAAAATATGTTTATTAAATTCAAGAGCTCATTACGAGAATTTCAAAAAGGTATATAATGATTATCATTACCATAATAAATTCTAACAAAAAAGTGAAAAATAAAAAAATATTTATAAAAACCCCCGATTGTATAAAACTATAAAGAAAATGAAGAAGTCCAATAGTTTATTAGAATTAACAGTCGGGACCTCTTTAAATTATGCGGCGTTCCTGGTAAAGATTTTATTGATTGAAGATTTGAGGCCGGTCGTGGCGCAGCGGCACGAGGTGTGACTGCAAAAACCGACTGGTTGTGGGTTCGATCTCGAGGAGATGAAATATTTACTTAAATTTATATTTTCATTTCTTCGCTCTGGTGTCGAGGTTAAGCGCGGCGTTGAGTTCTGCCACTCAACACGCAATGCCTCCAGAATTCGGCGGAAAGTGGGGAACGGAGTGTCTTAACACTAGGTTCCCTCTGCCTACCCTGCTGTGTGCGGGATACAGCGTGAAGCTAATTTAATTTAATTTTTTTTTTAATCACTTATAAGTCCCAACTGTTAATCCTAATAAATATTGGGCTTGTTTATTTTCTGTTTAGTTTTATGCTGTCGGGGATTTTGTTTTTATAAATATTTATTTATTTTTATATCTTTAAGTTTGTAATTAGGCCCTGATACTTTTTTCACCTTTCTGCCTTTTTGCTCTATCATATTCTGTTTTATTTTGATAATCACCTGGAAGAGATCACTTGTAGTGATAAGGCTGCCATTGCACATATTATATTAGCTGTTATAAATGTATGTATTTTCTGATGATTTGCTAATTATTTTGCGTGCAATATTTTTTTTTTATTGTTACTTTAATCTTAGGGAAAAAATGGTTAAATAAATAAAACATTTAAATGAATTAAAACCTTCACATTAATAATTTATTTATATGTACAGCATAATAATAAAAACTTAAAACAAATGTTCAATCATTGTGCTCATGCTGCGCTTCTGATTCCCGCCAATTATTTTGTATCATTTCAACGATCATTTTCCACCATTTTGACTCCATGAAGTAATATATTGAACAAACAATAATAAATAACCATGATAATATTAGAAAATAATCTGTTTCCTTCTCGACTACACTTGACACTGGACCTTGAAAGTCTTTAGACGTAACCAAAAGAACCTGAGGATTTTGTCCAGTAATGGCATGAACAAATTTACTAAATAAGTGAATATTGTATTCTGTTCCATTGAATTTACCAACTGGTCGACCATTGTGGAACATTTTTAGTGTTGGCACCCCCACTATTCCATATTGAGCATTAATTCCGTGGTATTTTAGAGCATCCAATGCAACCATTTTAATATTTGGATATGATCTGGCCAATGCATTGAAATGAGGAGCAGCATGAGCACTAAAAGGGCAAGCTCTAGCAAAGAATAATACTAGAACACAGTCTGCCTCCACATCCCGACTCGCTATATCCGGGTTGACTTGTAATAATTTACCCAAGGCTGTGCCATTTATAATTTCTACAGATGGCTCCATTTCTTCACTTTGGTCGTATATTATCTCCTTACATTTGGCTAGTTTCCTTGTTTCATTTAAACTTTGCGTACTGTTCTCAACAGTGACATTGGCAGATGTGACCTGGTTGTAAAGATTTGTTAATGTTTTATTCACATCTGATACTACATTAGAAAGGAGCGATTCTGATTCGTCTACAGTTGAAAAATCACTGTCATTGTCCTCCAGTTGTACATCGGCTTCTTCTTCAATATCAAATTGTAAAGAGCAGGGCCCATCTATAAAACGTAAATCAAATTAATTTCAACTCTGTAACTTAAAATGTTTAATTAATAATAAAACTGATAAGACGCAATAAGATATACACACTTTAAAAACAAATATCTATAATAACACAAATTCGTGAATATATTTTAACCTCGAATTATTGAATATCTTTTAACGACTTCCTGAAATGCGCAGCATACTTAATTTGTAATAGATTAATTTGCATACATTTTTCTGTTTTATATGTAATATAAAAAATCCTTCCGCCTTCAAATTCTTTTAGTTTTACTAAATCATCAAATACTTACTGATAAGTAGTATCATAAAAAATATAACACTTTTTTCTATTATCACTTTCATCTTTGGGGATTTCAAGATTGACTTTTTGGCATTAATAATTCAATAAATTAGATTTTTCAAGCAAATAAATATACAAAACCCCTGAGACCTGTTTACAGTTCTGACATTAGAATGATTGAATGACATTGACATTTGGCATGTTATACAAAATAAAGATAATATATCATGTTTATTTTAAATATACAATGTTTTAATGTGAAAGTGCTTTATTATTTAATAAGAGTTTTCTAATTACTTATAAATATAATTTTTATACTAAATGAAAAAAAAAAACATTAAAATTGGTCATATCATATTTTTTTAGGATTAATAATAGAGTAAGTAGAGTTATTGCAGTATTTTGATTTGTTTAGCTTCACGCGTACATTACAGAATAGGCAGGGGGAACCCGGGTCTTCTAGGGGAACTTAGTGTTGAGACACTCCCGTTTCCCACTTTCCACATAACTCTGGAGTCGGAACTCCATGCCTTGTAACCAGAGCGAGCAAATTAAAATATTTAACATTTCATTTTCTCTAGTGGGGATCGAACCCACAACCAGTCACATGCTTGTGCCCCTGTGCCACAACTGACTTCAATATGATTTTAATGTTAATGGGACTTTTTTCATTTCTAATATTCAAAGAACCGTTATTTACAAATTTCACAGGTAACACAATCGCTTGGAGATGAATACATTTCGTCACATTAGAGGGCGTCAAAATAACATTAATCACAGTCGATATCGACCTTGTACTTTTGCGATCCGATTGCGAACCAATTAGCTTCTTGTCATGTCTGCTATGGTATCCATACTTCACTAATATTATGGATAATATACATTATTTACATAGATGTCTTAATTATCAACTCATTCTAGGTTAAAGGCACACTAAATCTCAATATAGTAGGAAATGACGTATATATGTTGATTATAAAATCAGCCTCACGCTATATCCCGCACACAGCAGGGTAGGCAGAGGACACCTAGTATTAAGTCCCCACTTACTTACCGAGTATGTTGATTATGTTTTATAAAAATACCTTATAAAATGCTGTTTAATGCTGAAATATATATATATACATACAAACCAGTGATCCGCCATCTTTGACGACAATTAGATGTATAAGTATTTATGTGGTTTGCTAATCAAAAGATTGCTTTCCAAGTTAAACTACATGAGTTTTTATTCATTAATATTTAAAGATTGATTGATTTTGATAGAAAGTGGCGTTACCGTAACAAAATTTGTTAAGCATGATGAACTTACACCGACAACACATAACACGCTTAGACAGTTTCCAAGAGGCCCAGGTTCAAATTCCAATTTAACAAAACGAAGAAAAATAGACATTAAAGTTAAATTACATCTTATGACTAGATTTTCAAAATTTTTATTCTCCATAAAATAATTTACCTTTCGTAAAAAAAATCTTCTATCTTGTTAGTACAAATATAGTCACCCTTAAGACACGGTGCCAAGCTCAGAGCGAAACCGACAGTCTACCGCTACATACTACTACATTTCATAGTAGATGTATTTGGGGCGTCTATCGGAATCGCGTGACGTCGCCTCCCGCTATATTGTTATAAATCCGACTCAGTCGTGAAGCGGTCTTCAACGTGATAATCGACCGTTTGATTTAAATAAATATATATAAATAAATAATTTATTTGCAAAGTGGGTTAGTTAGTAAGAGTATGGCGTACAGTTGGGATAGTAGAGTTGCTTTTGTGGTGCGCTATCTTTATGGTAAGTTTATTATTGTATTTATATTAATTTTAATGGAAGAATTTTTAATGGATTTTTAATGGAGGCCGGTCGTGGCGCAGCGGCACGAGGTGTCACTGCAAAACCGACTGGTTGTGGGTTCGATCCCCACTCGAGGAGATGAAATATTTACTTAAATTTATATTTCCATTTCTTCGCTCTGGTGTCGAGGTTGAGCGCGGCGTTGAGTTCTGCCACTCAACACGCAATGCCTCCAGAATCCGGCAGAAAGTGGGGAACGGAGTGTCTTAACACTAGGTTCCCTCTGCCTACCCTGCTGTGTGCGGGATACAGCGTGAAGCTAATTTAATTTTTAATTTTTTTTATATTAATTTTAAAGTGTTGAAATGTTTTAAAAAAATTTATTTAAATCTAAAACTTTTTTAACCTAAGGTTTGGAAGTAAAACTATAAGTTATAAGTTCTTTTAAGTATAGGCACGTCCTATTTACAAGCTTTTTCTTTACGTTTCTGTTTTATCATGTTAGACAGAACCTTAGCCATCGATTGCACATTTCGGTTAAGAAGATACACTGGCACTGTGCCTTCAGCGACTTTTCTTGTGTTTTGACGAACATTTTATCTTCGTGAGCTTTGATTTTCTTTTTCGTTTAAATTGATTGCACGTTTCCTTGTTGAAGATTTTAGCTTTGATACTGTTTAGCTCACGCGCCTTCGTGGCTCTCATGTTAGGTTCGCCAGCTTTTCGCTTCCGTTTCCACTCCTCGAGTCGAGCCTCCTACCGTAAAGCTTTTGCGTTCTGCGGCAAAGTGGTTGCTTTAACTAAAATATTCAATAAAGTCCTAATTATAATCATAAATTTTAAAATATCTTTTTCTGTAAACGTTTTTCAAGAAATATTACAACGTAAAAAGAACAGGCAGAATGTTTCAAATCTATTATCAAAACAATGATTAAGGACCAATATTTATAATCTATAATATTTTACAAATAAGGTAACCGATTCTTTCCCCGTTTTGTCTACGGTTTTGTAACTGCGCTACTCTCCTAAAACATATAAAACCAAAATAAGCGCTGTTAACTGGGGGAATACCTCAATGTCTGTAATGTGAATGATTTGATCTGCACATAGCAGGGAAGTCAGAAGCAATCTAGCCATTCCCATCAAGACACTTCCGTTCTATACTTTCCGAAGAATTTTCGAGGTTTTGTGTGACGGCGGCAGAACTTAGCGCAGCATTTGTCTTGTTACCAGAGTGAAGGAAATGAAAATATTAAATAAAAATAAATCAAATTCAATCAGCTTTACGCTGTATCTCGTGAACAGCAGCAATTACATGTTGTGTGGCGGAAGTAAACTCACGTGTTTTTTAATGTTATATATCCATATAGATATTTACTTATACTTCGGTCATAATAAATACGTGTCTAAGGAAGTAAATTCAAATACATCAACAACTATATGCAATATATATTTCAATACAACTACTACTACTAGCTTCACGCTGTATCCCTAGCGGGGTAGTCAGAGAGAACGGAGCGCCAAACACTACGGTCTCTACATACCTCTTTCGCCTCGTCCACTGTCATCAATCTCTTCATACATGCAACATTTGGGGAGTCCTCATACTTTTTACGTAACCTTCCTCCACGATCTTTGATACTGTGTTTTCGAAGGTCAACCGAGGTCTCCCCCTACCTCTCTTACCGCTCAGTTTTCCATCATAAATCTTTTTTGCCATTCTTTCATCACTCATTCGTTCGACGTGCCCAAACCACGTTCAGCACGTTCGTCAGCACGTTCTTCATTCTCACCGTGACATTCAATACAACAAACACGTACAACATAAATAAACAAACAAACTCACCTACAGACTATTAAAGCTAAAGATTTATCGCGAGTCTCAGAGCCATTACTCAGTTAATTGAACGATATTATATTTTTGACATTGGAATCGGACCAACTTTGTTTTATTTTGCAACAATTTTAAAATGCTCATTAATTTGACATCCAATATATTATGCAAATGCATTTCACTTCTATATTTTAAATTATACGTTGACATCATATATGAATTTAAATATTTTTGAAAGAGTCAACCATACATACATACAGTGTGTTGGTAAGTTTTTTGAGTTGAGTGGCGGAACTCAACGCCGCGCTTTGCTTCGTTACCAGAATGAGATTGTGATAATATTAAAATTTCATTTACCCAAAGTGGTGGTGAAAAAGAAGATTTTGATCTTTCTTTGGAAAAATATTAAAAGTAGATATATTTTAATTATTTTCGAATTTACCGCTGTAGTGAAACAAGATGTAGAGTTGGCTTTTGTCGCCTATCATCCAATATCTCAAAGACGAAAGTTAGAGAAAGAAGTATCTTCATGGGGGTATTTAGAGATATTTTCTTTTTTATTAAATATTTAATTTTCTTCAAATTGAACTAACAACCCCTCGCTTTTGCAGTCGCACGCTTGCGCCACGACCGGCTCCTTTTATTTTTCTGCCGATCCTCCTACGCCCATGAGTGTCTTAACTTGATACCGATTCGGCTACGGCAAAATTTTTCGATATAAGCTACTCTTAAACGTATCCGAAATTATTAAAAAAATATTCCCAATTACAATTTTTAAATGTTTTCTTAAAATGAAAAGAAAGATAAAAACAATATTCGCAATATAAATCTATTAGAGGTCAGTCGTCACAAAGTGTGACTGTAAAATCGAATGGTTGCGGGGAATGAAGTGTCAAAATACTAGGTTCTCCCCGCACTACCCTGCTGTGAGCAGGATACAGCGTATAGCTTTAAAAAAAAAAGACACACGCTTTTTTTCCAAGTTCTTAAAGCATTGCGTATTGGCATAGTGGCGGTACTCAACGCTGCGCTTTGCCTCGACACCAGAGAGAAGAAAATATGAATACTACATATTTAATTTCCTCGAATGGTCATCGAACTAACAACCTGTCGCGTTCACAGTCACACTTTGCGCCCCTGCGCCACGATTTTCCTCATATACATATAAATAAATCTATAATTCAGAATAAAGTGACAAAATAATTTAGTACCGGTGTAAACACGCATGCCATGTAATTGGGCAGTTGGGCAGCTCTCCCGTCATGGACCGCGATCTCTTCTTCGGCGTCGTCATCAATCATTCGACGTCGACTTCAATTTCAGCCAGATTGAAGAAGTAATTAACATCTATTTTCAAATGTCTCAGCCTTCAAAAGTTTAAACGCCTTCGTGAGTTTCGCTTTGATTTGTTATATTTTATTAATGGAAAGTTTTCTTTGATGTAATATCTGCTAAATACAATCTTGTTATATTTGCTTTTATATTTTTAGATATAATATAACCAATCATCGCGGCGCAGCGACACAACTGACGGCTTTAATCGTGGTGTGGATTCGATTCCCACACGGAAGACGAATTATTTTTGTGTCTTCGCTGTGGTTTATGCGCTTCTCAACCCACAACGTCATAAATATAAAAAGACAGAAAGTGAGAAACGGAATGTTTCAATATTAGGTTCACTCTGCCCACGTGCAGGATACATCGTGAGGCAAACAAAAAGTTTGTTATAAATTTAAAAAATGTCATAATTAGGTTATACATTTACATAATTTATGTTTGTATATAATTAATACAAATGTTAACAGTGATCATCTCTTAGAGGTCACTAGACTTAGCAACTCATAATATATATAACCACAAAGTTAAATTTATAAATTACAATTAACAGAATGTAGAGAAATTTGAAGAAAAATTAAATGAAGCCATTTAATTTAAGAGGCTAGAAGTGCCATATAGTACTTTTCACTTTAGTAATAGTAATATAATAAAATTTGACGTTGGCCGTCGTCGCGCAGAGGGCACAAGCGCGCGACTGGAAACAGGGAGTGAAATATTTTATATATGTAACGGGGAACATCCTGACTCTGGTGAAGATACAAAGCGCGGCGATGAGTTCCGTCACTCAACACGCAACCAGATCAAGAATTCGGCGAAACGGGTGAACGGAAGTTACTCGACGAGGAACGGAGTGTCTTAACACTAGGTTCCTAGGTTTCCTCTGCCTCTGTCTCTAAAAAAACCGGCTAAGTGCGAGTCAAACTTGCCCACTCTGGAACATTCGTAGATTGTAGGTCAGCCGGAACTACAACTTATAAAAATTGACATGTATGCACTCATTTTACATAAAATGAATTACAAATATAAGTTTGTTATGTTTTTCACTTCTCGGATTTTGACCAAATTTGATCACTGTAGGTCCACGGGAAGTACATACATAGTGCAACAAAATCAATGAATTTTGATTGCGTTGCCTGATATTATTTTAAGCTTGATACCTTTCTTTATGTTGTCTTGATAAATGTTCTTGATAGACGGACATGGGCGTAGTACGAGGGAGGACCGGGTGGTCCGTGCCCTACCCTAGAAATTTTACTAACAAAAATTCGGCCGGAAAAATAATAAAAAAACAACGTTTACACGGACATATCCGTTCAAAAGTAAAGTCCAACGTCCCAAGAAAATATCTCTAGATACACTAATGTCATCTGTATTGAACAAAGTGACTTATATAAGGCTTCCGTTTTTATATTCTGAGGTACGAACCCTAAAAATAATAATAAGTAAATATAAAACACTTTGAATAATCCAAGGATAATATATTTAGTGTTGCAAATTGAAATAAGCCGCCATTGACATTGAGATGTTGATTGGCAAACGCTGTTACAAATTATAAATCCCCTCGAGCTCAGAGGAGCGCTAACCCAGATAATTGGCTCGCAAATAAAGAAAATTAAAATAAATACTGTAATCCTAATTATAAACGTTTAATTAAAATGGCAGGGTTTTTAAATAGAAATCTTATTGTATACGCACAAGCATGTGACCGTAAATATGAGGATTGTGAGTTCGATTCCCACTCGGAGGAATGAATTGTTATTTATTAGATAATATTTTATTTCTCCGTTCTGGTAACAAGGCAAAGCCGGAACGTAGGAGGTGGAGTGTCTTAACACTTCCATCTCCCGATTTTGCTATATACGGGATATAGCGTGAAACTAAAAAAAACATCATAAAGTATGTATTTAGGTACTAATGATCAATTGGAGCTTCGCTTGCTTAAGCTTGTTGTTATATTACAGATAAATTATCTTCATCTTGTAATAAAAAGCTTTCCATAAATTCTATAAGTTATTCTTATCCGGTCAGCAGTTTTTGCGTGCAAGTGAAACAAACAGTACAGCCTCAAGTTCTTTAGCTGGGCGTAAATTGAATATTTTATGACAGAGTAAAATCTGATACTGCAAATTGTTTAATCAGATCGGAAATCTATCCTTTATTACTAAATGTATTCGTCTAAGACCTGAATTCAGTTAGAGATACACAGACACTAAGAGAGGATATGAAGACTAAACAGAGAATATAGAGTATAAAAAGACCTCGTTACTTGTTAAAATATTTTAGTTCTCTAACTCGTACTACCAACGTAGATTAAAGGTGACATCTAATAAAAGCATAAATCAATACAGATTATCAATAACTTACTTCTCTTATGTCCATACTATAAATAGAGATAAACCAGCTTCACGCCGAGAAAACCTAATGTTAAGACACTCCGTTCCTCACTTTCCGCCAAATTCTGGATTCATTGCGTGTTGAATGGCGGAACTCGACGCCGCGCTTTGCCTCAACTCCAGAGCGAGAAAATGAAAATATAAATTTAAACAAATATTTAATTTCTTCAAGTAGGAATGGAACCCACTATCTTGTGAAATTTAAGTACCCTGCTTATTAATAGTTATATTCACACTCTAAATTGAGATCATAGTGATATAATGATTTGTATAGTTCAAGAATTTGAAACTCTTTAATGAATCATTACATCCAATATCGCGAAGGGCTTGTGTATTTGGCATTTGTATTGAGTAATGGCGGGTTAAAATAATCTCTTACTATTGTTCTCGTCGGCCAAATGGGATTAGTAATTGGTATTGCGACATCTTCTTTAGTGCCTTTTAATATCTAAAAGTGAATAATGTTATATTAAAATGTATGTTTAATAGCTTCACGCTATATCCCGCACACAGCGGGGTAGGCAGAGGGAACATAGTGTTTAGACACTCCGTTCCCCACTCTCTGCCGAATTCTGGAGGCATTGCGTGTTGAGTGGCAGGGCTCAACGCCGCGCTTTGTCTCGACACCAGAGCGAAGAAACGGAAGTATAAATTTAAGTAAATATTTCATCTCCTCGAGTGGGGATCGAATCCACAACCAGTCGATTTTACAGTCACACTTCTTGCCGCTGCGCCACGACTGAACTCAAAATATATGTTTATGCCAGCCAATATTTGCCTTTTCTTGATTTTTTATCGAACTCTGAGGGTTTTAATACGTTAACGTAAAGTTCCAAACAATATGGTCATCAATAGACTGTTTATGACACAATTAAAACTTTATAACTTCACGCCGTATCACGTATTTAGCAGGGAGGGAACCTAGTGTTAAGCCACTTCGTTTCCATAAAGACACTTCTATTTTCACTTTTCATAAAGTGTGACTGTAAACGCGTCAGGTTGTAGGTTCGCTTCTCACTCAAGCAATGAAATACATAATATTTTAATTTTATCGCTTTGATCTCGAAGCTAATCGCGGCGTTGAGTTTCACCAATCAGCACCCAGTGCCTCCATTCGGCAGAAAAATGAGGAAGGTAGTGACTTACCACCAGTTTCCCTCTAGCTATACTGCTGTGCGGGATACTGCGTGAAGCTGTAAAAAAACGGTGCATACGTGCCATATTTCGCTATTGTAACTTCATATTTGATGACAGCCAAATTATATAAACAGGAACTGTATATATTGTAATTTATAGGCACTGGTGTTGCCAAATTACACAAATTGAATGTTTCTTTGGGCCTGCATAGAACAGATATTGACAAGGCGAACGACCAGACGACGACGTCTCGATGAAATTCATTTAAATATTGTATTTATTATATTGACGTTCTTGTGACGCTATTGGGACGTGTTCAGGGGCATGTTTATCTTAAAATTAAAGATAATTTTACGATCTATTTTGATTAAACTGGATTTCGTCAATTCCCGCTTAAAAATCAGATTCACGCTGTATCCCGCACACAGCAGGGTAGGCAGAATGAACCTAGTATTAGGACACTCGGTTCCCCATTTTCTGCCGAATTCTGGATACATTGCGTGTTGAGTGGAGATCGATTGGGGATCGAACCCACAACCAATCGGTTTTACAGTCACACCTCGTGCCGCTGCGCCACGACTGGCCTCAATTAAAGCCCGGACCGATTTCGTTAAACGAAAAGATAAATCAAATAAATTACCAAGTCTCAATCACTTTTAATTATTATATTTCTTACAATTTTTTTTCAGATATCGACAACAATGGCTACCTCGACGCTCACGATTTCCACTGTCTAGCGTTACGAACCTGTGTACTCGAAGGCAAAGGCGACTGTAGCTCGAGTCGTTTACAGAAATACCAACACATCATGCTCAGCCTATGGGAGGAGATCGCCCAGCTGGCGGACTTCGACAAGGTGCCAGACTATGTCGGTTACACTACACAGTATATACACGTAATGGCTTTAGGTGGTAGATGTGGTAGCTGACTGGCTGAGAGATGGGCGATACATGGAAAATGTATTTTAAATTATAATTTCATTAGGTTTTAGGCATGGGCAGAATAGGGGAGCCAGGTAGGCTGGTCCCATCTCGGAATAGTTCTGTGCGCACCTCAACAATTTTATTAACAATGAAATTGTCCTGCAAACTTAAAAAATTATGCTCACAGCTTACACAAACCAATCTGTTTAAAGCTAAATTCGAGGCTCTTGCTTTGAGAAAATACCTATAGATACGCCCATGGTTCTAGGTAATTCAAGCAGGAACAAGAAAACCTAGTGCCTGAACATATCTTATAATTAATTAAGTATATGGAATGTCTATTTAATTAGATAATATAATTATTTAAAAAAAACTCTTCTCAGGTCTGAGGCATTAACTTTAGTGAACTGGTGGTAAATTGACGTTCGAAAAATGAAGCATGTAATTTCTTTTTTTGAATAAAATTATTTGATTTTGACTTATTTATTAGGAATCGCCCATCTTCAATACTAAAAATAAATAATTAAATTACAATACAGCTTTTCAAGCGTATGTTTGAATGAGCATGCAGTATTGTCGTCAGTTTAGATAACTGTTCGTTCTTCAATGCCTTCAAAGTCAAACTATATCTATTAAATATAACAAATAATCTTATTGTTAATTCCTTCTTTAATATTAAAGTATAAGTTCATTAAATATAATATTATCGGCTGTTTTTCGACGATTGGTAGAATAATATTGTATTTCGTAGTTAGATCGTAACAACTACAAGTCACAAACCGTATAACACTTTACACACATATTTTTAAAATTTATTTACATATATATGCATGGTGTTTTCAAATAGCTTATTAATATTACAGTGCATGAGATGAAACAATATTTAAATTTAAAATTTATTTGACGCTTGACGTTTATCTAATCCAATATGGCGTCTTGTCTATGGACCTTTATTTTTTTTAGGACGGCATAGTGACTGTGGATGAATTTAAAAACGCCGTACAAAATAGTTGTATTGGAAAACGGTACGATGACTTCCCCCAAGCTATGAAAGCCTTTATTGAGACTAACTTCCGAATGATAGATATTAACTGCGATGGTATCATTGGTATAGAAGAATACAGATATGATTGTGTGCAGAGGATGGTCGTCGACGACATCAAAGTTATAGATGAAGCGTTTAATTCCTTGTTAAATGTAAGTATGCTTTTGTTGTCCGTCCGTATTTTTATGTGATATTTATTGAGAACGCCATTGCGCAGAGGTATAAGTGTGTGCGACGGTAGTGGATTCGATTCCCACTTGAGTATTTACTCAAAATATTTTAATTTTGCTCACTCTGGCAACGAGGCAAAACGCGCTTTTAAGTTGCGCCACTCAACACTTTACTCCACCAGAGTTCGATGAAAAATGAGAAACAAAAGTATCTTAATGTGCGGGATACAGCGTGAAGCTTTAAATTGTCTTTATTCGCTTGATGGAAACAAGATGTTTAAAGTACACTAGTCCACGTACATAAATGTACCAGTACAAACTAATTAGGAAATCAATTGTAAAGTTACAAATAGATTTTTTCTTTAGTTTACATTTAATTTAGTTCAGTTATTTAAAATAAAACCATCCATATTTAAAAATATATATTAAGCCACGGCCACGGCCACACCAGGCGAGTTACGTGTGTCGACGTAAGATTACGCGATTCTAGGAATACCCCTATTGGCATAACTTGGCAACGCGTTTTAGAATTTATGTCAATGACGATCCTCTTTGGATGCTAAAGCATTTTCTAGACTTCAAGCTATCAGATATCGAAGTGTACGTCGCGTCGGTTACATGTTTTAAGAAATATCTATAAAAAAAATAGAAACCTTCCCAAAATATGGAGGCGTGAATAACATGAATAAATAATAATAATGTTTTGGATTTAGATCAATGATTCTATCTGTTTCGTTTGATACATTTATCATATACAGTAATCAATAAAATGATGGTTATTTTAAAATCATTTAAACCAGTATTTTTTTATACAGTAAAAAACGTATTGAAAGCTTTTAATGCAGCATAGAAAAATACCACTATAGGCATCTACGACATATTTAATATTTATTGTACCTAGGTATTTTTATAGACTTATTTGTATACTAGCGACCCGCTCGCGGCTTCGCCCGCTTATACCACAGAATTATTTACTTAACACACTGAAATATGTTCGTGTTTTGATATACCTATTATGTATGTTTGCAGCGCAATGAAGATTTTTTATGAGAAAGTTATTAAAACTTTAGGTCGCATTTTTGTATCTCCTATAAGAATCTTCAATTGAATGTTTGAAATAAAAACATAACTTATCGATACTTACAATAAAATCCTAACTCATCAGTGTCTGTACATAGAAGATATTACAAGTAACAATGTAATAAACTTGGTCAGTTGGTCTGTTTGTCTGTGCGTTTCTTCACGGTAATCTCAGAAACTGCTTAACCGATTTAAATACTTTTTTTGTTTGTATTTTGGCAAATTGCCCTTAAATATTGAGTATTAGTTTTATTTTAATCAGCTTCACGCTGTATCCCGCACACAGCAGGTTAGGCAAAGGGAACCTAGTGTTAAGATACTCCATTCCCCACTTTCTGCCGAATTCTGGAGGCATTGCGTGTTGAGTGGCAGAACTCAACGCCGTGCTTAACCTCGACACCAGTGCGACGAAATGAAAATATAAATTTATTTAAATATTTCATCTCTTCGAGTAGGGATCGAACCCACAAACAGTCAGTTTCACAGTCACACTTCGTGCCGCTGCGCCACGACTGGCCTCAACTGGACTGGACTTTATTTTAATCGGCTCACACAAAGTTAAAACCAGATCCACGCTTTATCCCGCCTTTAGCAGGGCAATTTAGTGTTAAGATATTGCGTGTAATGTGTGACTGATGTGCGAACTGAAAATATTATTAAACGAAATGAAAATATTATTAAATTCAATCCTCCAAGTGGGGATCGGACCCACACCAGTCGCGTTACAGCCACAACTTTGTGTCCCTGTGCCGCGACGGCCTTTAACAAAGAAGAGATGAGAAGCGTCAGCGCTCCTTTTACGGAAACAATATAGGGTAAAATATTTTAAAGAAATTAAGCAATATACATCAACAGTGAAGACGTAGGTTTTTTTGTTCATTTCACGATGTTTATTCATATCTATATTTCGTGTGACGCGGTTACGCATAGATACCAATAACGTAAACACATACTACTACAAAAATACTACTAAAATCTTTAGAACTTTGAACTTTGCCGCCAATATCTACGACTCGATTTCGGAATGATGTGTGTGCGGCGGTTTCCCTTTGATAGGTGTATGTGTGCGTGCGTCGTTCTCGACAAATTATATTTTATTTTACAACGATAATTTTAATATTTATTTTGTTTGAAAACGTAACTTTTTCATTATTGGGTTTTTTATAGAGTAGTTAAAACTGTGGTTTTATTTAAAGTGGTGCTGACATATTTAATATTTAATATTTATAGTATTTTTTTGGTTCATTAATATCAATAGTTATTACAACACTTGCGAAGGAAGTATATTTTAGGCAATTTTTAATTCTTATACCTTTTGAAAAACTACCAATATTCTTATAGTTAATAAATTATTTTTTCAAATTAAAAATAGTCTATGTTTTTCATTATAATGACGGGAAAATATTCAAAATGTTCAAAATTACACTATAATACCAAATAGTATTGACATTGTAGTGTTGATAGTAATTGAAAATAGTTATACTACAGGAGGATACCTTCATATGCACTGTTTAAACCTGTTTTTATGATATAATGTAGAATAATATATTCTATAGAGGAATCACACATTCTTTTTATTCTTTAACTATAACACGTAAATACATTTTTTAGAGGTTACTCTGTACTAAGATGGCATGGCTCTGTTCCCGCGTTTACGTCCCTGATATATTGATATAAATAATAGAAATATAAAGTATTGGAAAAAAAAGGAGAAGAAACGCAATTATATTGCATTTTTTTTTTATACTTGAAACGTATTAATAAATTTACATACAAATCATTTGTTTTGAATATAGCATTAAGTTTAGTCAGCTTCACGTTATTTTAACAGATGACATTAATATATTTGATACTTCCTTAACATTATTATTTATTGTATTTTTTATATACAAAACCTTGAGAAAGTTCTCTTGAGAAATATATCTACTGTAAATGAATGCAACTTTATATATATGTATAACGCCAATGATTAAAATGTATTGACATCAGCGCGTCATCTAAGCACAATATAAAGTTTTATAAACTATGAACTCACAATCAGAATTTACTTTCCAAATACATATACAGTAATACCCCGGACTTACGCGGTAGGTGGGACCGAGCGATTGCCGTGTAAGTCGAATTCGCGTAAGTCGGTGTTCAACTTTGCATATAAAGTTTCTTTGATCAGGACCAGAGTTAAAAAAAAAACATAATTTAGAAGAAAATGTTTAATAAAGTGTAGGATAATAAAAAAAATACATTGTTATGAATAAAGTAACCTAAACCGGCATTATTTTTAGCTGGAAGCCTTCATATATTCTAACAATGTTGCCTGCCGAGTTAAATTTTTCTTCTTTTCACAAATTTTCATTTTTACTTTGAAGTCTTTAATTATATTTAGTTTTCACTCCAAAGACAGTGTTTCCTTTTCTTGTTATGCTCAAATGACTCATTTTTCGTCCTTTTAGACGTTATAATTAGAGATTATAAGTAAAATGCACTGCGCACTAAAACAATTTCACGCGGAACATGTTTAAACCTGTCGCAAAGTGAACACTGAGTGGGCAGAGCGAGAGAGACGACGCGCGGCAATCAAAATAAAAAACCGCGTATCTTCGAATTCTCGTAAAACGGGGTAGCGTAAGTCGGGGTATTACTGTACTTTTTATTGCAGATATCGCCATTTGAGCTAGTCCCGAAAAATATACCTACTTTATTATTTTTGTTAATGTCACCAACGTTGATGTTTAAAATAATAATTATGGTAAACAACTATTAATTGTACTTCTTTTTTCAGCTTCACGCTGTATCCCGCACGCAGCAGGGTAGGCAGAGGGAACCTAGTGTTAAGACACTACTTCCTGTTTCCTACTTTCCGCGGAATTCTGTAGGCATTGCGTGCTGAGTAGTGAAACTTAACGCCGCACTTTGACTCGACACAAGAGCGATGAAATGGAAATATACATTTAAATAAATATTTAATTTCCTCAAGTGGGAATAGAACCCACAACCAGTTTATGCTTTGTGCCCCTGTGCCACGAACGGCCTCAATTTACTTTCTTCTTTTAAATTGTGGTTAAATACAATAATCGTAATTTAATTGTGTCAAATTTCAAAAAAAATTGTGTGTTTTTTTAAGAGGAGGTCATCAATTCGACTGTATTTTTTATCCTTGTTACCTCAGAACTTTTGACTGTGTGAACCGATTTTGATGATTCTTTTTTTATTTGAAAGCTAATGCGTCCCGTGTAGTCCTATTTTAATTAAGTTCATTTCCGACAATGGTATCTATGAAAAAATTATATAAATCTCAAATTTACATTATGTATGTGCGCGACAAATGGACTAATAAATCAATATCAACTCAATCGATTTTAATGATTCTTTTTTTATTAGAAAGGGTACACATAAAGGATAGTTTGGTGAAAGTTTGGTTAAGTTCGGAGTATGAAATCCGATTGAAATTGAAGAAGTCGATTTTTTTTATAAAAAAATATAATTATGTTATTTTTTCTGGTAAAATTTCTTTGTACTCTATGATAAAAACTATTCTATAAGTTGCATTAGGTTTTGAACTATTACCATGCTAAAATTAAATTAATTTCATATAGTAGTTATCGGTATTTTAAGTAATATACATTTTTCAGTTTTTATTTTTTTTAAATAAAACTATAATGAAATTCGGAATGAAACCCAAAAAAAATGTACCTTGGGACCCTACGCTAATACCATGCAAAAATTCATCAATTTCTGTCCAGTAGTTTTTGCGTGATTGACGAACAAACAAACAGACAGACAGACAGACAGACGGACAGACAGACAGACAGACAAGAATTCTGTTGAGTGGTTTTTTAGGTTCTATAATCGACATATAAACCGACCTAATTTTTATTTTTTTTATATCTTTCATGTACAGAATTGACTTTTCTATCCTTTTATTATATATAGAGATGAAAAATTGTCAAAATTGATTACCTGTTGTAACGTTGTAGACGTTATAATAGTTTGTAGCAGGGTAGGCAGAGAGAACTTGGGAAAATAATGTTAAGACACTCCGCTGAATTCTGGAGGCATTGTGTATTGAGTGGCGGAACTCAACTTATTACCAGAGCGTGGAAATTAAATTGTTAAATATTATCATTTCCTCAAGTGAGAATCGAACCCACGTCGCCGTCAGATATGTGTGTAGAAAAATAACTATTAGCATGTAATTTGAAGCCACGTCACATACTAGTTAATTTCTTTTTCTTTAGTGTTATTTTAAAACATTTAATTTATAATAAAACAGTTTCTTTACATATGACAATCGTACGAAGTGAAATTGATTACAAATACATTGTATAAGAAAGTGTTGGTGTTGGTGTTGGCGACGCTCCAACTAAAGCTCTCGTTAAACTTTTATTTTCATATTACATCATTAAATTGCACAAACATTTTCATCGTCGAACCTATTTGTTTACGACTTTTTAAAGATACGATAAAATTTTAAGGTTCTTATTTTGTATAATACAAAGAAAAGTTAATCGAAATTATGCCGTGTGATCCCGGCCTAGAATAGGAACATCCTGGTACTGATGGTTTCGTATGAGGCGACTAAAGTACGTGTGGTAGAGTCACGTCACCAGCAATGGCAACACGACCGGATCATAACCACCCCCGGCATTTAAAACCAGCGTGAAGTAGTGGCTTTATGCCACTGCGTTTCGTATCAGGTAATGTTGGGCTCCGGAGCCCAACCTACCTTACAGGCAGGCAACGCACCTGTAGCTCCTCTGGCTTTGCACGGGGTCGTGGGCGGCGGTGATCACTTACCATCAGGTGACCCGCACGCTCGTTTGCATTGTCTTTTCCATAAAAAAAAGATTAATCGAAAATTAAATTATTGATAAATGAACATTTATATTCCTTTATGAAATAAAGGTTTAAACGAATGAGATATTATATCTTTTCATCTTAGATCTATGATCCAGATGCCTTATCCAACTGTAAGGACTTTTTTAGCTGCATACTGTGCAGGATGCACATAGGAGAGTAGGCAGAGACAACCTTTCCTATTTTCGAGACACTGCGTATTGACTTTACGCCAGTGTCGAGTTTATAGAGGGAAAAAATGAAAGTAAATCATTCTAACTCCTTAGTCTGAATCGAACCCATAACTGCTGCAGGTTTCCTCAATTTCAATATATGTTTTTTTTTTTCGTATAAATTGATAACGACTTATTATTTTGCTTCTCATTCTAGGACGATGACCGACGAAAAGGCGGTATAGCGTTGTCAAGGTATCAGGAACTCTTCGCTCAGTACCTCGGCGACCAAAGTGACAACTGTCAAGCCAGCCTACTCTTCGGTCCATTAGAATTATAATTAACTATTCGTTTAAATTAATATTTATTTTTGAACTGATTTTCATATAATATTATTATAAGTACAGCTTTATTTTGTAAAAATGTTTAATGTTAAAAGTTAGTTTAATGTAAATGTCAGTTGTATTTGATTAGTGTTTTTTTTTTTTTTCGTTTTTCTTTTTTATTGCTATGATCATGTTTATACTCCTTAAAAGCGCAATAATGGCAACTCAGCAGTAAATTTTAGTGGGAATGTTTGAAAATGACTTCAAATTACATAAAGAATGCAGGTGATACGAATTCTTGACCTATAACGCTCCGGATATCGGCATTGTCCTATAAATATAAGCACGCATCATAGAAAGTTAGGCTAAAAATAATAAATCGCAGACTCGACACGTAGCGTTCGGAAATAGATTATTCGTTAGCTGTATATTTTGAAAATTATAAATGTAATAACTAAACTTACGTAGAGTTAGTTTTATGAACTTCATTTTATATAATATTATTATTTATTTACTTTCATTTATTTTATTATATTTCAAATAATTTAAAGATATACTTGCACATAACTGTAGTGCACTGTTTTATAACATGGATTGTTGTATTTTTATAGCGTTCTTCATTTTTAATAATCGAATTATTACGAATTTATAAAAAGCTGTAAGTGTTGTAAGACTTAAGTATAATATTTTTATAACAAAATTAAATAAAAAAAAAATTGTTCTGTTAAATTGTTATGTGTATTGTGTATTCAATCAAATATATGACTGTTTTATGTATTATGTTATACGTAAACAAGCTCAAATAGCAAATCTAGTCACTAATGTATACTTTTGCATTATTTGTAAATAATGTTTTTAATGTAACATTAAATATTTCTCAAGAATATAAAAATAAAAAAATTAAAATAAGTTTTTTATTCAAGACCGTTTATTAAAAACTCTATTACACAGAATTTACGAAAATCACACAAATGCGCGGAATACAGATAGCAAATATACAGTATACAGATTACATAGAGTATAAATTGCATAATGGCTAATATACTTTTATTTACATCAACTTTGAAATAGGGCCTCTACTAAATAATAATAAATACAACTAAATTATGTACGTTATATTTACAATATTAATAATATAAGGGGGGTGTCACTTTAAGTATAAATTTAAAGACCATATGACATTTAACCAGTTTAAAATTTGTTAATAACCAAATTGAAAACTAAAAGTTATTATAAAAACTTTATTAATATTGTTAAAAGAATTTCAGCTTCACACTGTATCCCGCACACAGCAGGGTAGGCAGAGGGAACCTAGTGTTACGACACTCCGTTCTTCACTAAAAGAATTTATATCTTCAAATATAATTAAAAAAAATCATTAGTTTTAATAACAATTTTACATATTTTTTCATTAATTTTAATATTATTTTTAAGATAAATATGAATAAAGAATCTGTTTTAATGTCAAATTGACTTTTACAAAGGCACAAAAAATTAACTAATATCAACTGGATTTATTTCATTTTTCTTTCAGCTACACTACGCTTTAGGGTTTCTGTGGGGTAGACAGAGATAACCCAACGTCAAGACACTCCGTTGACGAAAAACAACGCCGCGCTTTATCAACAAGAGCGAGGCAATGAAAATAACTCATTGCCCGAGTGGAGATCGAACGAAAAACCATCGCGTTTGCACCACGATGGCCTCATTGGATCTATTTAGACTAAAAAAAAATAGATATAATACACACACATTATGGTATATATTTTGAAAACTTTACAAAAATTCTTAATATAGGTACAGACAATAAATTATATAAAACATGAAAGAAATTAAATATTATAATTTATCTAAGATAATATAAACGCCTCTATGTAGCGCTGCTAAATCTTAAATTTGTTATATGACTTTTGTAATTAAAATTAGAAACAAATATAAATATTTCAAATGTAAATTATAAGTTTAGAACATGGATATTTGTTTAAAATAAATCTTTAAAGATTCACAGAGACGAGACGTGTATATAAATTAAGATTAACTTTATACATTTACTATATTTTATAATATATTTAGAATTAAAATATTTATTAATCATTTGCCCAAAAGTTGAAAAAAAAAACAAAGTTCAAAAATAATATCTGTATCATATATTATATATCTGTATCATAATACTTCGATAGGACTTAAAAAAAATTCGAACTTGGTCCGTTCGTTAGAATTAATAAACTTTCTAATTTAAACTTTTTTTGTGACTTAAAACTAGATGATAATATTAGGTGATTAAATATTATTTAAGTATTAAATTTATACACGCAGAAATCATAAGAATTTAATTAAATACATAATATATTTTGACTTCGTCACTATTTATTACATATTCGTAATATGTATAACAGTTTATAGTTAGTAATTCTAACATCAATTTAAATAAATCAATCACAACTACGGCAATTAAAGCGATTTATAAAATTTTCTCACATTGAAATATGATGAGAAAATAATTAAAATACATACTATCATATAAATGGTTCACAAAGTCGACGCAACGGTCCTTTCTATATTACACACCAAAAACGCCATAGAAAATTTGCTAGAAAATCAGATTTATAATAAAAAATAACTGCATTTAGATCACTGGACATGAAAACAGATCTCTTCCAAAAAGAGTATGCACTATATTAAATATTATAATTATTATAATAGTTACACAATATAAACTATGAGGAGTTTAGGCATAACTCTCATATGACAGAGTGATTTTATATAATTACATATTTAAAAAAGAAGTCTGTAGACATTAGGTTATTTTCTTACTTAAAATATTTGAAATACAAAAATTTTATAGACTCCCTATAAAGCGATTTAATTAAAACTGTTAAGCCGCCCTAGTAATGTTGCAACAATTAGCTATTTAAGAAGACATTGGGGCTCGTTTCTCTTTAGAAATTACCACACCTGCCATAATCATATTTACCATTTTTCTTCTTTAAATTTATTTTATCATTTCGCCATAAGCCTTACACTATTCAAGTCCATCTCTTCCACACTGGCCACTGTTAAGTAAACACTTCTGAGCAAATAAAATGTTTTATATAACTATAATATATAAAATAAATAAGCCTTAACATCGATGTTTAGAAAGACTAGCTATTATAAATCTCAGTGCAGTGATCACATTTCGTTAGTGAAGTTGAGGCCGCTGCCCGAGGCCTGGGGCTCCGCTGGCGTCGAGTCTAGACTGCCGTAGGTGTGGCCGCCTCCCGGCACCACTCGCCAGCGTCCCCGACGACGGGTTATGCCTATAATATGATTATTTATAGTAGGAAATGTTGTTTTTTTTTTATAATGTTTACATTTATTTTCATATTATTTACCTTTTACAGTTTTACTGAAAGCGTGGAAGCTATATTTTGCTGCCCAATTGCTAAATTTAAGACGTTTATATTGAAATTTTTGACATGTTTCACCACTTTTCCTGATAACTTACTAGGTTTACATCAATATAGACAGTTTCTTTTCAATAATAATTTTCAAAGTACCACATAAAGACTAATAAATAATGAAGGTATCAGGAACTTATTTGATAGTGGATAGCAAAAAAAAACCAGTACTATACATTTATATTTACAAGCCAAGGGCAACATGGAGGAATCAAACATAATCCAAATGAGATGAGGCATAAATATATGAAATTTACCTGAATTTTGTGAGGCAGAAATGAATTTTGGTAAAATAGTGATGTATTGATCAATGTAATATGTTCTCTAATTACAATAAAAAAAATATATATTTATTTATCAGCCAACATTTTTTTAATAAAAAAATGGAACAATAATAAGTTCATAATTATATTAAGTTTCATATTTATTTCAATCATAAAACTAAAAAAGCCGTCCAGATAATACATATTAGAATATAATTGCATAATAACAATTACAGGTTCGAATCCTACTATAAAGAATTCCAATTTAAATTACGGGTGAATCCGGTGTGACCATAGTAATAGTAAGTTTAATATAATAAATTATGATCTCATACATTTTTCAAAGTATTAAGTGCTGTTATCTGATATGAAGTCATCAAGACAAGGCTAGATTAGTTTGTTATCAATTTCCTGGTTTAGAACCAAACTACAGCTTATGGAGACGGGACGTACCTTTATAATGTAAATCGATTTGTTTTAAAAATAAGGTTATTTTTAAAATAAATAAGCCTTAACATGGCCTAAGATCCCATCGTTTAAAACTGTAGGGATTAGATTTTCTAATGAAACTTATATTTAAGAATGATACATGATAGTAGAATAGATTACACTAGGGTTGCCCAAAAAAATCCTGCCGCAATCACCTTTAATTAATGTTTTTCGTAACTCATTTTTGGAGAAAATTGCACTCATATGTTTTTTATGTGAATCGCACATCATTTGAAAGAAAATCGCATAAGGAATTGGAAAAACAATGGTTGCCAGCTCTCAGTCTGCCGCAAGTCCAAGGTTGCCTGGTTTAAAGAGGTTACTTAATGTGAATATTTGCACTCATGTGTTTTTTTAATGAATTACATATCAAATTAAAGCTTATTTTTTTGTCATCACTAAAACACATGGTTGCCTGGAAAATGGCTGCCGCAAGCAAAGGTTGCCATCATTCGAAATATTTTATTCTGATTCCGTTTGACTGAGAATAGACGATGAAATACGCGATTTGCCTTATGTTTTAAAGTAAAATATTATAAAATAGAAGGTCAATCTTAAAATTAATATTTATTCTAGCTGTTCACCTGTTAAATGATGATTATAATCATATTAAGTACATACAAAAAACTATTTAAACATGAAATCATCCTTATTTTTCCATTGAAATAATGAGTCTATGATATTAAGTCTTTGTTAAATCTGTTTTCTAGATATTAATACTCGTTTAAATCGTTATTTTAAAAAGACTAAATTATCATCTATATATATAAAACAAGTACCTGACTGACTGAGGTAAGACGTGCGTCTTACCTCAGTCAGTCGCACAGCCGTGATGGTAGAAACGTGAAATTTGGACAGATGTTTGTTTTCGTAATCTGAACATCCACTAATAAGGGATTTTAAGAAAATTTAACCCTAAAGGGATAAAATAGGGGCTGAAAGTTTGTATGGATTTTTTTTTTATCGGCACCGATTATTATAATATTTGAAATTCAGACTCCTAAAAATATTTCATTGAACACATGTTTCATGGTTTTTTAGAATTCACCCCGTAAGGGTTCAAATAAGCGGGCGAAGCTGCGCGCGCCCACTAGTATTAAATAAACGTTTACAAATATCGTTCTATTATAAGGTATTAATTACATAATGTTTTCGTAATATAATGTAGGTTGACAATTATTGCAGATATTTTATTTATTAATCAAGAAAATATGGAAAATTACCTCGTTATAAACTCTCAATCTCTCTCTTCGTCCTCAGAGAAAAATATATAATATTAAACATTAAATTTAATTATACTTATCAAACATTAATTTTACGTTTTGCATTAGAAAATAATTAAAAAATAAAAATCAAATCAGATTCACGCTATATCCCGCATGCAGCAGGGTAGGCAGAGGGAACCTAGTGTTAAGACACTCCGTTCCCCACTCTCTGCCGAATTCTGGAGGCAATGCGTGTTGAATGGCAGAACTCAACGCCGCGCTTTGCTTCGACACCAGAACGAAGAGATGGAAATATAAATTTAAGTGAATATTTCATCTCCTCGAGTGCGGTTCTTCTTTATATATTTTTTTACAACAATGAACTTTTTGTAACAAGTGATAACCGTGCATTGTGTTACTATTTAAGAAAATGTTACTGTATATTAAAATCATTTTTTGGCGAAACAACAACATAATTTTACACTTCAGACTCATTATTAAATTCCACACACATTTTCGCACAAAAAACAGATCTTCATTTTTGTCATGTTAACTAAAAACGTCTTCACTCCAAAACGAAAGGTAAGTAACTAAGTAATATGTTCAAAAACATCTCATTTGGCCATCTGCACTGTTATTGCATTTAGAAACAATACATCTACGAAAATAAAATTATTGCATTTTATTTGCTTTGTATACCACCGCAAAATGTTTATCTATAGTAAAAAGTAGACAACTAATTGATATTTGCCGACTCCTGGTCATAAACCTTAAATAGCGTTTATTATTCGGCATTACTGTCGAAATTTCTTAGAATTTATTTGTGATAAATTAATTTTATTTATTATAATTCTATCATATATATTTCTTTCAATGCAAATTCTTAAAAGTTGCGTGAGAAAAAAAAGATTGCGGCAACCGTTATCAAAAAAAAACGAGAAAAAAAAATCATACGAGCAGAGGACAAAGAGAGAGAGAGTATATTGAAATGTTATTTTCCATATTTTCTTAATTAATAAAAAAACTTACGCAATAATTGTCGCCCTTCATTATCTTAAGGATACATGATGTAATTAATACCTTATAATAGATTGATATTTGTAAGCATTTATTTAATTAGATAATTTAGTCGTTTTAAAATGATAATTTAAATTAGTATTAGTATTTAGAAAACAGATTTAGCAAAGACTTAATATCATGGGTTCATTATTTCACTTGAAAAATAAGGATGATTTCATATTTAAATAGTTTTTTGTATGTTCTTAATATGATTATAATCATCATTTAACAGGTAAATATCTAGAATAAACATTAATTTTAAGATTAACCTTCTATTATATAATATTTTAATTTAAAACATAAGGCAAATCGCGTATATCATCGTCTATTCTCAGTCAAACGGAATCAGAATAAAATATTTCGAATGATGGCAACCTTTGCTTGCGGCAGCCATTTTCCAGGCAACCATGTGTTTTAGTGATGACAAAAAAATAAGCTTTAATTTGATATATAATTCATTAAAAAAACACATGAGTGCAAATATTCACATTAAGTAACCTCTTTAAGACAGGCAACCTTGGACTTGCGGCAGACTGAGAGCTGGCAACCATTGTTTTTCCAATTCCTTATGCGATTTTCTTTCAATTGATGTGCGATTCACATAAAAAACATATGAGTGCAATTTTCTCCAAAAACGAGTTACGAAAAACATTAATTAAAGGTGATTGCGGCAGGATTTTTTTGGGCAACCCTAGTGTAATCTATTCTACTATCATGTATCATTCTTAAATATAAGTTTCATTAGAAAATCTAATCCCTACAGTTTTAAACGATGGGATCTCCACCTAACATTAATTGTTAACAATTAAGATATAATACTAAAATTATATAAGGTATGTTGTGTATTATATATATTTTTGGTATTTATTTTTAATGTAATTTATTGTATATTGTAATTTATTTTATTTGTTACCATTTTTTTATTACATAGATATATGTTTTTATAGAATATGTAAGTAGTAATTATTATATGTAGTTTATATAAAAGAAATTTTCATAATGTATGGTAATAAAAAATTAGAGAGAATTTGAGATATAAAATCGCTTCTATTTATTTCATTAATAATTTAAAAATAGCCATATTTGAATATAACACAAACAACAAACAAAATGAGTTTGAATCCTATAAATATTTTTTCTGTTTGTGACAGGTAAAGACTAGCACAAAATTTTACTCTCAACAACTTTGTATGGATGAAAAATAAGTAACAAGAGTAGTGTAATAACTAAGTTTAATATGACTAAGTTGTATTATATAAAAAATAATATTTAAAAAATCTACTAATGTGTTTACTTGTTTTTAAAATGTTTGTATTATTTTAAAACTAATAAGCCCAAGGCATATAATTGTTACTTTAAAATGAATTTATGATATGATATATGTAAAGCTGTGTGTGTGTTTTAATACTATAATTTTATCCTTACGTTGTTTTCACTTGCCCTGAGCAGATCCTTTTATAAAAACAAAAGAGAAACATTCTTTATGAATTTGTACATTGGACCTTGAAGAATAAAGTCACTATATATTATTTAATATATTAAAAAAAATATGAAATAAATCAATATTTATTAACTTATGCATACTTTTTTAGTAATATATAGCGACTTTTTTTGAAGCATTACATGCAATGGTATGGCAACAGCGCAGTGCTCATGCCATGCAGAGGTGCTAAACTAAAAATAAAACAAAAAACAAATAAAAAGACGTAATTTATTTTCTATCACATTAAGACGGTTATTACAATATATTTTAACCATAACCTTTGGATAAAAAGCGTTTCCCCTCAAATTAAGTACTTATTTAGTAGAGATTCCGGATTTTAAACATTCGATTACATATGATAGTAATAGGTACCACAAGACATTTTGTTCAAGAATATATCTATTATAATAAAAGTAGTAAGTAAAAGGAACATAGAGGGCGACACTAAAATCTCAAGAAGTACAAAATCACAATAATACCTTAATTAAAAAACGATTATGGAGCTAATAAATATTTGTTCTTAATATCCGTGGTCTTACAGGCGTACCTGTAAAAATTGGTGGCTCTTTAAAATACTTTTGAAAAAAAAAAAATGTATTAAATATTTCACCGACACCTTAAAATTTCTTTCCCAATATGTTAGTATTAAACGTGAAACGGAAGGTAATACAAAATAGTACAATCCTTTCGCAACCAGGGACGTACTTACGGTAGTGTATCGATAAAAAGCAAAAAATAATTTAAAAAAATATATTTTATATAAAAAACATACAGCCATAGCTTTTTAAATTTAAACATGTGTATTTATTTTTTTATTTAAATTATAATACGTCACTGGACGAAAATAAATTATAAACTAAACATTGCTACAAATTTTAATACAGTGTGGGTACTTTTGGTATTGAAACAATAAATTTTACAGTTTGATATTTAATATTAAATAATTTGAAATTAAATAGTGTAATAACCTAGCGTACATCACTAACACAAATTGTATACACATAAAGCACACGAAATATATATATTTTTATTAAAAAAAAAACATGCGTAAAGGCGTCAAAACGATTTGAATATTTAAGTGAAATTAAAGCCTTGTGCATAAAGTAATAGCGTATATAAAAATGCAATCTAGCTACAAGAAATAAAAAAAAAATAAACAATCGAATACATTGAATCGATTCGTGTGTTATCATCACATTTTAAATGTGAATATCGATATTATTATTATCATATAACTTTAAAAAGAAAATAATTTATTATTATAATGTAAAATACAATTACTCTAAGTACTCGCAAACATAAGTACCATAGATAAGTAAGAACGCGATAAATCACACGTTGATATCGATAAATAACATTATTATTTAAATTCGAATAATTAGGAATGACTAATGTCAAAAATACATCTAACATAGAAACGGAACATGCATTATAGGAGAAAATTATTCTATACAGGCCCTTCCACCGGCTAGTGGTTAGAACCATGCCCTCTAAGGAAACATTGCATTCGGTTATTGTAGATTTAATCTCAAAGTTTTAAACTAGTTCTTTACTAGAAAAATAATTTTCAAAATCCTTATATTGATATAAATATTTTTTTAAATACATTTTTATTTTTCTAACCAATAACCCAATTGCAAATCTCCTTTACACATGTAAATGCTATTCATATTTAATAGGAAGATACCCATTTCCCGTCAAAGTTTGCGACTGTATTAATATATCGATATTATATCGCGATACAAATCGATATGTCGCCAAACTGCCGACTAGGCATGGGCTCAAATTTAAATAACAGTGAACCTTCCCAAATACATAACTAATACATCAAAATAAGTTAGTTGTCGAAACGAGATTGAACATTGCACGTCACTACTCCATTCAAGTTAAGTGAACATTATTTTAACACAAAGTGTAACTAATAGCGAAGCGTATGTTAAAATCTCATTTCTTATAAGGTATTGTCTCGCTATCCGCCTTACACCTTGATTACCCCAAAGCATTACTACTGGGACGAATAAAAAAAACGTTAATTTGTTAGATAACATTACAAGAAATGAGTTAGCAACTTAACATTGAATGGACAATTGTTTATTTAACTATATTTACTTTAAGTGTAATATAAAACTATTTAAAATGATATTAGGTTACAAAATTTAACACCAAGAGAAAAATATTTTTTTTTTTTTATAATTTTATCAAAAAGCTCTTAGTTTTTACAAATAGTTATCAGCGATTATATTTTATTTATCAAATTTTATATTATCCTATTCTAATATCTGATGTCACATCAAAATATAATATTAAAAAAATAAACGACTTTAAATATTATGACCAAAAAAAGTATCATTTATATGAACCAAGAAAAAAAACATTCAGCCTGTCATAATATATTTTTTAATTTTTGACAAACATAGGCCATACAGCCTAACGTCAACGTCAGGCTGCCTGTACAAGTGTACCAACGTGACAAAATGACATGGGCTGTCAAACGCAAGTGTCAAATGCAATGCAAGGTCCAGTCTCGTGGGTAATCACGCGAGCAACTTGTCAAAGTTATATTGTCGTTCGCTTACTCGCGTGAGGGACGTCTCGGCGACCACCTCCTTGCCGCGCAGCAGCTGGCGCGCCAGCTTCTGCTTGTTGACCGGCGATCCTGAAATTGTTTTTACTTACCGTTGTTTACTGTGGAAATATTTGATACCCTAACGCAGTTTTTTTTTAATAATAGTGTATTTGTATGTGAGATTGTTTTTTAATAGGAATTAATATATTGTGTCAATGAAATCCATAAGTAGTTTTTAAAAAAATAATATTGTAACATAAACAAGAAATCGTAATAATGTTCTTAATATGCATATAGCAACACTGATAAAATAGGCATAAGCTTATAAAACATTTTTAAATGTAAATATATGTCCCTAAACCTTTATTAGTCTGAGATGATAAAAAAACTTTAAAAAATAAGCTAGGATTAAATGCTTGGTTGAAGTAAAATCTTTATATTATATTTAGCATATTAGTGTATAGACACAATAAGCTTACCTCAGGTTAGTAAAGCAAAATTTTGTATTAAATTTATATTACAAATCATACATCAGTAAAACTTATCATATTAAGAAGTTTTCTAATTTCTTAATAAAAACAAGGCACTAATAAACCATTTTAAGTGGCTTAAACAGAACGCTATAAATGCTCTAAAACTATATAATAAGGTCCAATATACAAGAAGCAAAAAAAAATGTGCAAAATAAAAATATATAAAATAAAAATTAAATGACATGCAGGAGCAGTGAAAAAAACTTAATTAAATTGAATTTTCGTATGAATGAGAAAATAGATGAGATGCACAATGTACATACAAGAATAATTTTTAAGTTATTTCTTTAGTTATATTACTTATTACTTGTATAAAATGTTACACTATGGTCGACAAGTCATTGCCGCCCTAAGGTCAACTGTAGACGGCTGAACAATTTTGATTTGTAGAATTCTCCCCGAGTTAACAATGGACAAAAGATCAGAAAACCTAAATTCCGCGCCGCCATATCTTGTCGCCTGTTACTTATTCTGTACCTATATTTGTTCTTCATTCCAAAATTTATAACCTAAATGGAGAACTTAGAGGAAGATATTATTCCATAAGTTGATCTTTTGTAGACTAATTAATTGTAAGTGATCAGGAATGTTCATAAAAAAGAAAACTCTTTTACACCTGCAAACAGAAAGAAATGGGGAAAAGAAGTATTTTAATGGGAATAGAGTGTCTTAACACTAGTTTCCTAGGTCCCCTCTGTTTATCTTGCTATTTGCAGGATACATACAGTGTAAACCTACAAAGAAATAAAAAATGACAGAAAGAGTTTACTGTGAAGGGAGTTTGGCAACTTTAGTCCCAAATTCTAGGACAAATAGGTCATCTTATAGTCCCCCGTCAGTTATGATCAAATACCGTCATAACCATATTGATTAACCTCAAATGGTGATTTATTTTAATGATTTTAAATAAAACTATAATTATACAAAAAACTTTTAAAATTGTTCTTGTAAGTACATTACATGACCTAATTGAATACTTGGCTAAGAATAATTTTGTTTGCCAACATTTTAATAAAAACTTTTTAATATAGATTTAGCAACTTACGACTTAGGTTTTAGCAAGAGATATTCATTGTTTTTTTACTTAAGCTCAATGTTCAACATAAAATTTAAAAAAAAACACGACACAAGTACATTTTTATATGTTCACATTGACATAAATTAATATTATATAAAAAAAGATAATTAGGAAAAAATGGACAAACAAACAAACATACATACAATATTAAACAAGCTGCATAAATCATTTATTCACATAAAGGAGTGAACATATATAATACAACATATAGTACTAATAGTATATACATGAATATATTATATTATACATTCACTTACCAATATAACTAAGCATGACGGGCAGGAAGATGAGACCGTGCGCGGCGCCGATCAGCACTATGCCCAAGTACATACGGAAATAGAACACCTGGGAGGAGAATATATTATTATTTAAATATATTTAAAAAAAACCTGCTGAAATCAGCAACACGCTGTATCCCGCACACAGCAGAGTAGGCAGAGAGAATCTAGTGTTAAGACACTCCTTTCCCCACTTTCTGCCGAATTCTGGAGGCATTGCGTGTTGAGTGGCAGAACTCAACGCCGCGCTTAACCTCGACACCGGAACGAAGAAATGGTAACATTTAAGTAAATATTTTATCTCCTCGAGTGGGGATCGGACCCACAATCAGTCGGTATTACAGTCACACCTCGTGCCGCTGCGCTACGACTGGCCTCATAACATAACTGAATGGTTTCTCTAAATTTCATCAATGCAATTCCAAACAGTACGGACGAGCATATTTACCCGGATGTGGGACGAAAAGGAGGCTAATTTCAATAGGACATGAGTGTATCATGTCATCGAGTAAAAGAAGAGCAAGACAACACTATATTTAATTATAAGACTATCAGTGAACACAACGATACCTGGAAGATCTGGCTGTTGGCGGTGCCCAGCACGATGATGCCGCCGAACTTGGTGAGCGTGATGCCGGAGAGCACGGAGGAGCCCATGGTGGCGAGCGCGTGCGAGGCGCGGCCCACGCGCCCGCCCGCGCCCGACACGCTGAACGAGTGCACCAGGTGCGAGCAGAACTCCACCGCGATGCCCACCGCCATCACCTGCAAGTAAACATGTGCTAAATATATCAAGCAAATCTAAATATTTTGAAATTCTCTTTGTATTTTTAAAAATATATGTTTTTACAGTTTTAAGTCAACAACAACATAAATAAGTTGTAACAAACATATCAGAATTTCGTAATAGCTCTATGAAAATATATGACTTAGTTGGTGAGAACGCTTGGACAATCTCCAAGACGGATGGTTTCAAATTCTGCTACATTCATTTTTTATGTTTTCTAAAAAAGTAAGAATACATATTATTTTAACAGAATAACAAAGAGATTATGTAAAAATAAATTACATTATTGCGTTTATAGTCTAATTACCACAACACTAATATATTAGAGATTTTTGCTATTAATATATTATATGTAAAGGCTAAAATACAAATGAGACAGTACTTACCAAGTTGACCAATGACACGGCATTCAAACTAATACCCCACCAGTACATTAGGCCGCCGAGGTTCACCACTATCATTGTTATAGTTATTACTACCACCTGGAATCACAAATAATAATTCATTTGTATGACTAAAAATCAAACTTTTTAATTTTTTCTAACAAGTATTAAACATTATATTAGTTTAATACTTGTTAGAAAAAATTAAACTTGTTTCTTTAATTTTAGTTTAATGTATTAAATAAACATAATAATTAAATAAAAAAGGCGCAGGCGCAGCAGCTCAGCGTCAGACTGTAAGTAAACACGATAGTTGTGGGCTCAATTTCCATATGAAGGTTAATATTTTTTTATTTTCTCGCTCTTGTAAGAAACGGCAGAACACAGAGTGTCTTAACACTAAGTTCACTCTATCTAGCCTGGTTGGTATATGTGGGATACATTATTAAATGGAAAAAATCTCCCTAACTTACCAAAGCCGAAAACAAATCGAATCCCATCAACACGAATGTTACAATGAATATAGACAAAACAGAAATGCCCATCGACTTCAGTGTATCCGGCCACATAGTTAAATACTGTTCATAGAACACGTAGAACACAGAGTATGGGAACACTGTAGGTGTGCCAGGCTTGCCAGCCTCCCGCAGTGAGCGTTGCAGGGTCTCTGTGAGGTTGGCGGCCACTGAGCGCGCTGCGCGGAGGGCGGTGTAGTAGTCTTGACTTGTTTTGAGCACTGTGTGGTATCCTGTTCAAATATATATTAATTAGTTGTATTTCATTGTATAATTGTAAATAGAAACATTAATATAATTACAAAATAACCAGAAATATAATATTTTTTTAATAATTATTACAATCTTGTTTGGTGGGATTTTTTTACCTTAAATATTTTAAAAAAAAGTAACATACTACCTATAAAATAATTCAAGCTAACAATTGCATGTCTACATATATAAATAATATTTCAAAATAAAATTTAAAAAAAGACTCACTCTATGCCTAATAAGAGAATGACATCTTATAATTTCATTTCAAATTTCAATTATAATTTCATTTCAAATTTCAAATTATTAATAAAAACAAACCTTGATAATAGGTAGCTCCAATCTTAGCCTGACTTCTGTTAAACATATTATAGTTGACCGCGTGTCCGTACGCCGCGTGGCCTCCCTTCACACAGTTGAGGCTGGGATTGTCTTGCAGATAGAAGGGCACGTAGTGCTGGAAGTCGGAGGGACTTGGACGCTCCTCTGGACCAATTAGTGGTATGTTACATTCTTTACAGGTTGCTGGAATTAAAAAAGATATACGTGTTAAAATCGTTCGTCGTTTAACTCAGTAGTACTCGTTTAATGTCCTTGTTTACTCTGAATGTTATAAATCACAAAAAAATATTAATTATAACTTTTTCTAAGTATAGTATGTAGGTGGAGGAATATCTTGTATAACTTAAACAAAAAGATATGGTGAGTTGGAAATTTTCTATTAACCCCTTCCATCCAAGTTGTTTTATGTAATAGTTGCTTTTGTTCAGATGACGAAAAATCATCTAATATACAATAACTTTTGTAACAAGATGCATCAAAAAAATATATGGCTTTCATGATATAATGTAAATACATTATAATAAATTTTATAAAGAAAATTTAAGAAAATTTATCAAAAAAAAATATATAAAAAATGTAAAATTAAGTCATTAAAGCAGGTAAGTCATACTTGAACCATAATAAATAATAAACTTACATGTATAATCATTGGGGCAGAAGCTAGAATTGGTGGGGAAATATTTGCAACAGGACGGTAAAGAGGTCCAGTCGAAGAAATCATCCAGCCAGGAGTTGGGTGCTTGAGCTATGTACGTCACGTTCGACATGCGGTAAGCTGAAAAAAAATATTTACTCTTAATATTATGTATAATTGTGTCATTTTCTTTTATAATGTTTTAGGAAATTAGACATACAACAATCCATTTGGTTTTAAAGAAAATACTTGTGTCTCAACATTAACTAATTGTATATTAATAAATAAATCCAACCAATAGGTGCATTACATTATTCTATATAAACTATAAATATTAATATTTAAAACAATAACCTAGTGTTAAAATCCTCTGTTTATAAATGTTTGGCCATTTCCGGAGGTGTTATGATATAATAAGAATTTCTTTAAAAGACACTTTCATTCATCCTCACAAACTTTATTGAACATCCATCTGTTCTCACAAAGTTTGTTTGCTCAACTTTCAAGCAAAAACTACTAAATGAATTTAAATGAAACTTTATAGTAATATAGCCTATACATAAAAAAAAAATACAAGCTACAATGTACATAAAGATTTTGTATAATCTGTCTATAATTAAACAATAAATTTAAGTAGGCAAAGTTGCATTTAAAAAAAATATTTTATTTCTAAATACCAACCTGTATACAACTGCATAGCAACACTGTCAGGATTACAAAACCTTGTACCGCAGACCATGTTCTGTACATCCTTGTCCGAATAATCCAATTCATCTGTCACCACAAAGTAGACCGGTGGACCGATGTTGAGATACTTATTGAGATGCTGGAAGTACTTCAGTTGGAAACTATCTTGAGGCATCGATAACTCTTGGTCGAGACCTATGTCTATGTGTGGAGCCACCTGGAGGTAAAGAAATTGGGATTAAATATGGTTTAAAATTTAATAAAATATATATTATTCGACTATTTAAAGATAAATTATAAATATATTAATGTCGCTGAATTAATTTTAACTAAATAAGCATAGAACATAAGAAATAATAACGAAATATAAATACACTACCACTATGTAATATAAGTATAGATAAACAATAAAAACAACCATATATCAAAAATACTCACAGCAACAGAGCTGCACAGCCACGCAAAGAATATAATCATGACGGCAGCTCGCACTTCGCGCTTCATCAAGAAGGGCACGTACACGTAGCGGAAGAGGTTGTAGAGGCCGCCCTCGCCCGCCGTGGTGGCCTCCGCCTTCGTGCCTGACACACAGCAGAATACGTCGAACCTGGGGAGTTCAATATGTTACTTGTATCGTACTAGTGAAACACTCGCGGCTTCGCCCGCTTGAACTAGGACAATCATTTTAAAAATAATATATTTTTTAAACTGAAGTTTATGCCGATTCAATAAAATAGTAATTCTATACAAATTATATCGAACAAAATACTTAAAAAAAATCAGCTTCACGTTGTATTCTGCACACAGTACCCCTACACTACTGAGTACCCCTACTGAGAGCGAAGAAATGAAAAAATAAATTTAAATAAATATTTCATTTCCTCGAGTGGGGATCAAACCTACAACGTCGCGATTACAGTCAGACTGTGTGCCCTGTGCCACAACTGGCCTCAAACATCAAAATACTTTATTGATTTATTCCCGACTGCTAAGGAAGGGTTATGTTTTTCGCGCGTATCTTGTATGTATGTAATATTCTTTATTACCTCGTATCTCCAGAACCGCTGAACGGATTTACATATTTGAGGTATCGTTAGATTCGTATTAGCAGCCCAAGTGTTCTTAGATAGGTGACGTTAATAAAAAATAATCATGGCGGCTGTGGTACGCCATTGGACTTAGTGAAAAAAAAAATTTTTGTTCCGAATACTACAATATGGGTATCAAATTCAAGAGCTTAATTTCAGGATTTCAAAAAGGTATATCATAATTATCATTACCATAATAAATTCTAACAAAAAAATTAAAAATAAAAAAAATATTTGTAAAAACAAAAACCCCGACTGCATCAAACTAAAAAGAAAATAAACAAGCCCAATAGTTTATTAGGATTAACAGTCGGGACCTATAAGTAATTCTTCAATCAATAAAATCTTTACCAGGAACCCCGCATAATTTAAAGAGGTCCCGACTGTTAAACCTAATAAACTATTGGGTTTGTTTATTTTCTTTTTAGTTTGATGCAGTCGGGGTTTTTGTTTTTACAAATATTTTTTTATTGATATATATTTTTTATTTTTAAAACAAAACAAACAGTAAATGTTAAGGTAAGTGTGCTGCTCTGAAGTTAGCTGTAGATGGCTGAACAGATTTGGTTCGGGATTTTTTTTTGCTTTTGATTATTTACTTCCCGGGTGTTCAGAAAGCCTAACTTCAGGGCGGCCACGACTCAATGACCGTAACTAAATTAACTAAATCACCCCACCCACCTATTATCATTCTGTCGCCTCGTATCCAAGGAGAGTAGCGCCACGAAGCACGTGACCTGCAGCAGGAAGTCTACCAGGAGAGCAGCGCCCGCGTAGAGTGCGAAGGCGCGCACCGCCGGCATGTCGCTGAGCGCGCCCAGGAAGAAGCACACCGACTCTGACACGGACGTGAGGAACATCGAGGGGCCCACTTGACCTAGACTGTAGTCCATGTGGAGTGGAACAAAAACATATATTATATTACATTTTAAGCCATAATCATATTTATTTTATTAAAAAGGAGACAGCAACGCCGCGGTTGTGGGTTGGATTCCTTGCAGGTACTAATTATTTAATAGTTTCCATTTCCTCGCTCTTGGAAGAAGAGTAAATGCAGCGTTGAGATCCACCTCTGAAAATACAATACCTAGAAAATTGAAAGGAAGGCGGAGATTGGAGCATATCTTAACACTGGGTTCGCTCTGCCCTGTTATATGCCGAAAATAGCTTGGAAAAAAAACGATATATAAAGCCACTAACGTTCTTCCAATATGCTGTGCAATAGTTTCATCAGGTCGCCTTGGCTCCCTCTGACTGGTCTGGACCAATATGAAGATGTTGTCAACTCCCACCGCAAGCACTAAGAACGGGATCACCTCTACTATGATGAGGGTCGCTGAGACCCCACAGAAACCGAATATACCGATGGAACAAACTACTGATGCTAGGACTATGAGAACACCTGGTAAAGGAAGTGTAATATTAATAAATATGTTCTTTTGCATCAGTTTATTAGCTTATTAATGATTTTTATATAAGTCAAAATTTAAAAAAGTAAAAAAAATAGAATAAGTATTGAAACGAAATAACTGACGAAATAAATCATATCTTTAGTAGAAACAAAGGATATCAGTACAAAAGATAAGTAGTGTTTAACTTACTAGCTTAAAACACTTGCAATTATATAAATCTCTCCATATCGTACAAATTTGAGAAGTGATTTCACGATTCAATGTACGTGTATTAGTTTTACAAATTGTTATATTTTTTATTGTTTTATTGAATTTTAAATTTACTAATTAAGAAAACAGACTAAACAAAAACTGAAAAAAGGATCATACCTCCCAAACCAAGAGTAACTTTGCTATCAATAAGCAATCTCGAGAACGTAGTATATCTTCCCAGTGAGATAGCAATATACGCAAACATAATAAAGTACGACACGAGTATAGTGGACACGTCAGATTTTGATTCTCTATCCAATTCGTCTTCTATAGAACGTTCTGACGTATACGCTATGTCCATGTATGCAGGCATTTCATTCGCTGTGTAGTTCTTCATGAAGTTTATAAATGTTTTCTCCCATTCTAATGCTGGTTTTAACTGTAATAAGATGTTGATGATTTAATAAATATTTATGGTTGTTTAATTTACAAAAGTTTCATTTTATAATATTTTTTATTATCATACATAATTATATAATCGATTTTTCTAATAAACTTTTACCCTTAAAATTAAGTTTCACGTTGTTATACGTGAAGAACTTATTCCAACTTATTAAATCAAAATTAATATAGTAAGATATTTCATGTTCACGATTATTACACATTTTAAATGAAACTATTTAAACAGATTTATCTCGTATGTTTAGTATTATACATTTTTGAAACCCGACATTTCATACACTTTGCAGTATTGACTAGAATGGTCCACGAGGCTTTTATAAATACAAAAACATTCTAATTTTAATAGAGAAGATGGTTGGAAACTTTCTACCACTCGAGACCCACTCGTAAATACCCAAACTCACCATACCACAGAGCAAGATAAAATCAGATTCCAAGGCAGTAAATGTGGCAATTAAGACAACATTTGCGGTACTTATTTAGAAAACGTATAAAAATTTGAACGCAGCGGGACTCGAACCCGCGCCTCCTGGAAACCGACCAGGGGACCAGACCTGGTCGGTTTTCAGGAGGCGCGGGTTCGAGTCCCGCTGCGTTCAAATTTTTATACGTTTTCTAAATAAATATTTTTCTTTCCTAAGTGTGGAATAACACTTTAAAAATGTTTAAAAACATTTCCAGTAGTTTGATATAATAATTATGTCAACTGACACACGAATGCAACCTCAGTCTACCCGTGACCACGGACTACTGCAAAGTGTTCGAAACGGTGGGTTTATAAAAATGTATCCGGTTAAACAGTTTAATTTAAAACAGAATTAATACCTCAATGTAATGAAATATATCAGCAGCAGAATATATCGAAAGTTACAAATTACATAGTATATTCTGAATAAATATTCGGAGATTCGTCAAAACATAACCAAAAAAAGATTGAGACTTTACTCTCTCCAAAAATAATAATAATTTTTTGTTATAAATAACACAAAAAAATACCTTATTCTTATCATGGTGGTTGTTAACAAGGAACGTTAGTATAAGGGCGTCGGCACGATGAAACCGCGATTGCTTTGTAAGCGGCTCTCCCGGGGCAAGGAATCCACCGAGAGCTACTCCAGGGAGGACCGGACCACCCCACACTGACAGACACATGTAAGGGTTGCTGTGGAAATGATATTTTTTTAATAAAATGCTGTGTACTTTATGTCTTTTGAAATTTAAAATATATTTGATTTATATATATGAACTTGTGTGACTAAAAATAAACACTAAAAATAAATTATGGATTTAATATATTTAATTTTGTATTGTGTGTCTGAAGAGATTTACTCTTGATCAAAAAATATTAAATGATTGAAATTTGCAATAGTATGAATAAAGTAAGTACTATTTTAGTTAGCACACAGTGTTTTAACACTGGGTTCCCTCTGCCTAATCTGAGAAAAAAAAATAAAAAGAACATCCTCAACGGAACATCTAAAATTTGCGGCGTCTATGGCGACCTGTTCCAGGTCGTTCTACCACCACTCCCACACCAACAGGGTAAAGCTATAAAACGAGAGAAATAAAACTCTCGCCCCTCCCAGCCCGGTGATGCTGTCAAGACCAGTCGAGGTGAACAGCAATAAAGTCCAATAGAGAATAAAAAGCATACAATACTCACTGTGCACAAGTCAGAACCCGCGACAAGTAAGCATTGTCCTCAAGGTCATCAGTGACCTGGTCGGGGTCGTTCTCCCACCAGCCCCACACGGACTGCACGGCGCAGCGGTCCGCCGTCACCGCGCCCGAGAACGGGGACGACAGCGGGGCGAAGCATATGTCCTCTATTTTAGTTTCATTGCCTAAATCTGGAAAGGGAAATATATTTTATATTAATTAATCTATTTATTAAATCAGCTTCACGCTGTATCCCGCGCACAGCAGGGTAGGTAGAGGAAACCTAGTGTTAAGACACTCCGTTCCCCACTTTCTGCCGAATTCTGGAGGCATTGCATGTGAGTGGCAAAACGCAACGCCGCGCTTAACCTCGGCACCAGAGTGAAGAAATGGAAATATAAGTTTAAGTAAATATTTCATCTCCTCGAGTGGGGATCGAACTCACAACCAGTCGGTTTTACAGTCACACCTCGTGCCGCTGCGCCACGACTGGCCTCCATAGATACAGCGTGAAACTGATTTTATTTATTATTTGTGGATGTATTTTATATTATAAGGTCGTAAGTCACATTCACTGCACTGGTGTGAGCACCGATCACGACGACGCGAAGGTTGCCCGCTGGTACTTGGTGATGTTTAAATTGTTGGTTATTTTTCAGGTTCAAATTATTTTTCCACATAGAAATAACCGGATAGAACTAAATATCAAAGTTCTATAATCCATTTTTTTCAAGACCAAGTAAATATAAACATAATTAATATCCTCAAGTGAAAATTAAACCCACTACCAGTGCCGTTAATAGTACATATTAAAGTGTAGTATTTTTATTGTAATTTGCCTTTTTTCTTTTATTTATACAATAAAAAAAAATATCTATCTATCGAATAATCTATTTTTTTATATCACCATAGACACTATACCGTACTATTTCTCAACTATTCCAATATGATTAAACAAATTATATTTTATTATGTCTGCTACTTAAGTATATAAATTCTAAACCATAAACCAATAAACACACTAGAGAAAAAAAAGTTACTTACTCATAATCCTATTCTGCAAGTCTAACACATTCAAAAGGAAGGTAGCGTTGAAGACGGGCCCAAAAGACATGACAGTCTCATCCGGAGCTGTGTATTCCACATCGGGAAGTCCCTTAGCACTTATAATCAACATTTCAGTTCTATAAAAAGGCTCGAAATGGGAATCGAAGTAGTCCCTTTCTAAGCGAGAACGTGAATTAGGCGCTGCCCATAACTCAACTGGGTTAGTGGTGACATGTACGTATCTGATACCATGACCAAGGCCTACTATTACACATAGACCTGAAATTAAATTATTTATATTAGATAGTGTTTTTTTTATTATTTTAAATGATACAGAATTCTATTTATCGCAAAATATGAAACAACGTAACTATGTATCTTGATATAATGAATACATAATGGTAAAAAATAACAACTCATTTGCACGCAACTATAATTATAAAGTAAATATGCAAAAATATGAAATCCCAATTTACAACCACCACTATGTTGGTATTTATTTTAATAGCTGTTATAATGTCTAAAACTATAGTAAGGCTGATATGTCAGTTCCGCTCTGAAGTGAAGCTTTCTTTTTTTTTTACATAGAATAGAAAAAAATAAATAAAAAAATAAATAAAAGAGCCTAGACGCAAATTTATGCAGCCATCTATAGATAACTTCAGTTCGTCAACCGTACTGAATGTGAATAGAAAAGAAAAAACAAATGTGTTAGCTTTACCGATAAATAACACGATCCAAGGCTTCGACGCCATTATACAACCCCACCATTGGAAGAAATCCTCCAATTTAGTTTCAGTTTCCGCTCCCAGTCTCTCAAAGAATGTCGCTTCTTCAGGACTTTCCTGTTGTTCCGCCGTCCATCTTGTTGACGTTGGATTAGTCGCCATTTCTTGATTATTTTCTGATGCCACACCTAAAAATACATTTATATTACTATTATTTATATTAATTGTAACTAACATATTATATTGAACATATCTAATATATGTACAAACACAAAAATCTACCTATACTATATTTATTTAGAAAAAGTATAAAAATTTAAACGTTAAGTGGAATTCGAACCCGCGCCTCCTAGTAACCGACCCGGCGCTCTGAACACTCAAACTACGTCGCAATTTTTATACGCTTGTTACAACTTATTTATGTTGTTAGCATACATTTTCTAAATAAGTATTTTTCTTTCCTAAGTGTGGAGTAACACTTTAAAAAAAAAATAAAAAACTACCTATACTAATTAATACTGAGACACAAAACTAAAAGATCTTATGAACATCATATAACTATAATACATTAAATAAATAAATATAATCAACTTTATAAGGTAAATATATACATGTTGGAATAAATCAAATACACTAAGTAACATGCAAAAAATAAGAGACAATAAAAATAAGAGTTAGTAATAATTGCATGCATAATTCAGTTAAATCAATAAAAAACCATCAAAACTACCGAAAGAACTTGAAAAAGATTTTTGAGAAAGTTTTGGGTCTTGTATTTCAAATAAAATGACATATTTATAATTTCAATTTATATCACAAACTATCCCTAATACTTTTCTCTGTAAATCTCTATTCTGTAGAATAGATGCCATTATTGACATGTTGTTGGATTGTTGAATGACAAACAAAGCAGGGTAGAAAGAGGGAACCTAGTATTAAGACAATCCGTTCCCCACTCTCTGCTGAGTTCTGGAGGCATTGCGTGTTGAGTGGCGAAACTCAACGCCGCGCTTTATCTCGATATTAGACCGAAGAAATGAAAATATAAATGTAAATAAATATTTCATCACCTCGAGTAGGGATTGAACCCACAACCAGTCGATTTTACAGACCCACATTGTGGGGACCCATGCGCCACGACTGGCCTTTTGTTATATTAGAATTGAAAAAATAATAATACATTCAGCGTAAATCTAGTCACTTGGGAAAATATTTACTTTTAAAATAAACTATATTTCCGCCAATTAATAAACAAAGTTTACCCTACCATCTAACCCTAAATTGCAACATTAGAAAGTAACGACAAATGAATAATTGAACCATCAAAAAGACCCGAAACCATTTAAACAAGCAAACGAACAAACAAGGCCACAAGGAACACCGAATACGTACTAGAGCGATGGCTGTGCAGGGGGCTGGTCTCGGGCCCGCCGCGCCGCGCCTCCGCCGCCCGCGCCCACCCGTCTGCGCCCACACCGGGTTAATGTTACCGAAACCGGACGCGGACAGACTCGCTTCTTGTGTTTTTATATATTTAGAAACCCGATTTTTTAAGCGTTCGAATAAAAATACGCGAATCAAATGTATAGGGAAAAGGAAATATACAATGTATGTTTGTGTATATGTACATATTTTTTTTTGCTTCACGCTGTATCCCGCATGTAGCCGGAAAGGCAGAAGGAGTCTAGTGTTAATATACTGTTTTCCCCATTTTTCACCAATTCTGGAGATATTGCATGCCAAGTGAAAACTCAACGCCGCACTTTGCCTCGACACTAGAGCATTTCTTTGATTGGAAATTGAACAAACAACCGCGTTTTATAATAGTAGTTTAAAGTTTAAAAAAATACTATGCTGAAGGTGAAGAGATACTTTAATTTGAATTTTTATTGTATTGTTAAACCGAGTCTGTCCGTTATTAATAATAGTAAATTTAAATAAATATGCATAATATATGCATATCGTCATAGTTTCAAAACAAAAACGAAAATAAGTAACCTATATCTAAAACTTGAAATGGAAAAGCCAAACAAAAATAATATGGAAAAACTTGATAAAAATCAAATTGACATTTTAAATATAAGATTCGTTTTTGTTTAGTAACCTTAATGATACATGCAAGTTATTGACTTATTCTAAAGGGTCATATTTGGTGTAAATAGGTCATATTTGGTGACAATTTTGTATAGCTGTGTATGTATTTTAATGTAATTTTGCTAATTTGCAAAGACTATAAAGTTAAAAAAAACTTAGAAATTGTTCTGAATATTGTAACATGTTTTTTTTTTAATTATACAAGAGTAGTACTCTGTTATCTGCTTTTCGTGAAAAGTAAAGTGATTTCGTATTAGTCATCTTTAATATTTTAATTTGAAACAATAAAAAAAAACACTCCAAATACATAATAATTTTATTATTTTTATTTACAATAGTCAGAACAGCCTGTAGTGTGTCTTTTTGATAGTAGTAGTCATAAAAATATGTAAAAAAAAATGTGCACGTGTATGTAACTCACCGTATGAATCTAAAAAAGCGCTGCTTTTCAAAAACTATGAAGTATTTAGTGATTAGTGTTTGTATTTTATACAATCTATTCTACTAGATGCAATATTTATTCATTTCCGCAACCAAGTTGTTAAAACAATCATGTATACATTATATAGGATGTTATTTGTGTTAGAATAATATAATCATATTATAATAGATATTTATAAAAATTAATAGTTATACTTAAATTAATTTTTATTATTATAATATAATAATTATTATGTGCTCGATATTATTCTTTAAATACAAAATTGATATAATAACATAAAAACGATAATTTCTTCAAATCAATAAAATTATAAGTTCTCATTGCACAGATTTAAAAACAGTCATTTTTAAGGAATACCTCTCTGGAATATCTCTATTGGAGATAAAAAAATCATTTCTAGTAAAACAATCTTTAACATAACACCTACTAAATGTAACAGCATTTTGTAGGTGTTATGTTTACTAGACTAACTTTAGTATATTTTTATCAGCATATAAACCAGAAATAATTGCGTAAAAGCAAACAAGACTGACCAACAACGTTCTCCTGCTGGTTGCAGCAGTACACGCCGCTGAGGAACAGCGTGGTGAAGATGAGGAAGACGATGGCCATGACGACGGCGTACCCGTCCGCGCCCGAGATGCTGAAGGGGCGCGGCGGCGGCGGCGACGGCGGCGGCGCCGGGCACGACGCCTCGCAGTCCATGCACGAGCAGCCCGGCTGCCCCTGCGGTATGACACCCACGTGTTCTTTAATTGTTTATATTTCAATTGTCTAATAAAATATTCATTAAAAAAATCTTCTAAACAACAATTGCATTTTACAAATCAATTCCTGCTTTAGTACCCATATTTTAATCCGCCATTTTGTTGCGGCGGCCATTTTGTATGTACAACAATATTGATTCTGTAAAATTTCATTGTTATCAGAACTGAAGCCGTAATCCAATTTACGAATCGAAGACTGGGAAATGGATCAAATTGAGCTAACAAAAACAGCAAGTCAAATAAAAACTTATAAAAATTAGGGCTTAATAAATCTATAATAAATCATATAAGTTAGTTAAGACCAAACTACTGATCAACATTGGATATACTTACCGCAGTACCAACATTACATGCCCGTGTAGACGGATTGTACGGTGTGAACCCATCGACGGGCTCGTCCCCGCTCAGATAATTGATCTGGAAGGGCACAGCGGGCACATTCACGTCCCCCATGAAGTCGAACCACTTCTGTGGGGTACAGAATTCAGCACCGTCGCTCCCACACAGCACGTCCAGTGCTTGCTGGTTGGTCGAGGGCATTTGTACCTATAATATATATGATTTAATAAAAAATAAATAAATACATCCAAATATATGATCATATTAAATCTATACCAATATTTTAGTTAGTAGGTTAGTTTCACTTGTTCGAATTATAAAAAAAAAATTTTTGGATAATACATTTATAACTTCGATGTAACCTCTTGCGGTCACAGTTACCTCCAGCACTATTATGGGAGCGTGTCATATGTCATACAAAAATCTTTAATTATTTCTATTTGGTGAAAACTAATAGTAGTACATTTATTTATTTATTTTGTTTTTCAGCTTCACGCTATATCCCGCACACAGCAGGGTAGACAGAAGGAACCTAGTGTTAAGACACTCCGTTCCCCACTTTCCGTCAACTTTTAGAGGCATTGCATGTTGAGTGGCGGAACTACAACGCCGCGCTTTGCCCCGACACCAGAGCGAAGAAATGAAAAAATAAATGTAAATAAATATTTAATTTCTTCGAGCGGGGATCGAACCGATCGATAGTATATTTATTTGAATAAATAAACGACAAGATCTAAACCACTAATCGAACCTATTTTACTTAGCATATAATTGTATTCATATATAAATAATAAATGATTTATAACTATTTAAATTTTTAAAGTGTATATTTTTACTCACGTTCTCGCACGAATCAAAAGTAGTGTTCATGTAGGTTGCACCGAGATGGTAATCCAACTCGGATACTTTTTGATGAGTTGCTGTAAAAAATAACCATATTGTATAAAAAAAACATTTTTTTTAAGAGATATGAGAACAAATTTTGTAGTCTCAAGGCTGCTCTTGATGATTTAACAGAAAAAATAATTATACAACACAACTAAAATAATAGACAAGAGTCCAGTGTAAATGAGTTGATATATTTTTGTAAATAATTTTTATTTATTGATTGATGACTAACAAGATTTTTTTTAATATATTTTTTGTTCTGTCTCTACTATTGGTGATCACTCACACAAATGCAAAGCTAAGCTTACACCTCGCGGACTGTATATTACTAGGTACTACTATTTTTATATATTTTTTTCACAGATTCCATTAATTATAATAATATTATTCTCAAAGGATATTTAAAAGACACAATAGAATATCAGCTCCTGACTACAACATTATATGTATTAAATATATGTTAACTCGTCCTGGCAAGGCAAAGTCGCAACTGATTCCATTACTAAATTATGAGAAAAGTATAAAATTATTATATTTAAAAAAAAAACTATAAATATTTACCATTAAATGGAGCTAGCTTAGGTTTCAAGAAATCACTATGATTGGGCGCGCAGGTCATCCCGCAGATATGTTTTAAGAAGTTCTCCAAACACGCGGGACACCTCGCGAGGATCATGACCGGTTTGATCTTCTCATCCAGGTTCTTCAACTGCTGCGTGTCGCAGCATGACATCCCGCCGGCCGCTATGTCCGGGCAGTACTTCTCCAAAAGCCCCTGTAAGAGAATCACAAAATACTGTTGTAGTTGAATTAGAAGTAAAATTTATACTATGTTTAATTAATTTGAGGCCAGTCGTGGCGCAGCGGCACGAGGTGTGACTGGAAAACCGACTGGTTGTGGGTTCGGTCCCCACTCGAGGAGATGAAATATTTAAAATTATATTTTCATTTCTTCGCTCTGGTGTCGAGGTTAAGCGCGGCGTTGAGTTCTGCCACTCATCACGCAATGCCTCCAGCATTCGGCAGAAAATGGGGAACAGAGTGTCTTAACACTAGGTTCCCTCTGCCTACCCTGCTGTGTGCGGGATACAGCGTGAAGCTGATTTTATTTTTTATTTTAATTATTTTAATTTCGGCCAAAACCAATATATGTAATATATTTTATAAAAAATACATTTTTTTAAAGAATCATCTATATCTAATATCATATAAGGCTATTTCTAGGTCGCAAACTATATTTAAATAATATATAATTAAAATATAATTAAACTTTAACTTTTTTATAGAATTTTAGGACAACTGAGTATGCGTGCTAATTACGATCATATTATAATGTTCTAGATTTTCACTTCTTGACTATGAAAATTAAAATTCATAGTTCAAAGAAAGTATGCATATTTAAATATTATAAAAGAAAAAAGATATCCTGTCGTGATGCATTTGAGACGTACATTACTTTTTTTTATGGAAAAGACAACGCAAACGAGCGTTCGGGTCACCTGATGGTAAGTGATTACCGCCGCCCACGACCCCGTGCAACACCAGAGGAGCTACAGGCGCGTTGCCGGCCTTTAAGGTGGGTTGGGCGCCGGAGCCCAGCATTACCTGATGCGAAACGCAGGCATAAAGCCACTACTTAACACCGGTCTTAAATGCCGGGGGTGGTAATGATCCGGTCGAGTCTGCCCATGGCAACAGACATTGCTGGCGACGTGACTCTACCACACGTACTTTAGTCGCCTCTTACGAGACCACCAGTACCAGGATGATCCTATTCTATGCCGGGATCACACGGCAAATTACATCAGACTATAAGTTTGTGGCCGAATTGCAATCTTTAGAAATAGTTGTGCTTATCGTTACTTAAAAGTATACAATACGTTGATTCCAAAATATACAAAAAAGGAACGTTAATCTATAACTATTGTAATTTTAAGCTTATGTACAAACAATGCGGTGTAGAGTTTCACTCAACAATGCCCCTCGAATTCAGCGGAAAATAGGGGAGCGGAACTTGTCTTGTCTCAACACAAGGTTCCCTTAACCTACCCTGTTGTGAGCGTGTGGCTAAAAAGAATCCACAAATAATATCAACTTAGTAATATATCATCGAAATTCCAAGACGTAGTACCAAATATCAAGAAATCAAAACAAGACATGATAATCTTGTTCCTTATCAGCTAACGTCCAAAACGTGATTCATAATTCGTATCATTCAAAATGATGAATCACGAGGTCTAAGCGAGAGAGATTAAGACAAGGGGACATTGTTTGGGTGCTTTGACTTAATCAAGTACCGTAATTGAAACGAGGGCTATCCAGCTTAATATAGAGAGTCTGGTTGTCCAGCTAGCTGATGAAATATTGCTTATATTTTTATAATAATTATATGAAATACACAAATTAAATATGCCACCACTTCCTGCCAAATATGGGAAATAATAGTCAAATCGAAACCAAATCTATCAGCTTCACGCTGTATTCCGCACACAGCAGGGTAAGAAGGGGGAACCTAGTGTTAAGATTCCCCACTTTCCGCCGAGTTCTGGAGGCATTGCGTGTTGAATGGCAGAACTAAGCGCCACGCTTTGCCACGACACCAGAGCGAAGAAATGAAAATATAAATGTAAATAAATATTTCATTTCCTCGAGTGGGGATAGAACCCACAACCAGTCGATTTTACAGTCACATTTTGTGCCTCTGCGCCACCACTGGCCTGAATAATACATACTGGTAAATAATAGTTATTTTGATAAAAATCTGTACACACACGAAAGCTAGTAATTTCTCATAGTAAAATAAAAATGTTACAGAAAAAAAAAATATAATTATGAAACAATGTTACCGACATATTCAAAACAAGTTCTATTATAAAAAAAACATGAAGAGGCCAATGATATCAAGTATGTATCAAGGCTGAATTGACACAGATCTATATGATTTTATGTTAAACATAAGAATAATGTATCACTTAGTAGTATATTTCCGTATCTTTATCGATAATAATTTGGTACAGACCGATACGAATTAATTAATTAGATTTTTGTGTAATAGTTTAAGAATGTACAATGATGTTGAGGCCAGTCGTGGCGCAGGGGCACAAACGTGTAAACGCGACAGGTTGTGGATTCGATTCCCAATAGAGGAAATTAAATCTTTAATGTTTTCATTTTTTGCCTTCTTTTTACAAGTCGAACTTCGTTCTGGCGTATGGCGGTACACTACCGCCATTCAACTCCAGAATTCAGTTAAAAGAGGGGAACGGGTCTAATGGGAACAAAGTTTTTCAACACTAGGTTCTCTCTGCCTACCCTGCTATGTGTGGGATACAAGGTAAAACTTAAAAAAAAGGAATGTACAAGCTATTTGATATTAAGGAAAATCATCAATCGTTGAATCACCTGCTGTTGCTTTCCAACAAGTATACTACACCTGCACATAAATTCTAGTAAAACGACAACAAATGGAATTTTATCAATATGGTTGTTAATTTCTTATCGCAAACCTGTACAGTCTCTTATCACACAAAATTTGCTATACTCTATATAGGCACATAAAACAACATTTCTAATAATTCTGTGCCGAAGAGGACAATTAAGTCCATTTTTAAATTTTTATTTCTTTTTTATATATTATTATTATTATTTTAGGTGTTGATTAGCCAAACATGTGCTTTGCCCATAATTCAAGTACGGTTTAATAATGATAACAGACGTTTCCGTATTCGATTCCCACTCGGGGACATGAAATATTCAATATCATTATTTCCTTGGGTGGTCACTAAACACGTACAGAATTCGGCGGAAAGTAGGGAAAAGGAATATCTTGATAGGAACGTAGTAGGTACCCTCTGCCTACCCTGTTATGTGCGGGATACTTAATGAAATTATAAAAAAAAGTAAAATTGGAGACGATAAAATCATAGTAAATAGGCCAGCCGCCGATCTACAGAGCACATGATATCTATATATATTATATAAGCAAGACAAATGTCAGATACAATAAAACCACAATATAACTTGTAATTGAGATAACAAGAAATAACACTATTAAATAATAGTAAATCGATATCCGCAATCGTTTGCCACATTTGTTTATCTTAACGTTATTTTCTTTATCGTATCGATTTTATTAATCCTATTAAATTTATAATATATCTTTATTGTTTCAAATATATTATTGACTGTCATAAAAAAGAAGAATAAACATTAGGTAACTACTTAAATATTTTTTTAGTCGGATCATGAGTAAATTACAATGTCTTTATTTATTTTTAGCTTGACAGTGTATCCCGCACACTGTATGATAGACAGAGGGCACCCAGTGTTAAGACACTCCGTTCTTGTAAACACCAGAGCGAAAAAAAGGAATCGAACTCACAACCTGTCGCGTTTACAGTCACACGCTTATGCAACTGCGCCACGACAGGCCCCAAAAAACTTATTATTTTGGATTTAATAGACGCTACAAGGACAAATTTTATCTACAACTTCTATAATAAATACATAAATTAAAATCATATTTTGTGTATATTTAATATGATTGTTACAAACGTACTTCCCGTGTTTAAATAAGCATTATATTTAAATTTACTATTCACTCTCGCCATTGAATTACGTAAAAACTATTGGAAGTACGAAAAAAATTCTAGTAATTTCATAATTTTGGTAATTTTCACAGTTGAAAGGATTCTGTGATTAAGTGAAATATTAGATATTTTTATGGTATAATTATCTATATAAATCTGTGTTCTTTTGTCATTTCATCTCTATAGCAGCACATTAAGCACCAGGCGAGCTCCTCCACTTCGTTCTTCACGTTTTGATCGAACATGGATTTTCTGCTACGTAATTTCGATTATAATTAAAAATATAAAAAATCGGCGTTGATTTCGCCACTCAACACGCAATATCTACCGTGAAATTAAAAGAACAAATATGACTATTAAATATTTTAAAACATTTTTAAAGTGTTATTCCAAACTTAGAAAATAAAAATACATATTAAGAAAACCTATAAAAATTTGAATGTAGAAAATTTTAAGTATTTATATTTGGGTAGTGGAAATATGTAAAAATTCCCTTTGCAACAAACGTATTAGAATTACGACGTAGCTCGATAAGAACGTATGGCTTAGGTGGTCAGAGCACTTGGACGGTTTCAAAGAGACGCGGGTTCAAATCACGCTACGTTCAAATTTTTATACGTTTTCTTAGTAAGTATATGACTATTAATATCTCTCATATATAACTTTGTATTTTTTAAAGTAGGTATATAGTTTTTTTTTTTTCATGTATATTTTTGCTTTGATAATAACAAAAAGAAAAAAGTATTACAATATTTTTTTAAGTTATAAAAATAACACGATAGAAATACATGACATACGTACTTTGGTTTACACGTGGAGAATAATATGATTAATGTGTTAACACTGTCAGCAAATACTAGTTGACGCCATTATGTGTCTCAGTTGAGGAGTGTGTACCTAAATACCATAGTTACAAGTTCAATTCCTTGTCATGGGAATATCAATACATAATACAGATTTTTTATATATACTTGTTTAAAGAGTTACATTAGAAATTAAACATAAATAAACATTTAGACAATAATGAAAAATATAATTAGTTTTCATTCTGATATTTTAAGAAATATTAAATAAAATTAATAGTAATATTCAATTATATGTATTTATATGTAGTTTTTTTTACTTCACTCTGTATCCCGCACATAGCAGGATAGGCAGAATATAGTAGGGGAACCTAGGAATCCAGTATAATGACATTCCGTCACCATTAAAACACGTTCCAAAATATAAACCGAATTTGAGGCATTGCGTAAATGAGTGGTGGAACACAACGCTACACTTTGCCTCGAATATGTTAAATATTACATTTCTCTGAACGGAAATCGAATCTACAACCGTCGCGTTTCTGCATATAAATAAGCAGACATGAACGCGATATATGTATATGTAAATGTTTACAAAGAAAAACGGTCTGACGGGATTTTCTAACCATTACCATAAATTAAATATAATATGATATAAACGACATTTTTATGTACCTTCATTTTCATAGTAATATACATTAGTTTTAGAAAATAAAATGAAAAAACCACAATATAACATTCGACGAACATAATTGTAATAGTACGACTCACTAAAACATATAAAACCGCTCTTTTTGCGTTGTAGGTTAAAAATAAACGTAAAATAAGTTATACTATAGTACATTCTCGATTTTAACATAGCATTATTAATAATTATATATTGCGGCCAGTCGTGGCGCAGGGGCACAAAGTGTGACTGTAAAAGCGACTGGTTGTGGGTTCGATCGCCACTCGAGGAAATGAAATATTTATTTAAAGTTATATTTCTGTTTCTTCGCTCTGAAGTCGGGGAAAAGAGTGTCGTTGAGTTGCGCCACTCAACATGCAGTGCCTCCAGAATTTAAGTGAAGTGAACGGAGTGTCTTAACAGTAGGTTCCCTCTGCCTACGCTGCTGTGTGCGAGATACAGCGTGACGCAGAAAAATATAAATATTAATATTTCATCTTAGTCCTTTGTACGTCTGTTAATAAGTAGGTATTACAGATTATTAGTAGTAGCAGCAAATTAATAATTAAACAGATAAAATAACAATAAAACATTTTATGCGTTATAATTATTAATACACTGTGGGACCAATGTTGATTGGCGTTTACAATTACTTTGAAACAATTACATCCTTTATTACTGTGAAATAAATACTATAATCGAGTGAACGATTATTCTATATATGCATATTACAAAGTTGCATCCTAGCAGATATATTGATAAGTATGTATAATATTGTTATATTTAATTATATATGTAGTGGCGTGACCGATGCGACCAATCCCAGTATATATGCTGAATTTAAAATTTTATTTAAATATCTATTTATAGAGTGTAAGGTTACACTAATGACAACGTGATTTAATGGAAATTTTGCAGATAAAAAGAATAAATAAACGATATCTTTCTCACTGTCGTAATGTAAAAAAAAACTGATTTACTGTTATGGCCAAAAATATCGTTGTTTCAATGTTGCATAGAAATTGGAATTTATCTAATATAAAAAAAATATACTATAATTAGTATTTACTTGCCAAAAATGGATAAAACATAAAATCCAGAGAAAAAAAAATATCAACTAGACTATTTCAAAAAACATTTAGTCATATCAAAGGTGTACTTCAAGGTGAATACTAGAACAATTCCTTTGCTAAGAAGCATCAGAGTAAGAACCACTTAATCAATATGAAAAATTTACCCCAACTTTAAGACGCGAGACCAAGAATATAAAAAAAACTTAACACGAAAAAAAATTTAACGAATTTTACTTATTTAGAAAAAGTATAAAAATTTGAACGTAGCGGGACTCGAAACCGCGCCTCCTGGAAACCGGCCAGGCGCTCTGACCACTAAGCCATACGTTCTCATCGACCTACGTCGAAATTTTTATACGCTTATTACAATTTATTTATTACTAGCGGACCCGGACGCGGCTTCGCCCGCTTGAACTATACGGATGCTTATTAGATATATATATGAAATTGTTTTTGAAAATATCTAATTTAAATGAAAAAAAATATAAGTAAACGTAATCATATTAAAATATTAATAAAAAAACTAAACAAAATACATTATTAATACATTATTAATACTATCAAAGTAAAATAAATATTTAAAAGAATTAAAATTAAATGTGTTGTGCTATGTTTTTGCAAGGGCATGTGGTTATTTACATAATACTTAAATACAATAAAAAATAATATATTTTTTGTCTCTGTCTGTTTTTCTATTTTCCCGACCTAATGTCCAGAATAACTGAACTGATTTTTATTGGACTTTCAATGCTCGATTTTACTCATTTACCCGGGAAAAATCTATTTACACGTTTTCCTTGCGCGCGTACATAGATACTATATGAAATAACTAAAGTCCTTTCTACATTTAAATATTATAAGTTTTGCGAGCAATATCAAATAAAATCCCAAAAAACTAAAACTATAATTTATTAAGTGTACAGCGGTATAGATAACCATCCAACCGAGATGAAATAAATAACAATTCTTTCCTTAAATAATAAATACTTAAATAATATTATGCCGATGCCGCACAGAGCCGCAACTTACACCACACCAAGAAATTTATGAAAATCTAACTAATCTACTACTCGAATAAGCGAAGAACCAAAGAAAAGTATAAATTAATTATAAACATCAAATAATTACATAAAAATTAACAGTAGTTCGAAAATGTATGAAAATTACCCGTTCGCGTCGGTCATGCTATGCCGCCCGAAGGTTAGATCATTTTGTATCAGTGATCCTTAATTATTTATTAGAATGTTATACAGTAAACTATAATTTCAATCTAGATGAAATGCTAAAAGTGACTATTATATTAATTTTCATAAGGATCAATATCAAATTATAGAAAATACGTACAACAAAAACCCGATAAATCTAAAATAAATTAATTAAAATGATTACTTTTGCTCAACCTTTAGAGATAAACATATACCATCGCGGACTTTTTTAAATTGTCATTATTTAAAAAACATATTTATATTAAACATTGTTTTTATATATCTTATAAGGTTGAGTCAGCGCACGACATTTATGCGTTAAGCAAGCTCATTTTGGATGACGTTTTCTTATAACAACAAACAAATTTTGCAAACCGTTGCTTAGCAACGGTCGGTTGTTATTAAGATGGCAGAATAAATTGCCTGTCAAACTAAAAAATATTTTAATATATTAGTATATATCGACAATATTACAAATATGAGAAAAAAAAGTAGCCTATGTTCATCCGAAGACCCTCAAGTATCTCTTTATGAGTATTTTATCACAATTGAATTAGCGGTTTGGGCCTGATTGCGACACAGACAGACAGACAGACAGACAGACAGAGTTACTTTCGAATTTATAATATAGGTATGGATTTATTATTATTTATCGAATTTTACTTAAAGGCATGGGCAAGTATGACTTGTTTTCCAAGTGCAAAATATTGAATTTTGTAATCATTGCATGATTCACTAAGAGTGACTTAATGTTTATATTTAATGAAGAATTTGTAGGCGTCCATTGAAACTAGACGTTGACTAACAAACAGTCAGATTAACATTTTACCGTATAGTTAATCCGCAAACGATAAAAATATGGCTTCTTGCGGAAATGATCGTGCATAAAAAATATGGTTAATATATTTAATATATTTTGTACCTATAACTCATATAGCAAAATGTAGCAAATTCGAGTAAATATGTATTGAGTGGCGAAACTAAGCGCCGCGCGACGATATCAAGTTTTAATATAAAATACATTCGGAATTGGTGGTACTAATAACATCATTATAATCATCAATTGTCAATTAATTAAACATTTTATAAAAATCACACTGCTGCTGCACACAGCAGGGTAGGCAGAGAAAACCTAGCGTTAAGACACTCCGTGTCTTATTTTCTGCCGAATTCTAGAGGCATTGCGTGTTGAGTGGCAGAATTCAACGCCGCGCTTTCCCTCTACACCAGAGCGCAGAAATGGAAATTAAAATTTAAATAAATATTACATCTCCTCGAGTGGGGATCGAACCCACAACCAGTCCAGGTTTTACAGTCACACTTTGTGCCCCTGGGCCACTACTGGCCTCAACACTTTATTATGAAAGAAATAGCTAAATAATAAACATTTTATTATAAAAGAAATAGCTAAATATTGCAAAAACAGAAGTTACTACTAAAAATAACTATATATTTTCAACATGATGTAACACACATCGCATGCACGTCTGACCTCCACAAAACAAAGCAAAGACCGATATGGTGCGAAGAAGAAGGACAACTAAGCAATTTGCCAATAGGCGCTAGCAGACTAACGATACGGAGCACTAAAAAGTGTTGTCTGTATTGAATTGTATGAAGCATTTTTTTTAAACATTTTTTAAAGTGTTATTACACACTTAGGAAAGAAAAATACTTATTTAGAAAACGTAGAAAAATTTGAACGTAGCAACGAATAAATTGTAACAAGCGTATAAAAATTTCGACGTAGCTTGGCGAGAACGTATGGCTTAGTGGTCAGAGCACCTGGTCGATTTCCAGGAGACGCGGGTTCGAGTCCCGCTACGTTCATTTATACGTTTACGTTAAATTTTTAATACGTTTTCTAAATAAGTATTGTATGAAGAAATTTGCAGTTTATATAATATATTTTATTGAAATAATTTTTAACAATTATAAAATTAAACTAAAGCTGTTGAGCTTGGAACAGTGCCTGAGACTCGCGACCATAGGTGTAAGCTTCAAGGGCCCATTTTACTTATTTAAACGCTCGTCTTCACTGCTCCAGCCCAATATAGCAAATTATCTCAAATGTAAAAGTACATATTTTATAAGTGAATTTGCTGACATGGCTGCCTATCAAAGAACAATGTTGCCATAGTTTATTACAGATAAGTAAACCACAGCACATCATCATCGATAAATATAGCAAGCTAACAAACACAATATATGAGAAAATTCAGGACAATCCGATCAGTTGCTCTGAGAGTTCCTGTTGAAAGTCCTTGCGCTTAAGGCACTTGTTCGTATAATGTGATATATTTTAAACGAATCACGTCCACATATACTCTAGAGCCTGGAGACCCACTGCGCAACTAGTATAGTATAGTTCATCTCACGCACAATAAATGCATCTTGGTTGATGAATATTTAAATTATTTACTTTGTTTTTATGAATCGTCGTTTGAATGTGGATTTGAACCTATAACTCTTACTACTATGGAATTTATAAACATAATCATTCCACATAACATCACTGCAAATCATTAAAAAATCAAAATTCTAGTGACTTCGCCAGCTAACATAATCAACACTGCAAGGTCATTCAAAAATTGGTAAAAAAAATAACGACAAAAAATAATAAACACTTTAATCTCGCAACATTAAAAACTAGTCAAAATATGCGGATTATAATGAAAATGCGTCTATTACGAACCATAATATGATGTGATCCTGACATGAATAAATAAACATTTTTATCTTTAAATAGCATAAAACAGGTTTAAACATATAAAACTTATATATAACGGTGATATTTTACTTTTCCCCATACATTACTAATACTTTAATTTTATTCTCTTTTAATATGCATGCTGTATATTGCAAATCTAAAGTTATATTAAACCGGATAACCAAGTAGAAGTAGGCCACTGGCTAAACTAGAAACTTCCAAAAGTAAATACTAAAAGGTCACAAAATGATCATATGGAAATATTAGGTTATATATAAATTAAACTACAACAATTTTAATGCAAAAAAATGTCTTAATCATTAAAAAGATTCAATATGAATATTAGACAAATTAAATTAATAGCCTAATTAATATAACAAAATTAAAAAAAGTGAAATTTCGACAATTATTCTTGCCTATCAGAACAATTTTTTTTTATTGTTTATATGTATATAGATAGATACGTTTTGTGACAAAAACTCCGACTACATAAGACAAGACAGCACTTGTTGTCAAGATAAGTCAAATTAAATTTAAAAACTGATTCATCAACCTACTAACTATAACATCCTACTAATCCTACTTCGACATCCTCCTAATATTATAAACGTGAAAATTTGTGAGGATGTCTGTTTCACTCTCACGAAATAAGTACTGATCCGATTTAGATGAAACTTTACACTAACATAAACCTATAAATCAGAATAAGACATAGGCTATAATCAATGTAAGAATTTAGCATAATTTGGCTGGCTAAATAAAAATAAGGCTAAGCGGGTGAAACCTCATAAAAGATGCTAAATAAATAAAAAATAAATCAGCTTCACGCTGTATCCCGCACACAGCAGGGTAGGCAGAGGGAACCTAGTATTAAGACACTCCGTTCCCCACATTCTGCCAGATTCTGGAGGCATTGCGTGTTGAGTGGCAGAATTCAACGCCGCGCTTTGCCTCGACACCAGAGCGAAGAAATGGAAAATATAAATTTAAGTAAATATTTCATCTTCCCGAGTGGGGATCGAACTCACAACCAGTTGGTTTTACAGTCACACTTTGTGCCCCTACGCCACTACTGGCCTCATAAAAGATGCTATGTTAGTCAATAATATGCGGGTCGAAAGTAATGAAGTCTGATCGAAACGCATTAGAACTTTTGATACGTTTAAGGGGTTCAATGAGAACGCACGCCTTGTTGTAGCGTATCTCGACTTCAATTATTAATCTTAAGTGGACATTATTGACGTCAATTATAATATCATTGGCGCTGTTGCTATGCTGGGAAGCATCTAGAATCTGGTTCCTCATTTTTAACCATCTAGAATCTGGTTCCTTATTTTTAACCATCCAGAATCTTGTTCCTTATTTTTAACAATTTAGAATCCTGTTCCTTATTTTTAACAATTTAGAATCTAGTTCCTTATTTTTAATCATCTAGAATCTAGTTCCTTATATTTAATCATCTAGAAACTAGTTCTTTATTCTTATCCCATCTAGTTCTTATTTTTTTATTTTCTTCTCCATTTTGGAAGAATCATTTCAAATATAACACATATTTAATGGTAATAACTATTATTTACAATATTTACTTGAAAAAAAAATTTGGTAATCTTGTCATATAACGCGGTGAGCAGAACTTGACATTGAAATTTAAGATAGTCTGACGTTTTCGCATTTATCTTATTTAATTATTAATATAAAAAAGTCGACACCATTAAAAAAAACCGATACTCATTAAAAATATATTAAGGACGAAGACGTACAAGAAGTCTAATTTAAATGGATGAAGAAAGAACAATTCAACTTTGTTCAAAAAATGCTTTGATGAAGTCTTAAGTGTTATATGCAGCAGATCGCTTTGTCAATCTTTTTTATAATTCACTAAATTATGAAAAGGAACTCCGCTGTAGAAGTGACTGCGTCATCGATGTAAACAATAAACCATGCTCCAGACGGTAGAGCATATTCTATACTATCAGTACAAAAGAGCTAAAGTCCTATAACTGATTTGCTTTACGTTCTTTGGCAGCGAGCCCGCGTCATGTGGCAAAATCCATACAAACAAATTTACCGATCGACGAAACAAAACAAACCGAAATATTCTATCAATAACAGTTGCAAATTGTGGTAGTTCATAATAATATATCATCATATATATATATGTTTGATGAGTGTTTTTGTCATCACCAATTTAAATGAAAGCATCGTTTTTTAACTATTCTATAAAAAAGATTTTACTTCTGGTATGATTTTTATTGAATAATATAATTGAAGGTAATACTTACGTCAAAATAATCATAAATGACTACAATGTAAAAGGAATCTCATTTTTTGTATGAGCTAAAAGCTATTTTTAACTTCATATTTTATTAGTTACATTGAAAATATATACCTACTTTTAAAATATTAGTTCTTAATCATTAAATTGACGAGTCTTTTCTTTTCTTTTATAAAAAAAAATCACATAAACAACTTACAACTTTTCTTATCTGACACCAGTGATTCACCCATACAAAGTTATATGACAAAATTACATTTTAAACGTCCTTATAAACTTCATCGACAAGAAGTACACGGTAGTACACTAAAAGTATAACAGAAATTAAATATCATATAAAATAAAATAAACAAACGGCAACAACAAGTGTTCGAAGGATTTTTTGGAAATAGATGTGGGGCGAGGCCACGAAGTAATTTGGCACAATTAATCATGAGAGATCCTATAAAGATAATTTAATAGTAAAGTAAAGCAGGCATACACTACCACGACTGTCACATTACATTCGAACGAAATAAAACAAAATCAGAGGCCAGTCGTGGCGCGGGGGCACAAGGGTACGACAGGTTGTAGATTCGAGTCCCACTCGAGGAAATGAAATATTTGATATTTTTCTTCCCTCAATGTCTCAAGAATTCGGCGAGAAGTGAAGGATCGAAGCGTCTTAATGGAAACGGAATGTCTTAACACTATGTTGTTGCCAGGATCCCTCTAACTACCCGGCTATATGCTGGATACAGCGTGAAGCTAAAAAAAATAAGTTTATTACATAGAAAATAACTTAAACATTTTTCTATTAAATTGCTAAAAGCAGTACCGATTAGTTCTTTTCCAAGTCAAAAAAAACATAATAGAGCAGTGTTCGTAATGATCAGGTCAGCACCCGATGTTTATACAGAAGTAGGCTTCGTTGGAAGTCACAATTGCATGCATACGCTATATATAGATTTACAGACAAAGTAACCTCGTGGTTGACCCACTTAGTGCCCAGCGAGGCCCTTGACGATAAAAAAAGGAGAAAATTTAAAATGTTTATAGTGCAATTTATAAGTTTTCTCCATCGGAAAAGGCCTCGTGACCAAGTACAATACGTCAATCGGAGTCTAGTCCTTGAGATTGTAAAGACCTCGAAACTATATATTTTATATGTTTCGGAAACACTACCATATTGGTAAATCACAATGTTTAACTTTAACCTATTTTAATGTATGTTTTTAGCTTCACCTTTTATCCCGCTCATAGCGGACGTAGAAAAAACCTGGGAACCTATTGTTAAGACTTCCCATTAAGATAATTCCATTTCCCACTTTTACATCATTCTTAAGGGATTTGCTACATATTGAGTAGCGGAACTCACGGAACCGCATATTTTTATACGAATGTTAATAATATGAGTAGGCCCCTTAAGTTTTTATATTACAGTATGTTATCAAAAATAATCTAAGCTAAAAGCTTATTCAGAAATCTATTCAGTTTTAGGTCAAAGTCAAAACTAATGTTTTCTACTTCTCTATTAAAACTAAAACGGTTGATGTTTCTTCGAAAATTGTAACATATCCTTGGGCATGGCATGTTTTAGGTTATAGGCCAGAATATAAAGAATATGTTTTTTATTTAAATTGGGTAAATGGAACAGTATAGTACTCACAGTACTCAAAGGACATCTTATAGTTCTCGTACATTTTGTAAGAACACAAAATGACCATAATTTCATCTCAAATGATATAACAAGAGTATTTTCTGGATGTTTTTTTTTGAACTTTCATTTTAACTATAATTACTTATCATATTATAACATATTTTAACTGATAATTATCGGTGAATATTTACATCAAATAAACAAGGCCAAGTAACTCTTAAAGATTTTTTTTTATTTTAAAGTCCTTGCCTTCTGCAGTCCTTTAAAGTGATTGTAAAACAGACTTTTACGAAACAATTAGTTATATTCGCTATAAAATCTGTCTGTATATTGAATATACAATTTTTTTTCTACTTCACAGATTTAGGCTGATGGATGTCAATCCGCTACTCACTTTCCGCCGCTTTTGCCTCGGTATCAAAGCGAAGAAATAAAAATATTACTAAATAGTAATTCAGTCCCAAAACTGGGAATCGAATCCACAACTGTCGCATTACACATATCACACGCTCGTGCCCCACGACGCCCTCATAATCACGAAGAAAATAATTAAGTATACCTTAGTTTTGTTAATAAAAAAAAAACATGAAATTTAAAATTCGAATTTGAATCCATACCTTAGCGCTGTCCTCAACCGGTTTCGCTGGGCCATCGTAGTAGCAATTCGTCTTCTTGTACTCCGAAGCGTTTGCACACACGCCATACCAAACGCAGTGGCCTTCGGCTGACGCGGCTGGAATCTGTAATAAAGGAAAAAATATTAGCTCATGGTTGTTGGGTTAATTAACTGAGGTCTTTATTAGTGTAGTATTATATTTATGAACAATGAAAACAATATTAGTCAAGCGCGAGTCGCATGTTAGTAATATTTTTATTATATTCTATAAACTAATATTTGATTTACTTAAATTTATATTTCCATTTTTTCGCTCTGGTGTCGAGGACAAGCGCGGTGTTGAGTTCTGCCCCTCAACACGCAAAGCCTCCAGAATTCGGCAGAAAGCGGGGAACATAGTGTCTGAACACTAGGTTCCCTCTGCCTACCCTGCTGTGTGCGGGATACAGCATGAAACTGATAATATTTGATCAAACAATCTGTTTGATAATTCGCCATCAAAAACTCCATCATCATGTCAAAATAGACGTCCTAACATAAAGGTAGCGAGTTCAAATCTCAAGCACTTAAACTAAATTGCCGGAAAGTTACCGCCTGAGTCTTTTTTAAATCTTAAAATATTAAAGATATGTAAACATAAAAACAACACGCATATCTTCCACAATATTATTTATACGGTTCTACGAGAAGAAACATAAATAAATAAGTTCCGACGCGCCGCCGCCGCCCGCCATTGTCAAGGGCATCATTTGGAATTCGTATCCCGCATCGTAAAAACTCAAACCCACATAGTAACACTAACAACGTTTTCGCCGAATAGCGCCTCCTCCTCCTTCCTTCGCCATGTTGTCTTATTTTTTTTAAGTTATAAAAAGATCTTAATAACGTGTTTTTGTTTTATATTTTAGGTTTAACGGCTACGAACGGAACCAATGGAATGGTAGCATATAATATTTTTTTATTAGCATCACGCTATATCAAGCAATGTAGGCAGGGGGAACCTGGAAAGTGAAAGTGTCAAAACACTCTGTTCCTCTTTCCGCCGATATCCTGTGGCATTACGTGTTGAGTGACGGAACTCAACGCCACGTTTTGCCTTGTTATTGGAGCGAGAAAATGAAAATGTTAAATATTTCATTTGAGTGAGTGCGAACCCAGAACGGGAGGGCCGTTTACATTCTACACGCTTGCCCTTACGCTATGATGACCTCATAATTGCGAAGAAAATAATTAAATATGCTTTATGTTCTAAAATATTTAAACATTATATAAACCAAATATCACGAAGCCATTTAATATAAAGTTGAAAGGTCAACCATCGATTGGTCGAAACATCGCATGTTCGCTCAGATGTACTTGAAAACGAATTGAATGATTTCTATAGAAATTACTGACTTGAAGCTTAACTTAACTTTAAATCGGTATATTTAATAAAATAATAATATTTTGTTAAATAATAGAAAAAAAAAACGGACAAAAGAAAGAAAGATAAACAAAAAAAATGAACGATAAAACGCTCAACAAATGTAGATAGATAGTGGATGTAGCTTAACAGATCGTTGAACGTAATGTTTACAGCAGATAACAATATTATATCGTATAGAGCAAATACTAAAATTATTCCAATGATAATAAAAAATCAAAAAGAACGATTTGTTTTATGGAAAAGACAAGGCAAACGACACCTGATGAGAAGTGATCACCGCCACCCACGACCCCATGCAGAGGACCCCGTTGCCGGCCTTTAAGGTGAGTTGGGCGTCGGAACCCGCCCAACTCACCTTAAAGGCCACGGGCACTGCGTTTCGCATCAGTTACCTGATGCGAAACGCAGTGACACAAAGCCACTACTTCACGCCGGTTTTAAATGCCGGGGGTGGTAATGATCCGGTCGAGTCTGCCCATGCGTGTTGCCATTGCTGGCGACGTGACTCTACCACACGTACTTTAGTCGCCTCTTACGACACCACCAGTACCAGGATGATCCTATTCTAGGCCGGGATCACATGGCATTAATATTTGTTTATATGCTTCTCACTGTATTCCGCATATTGCAGGATAGGCAGAGGGAACCTAGAGTTAAGACACACCGTCCCCAACTTCCCGTCGAATTTTTGAGCCATTGCTTGTTGAGTGGAATCCAATACCGCGCTTTGCCATATTACCAGAGCGAAGAAATGAAAATAATATTAATAATTAATAATAAAAAAATATGCTTATGTCCGGAAAATTGAACAGAAAGTGGTTAAACGAAGTGTCTTACGAGTAAATTCTTTTCGCCTCCCTTGTTAATGACTACCCCGTTAGGGATAAAGCGTGAAGCTAGTAAAAAAAATTGTTTCCCTCGTTATATGCAGGATACAGCGTGAAGACAACAAAAAAAACATCGTTTCTTTCCCTTAGCATTAGCACTAAACTTCTAAATATGAAAAAGCATAGATGTTGCAGCTGTTAAAATTCAAATGCAATATACAACGTATAGATAGATAGATAGATAGATAGATATAAGATACCATTTGGAATATTTCCAAATGACATCTTATATGGAATATTTCCCGTTACATTGACGTTGGTGATATCAATAAAATCAAAATGAGGGTCAGTCCCGAATCGATTTTTTTTTAAAACTGGGACTGGCACGCGTGGCATACATAATTAATTTTCAATTTGCTTTGACGTCATCATGAAATTTTATTTTTCCAAAATTCCAAATTATATTACATACGAAGATATCGAGACTAGAGAATAAAACTTTAAAATCATTATTTTATTTGAAATGATATATCATTTATAAAATGATTATTAATAACCAATGTATTTCTTATGAAAAAAGAGAAAATATTCCAATATAATAAGCGAGAAAACAATAACGTATGACTTTGACCTGAGAGATTTATTAATAATTCATGAATTCTGCAAATCACACTTCCTGTCTCAACTTATTCTTGGAAATAGAAAGAAAATTCACAGATCAACTTAAAATTTTATTTTAGCGTTCCACAGTAAGCGCGACGGTTGTGGGTTCAATCTCCATTCGGGGAATGGACCACTTTAGTTTCCTCTCTGGTAACAATACAAAGCGATTCAATTTAGTTATGTCTCAAAAATTAGACGGAAAGTGGAGAACTGAGTGTCTTATCACTAGGAATTCTCTGCCTTACCTGCTGAATGAGGGATATACTGTGAAGTTATTAATTTAATTAACGTTTATTTAATTTGTTTGTAACAAAAAAAAATATAAAAATGAAAACGTTTTAAGAGCAGGTACTTACTTTAAAATAAAATCTAACTTACTTCGTTAACCTTTGACATTTATGCAACTTATACGTTAATCGATTTCAACTTTAAGGACCTTTTAACTTTGGAAAACTAGACTTTACAATTAGAGTAATATATTTTTTTATAAATATTATTTAGTCGTTTTTTTATGATTAGAAGCCAGTTGTGGCGCAGGGGCATAAAGTGTGACTGTAAAATTGACTGGTTGTGGGTCCGATCCCCACTCGAGGAAATAAAATATTTATTAATATTTATATTTTCATTTCTTCGCTCTGGAATCGAGGCAAAGCACGGCGTTGAGTTCCGCCACCCAACGCGCAATGTCTCCAGAACTCGGAGGAAAGTGGGTAACGGTGAGTCTTTACACTAGGTTCCCTTTGCCTATCCTACTATGTGCGGGTTACAGCGTGAAGCTGATTTATTTTTTTTATTATTTAAAAATTAAATTAAAAATTAAAATTTTTATTATTTATATATATTATTTATTTTTTTAGTCTATGACTCAATAAGTAGAAGACAAAATGTTACTTATAACTACAATACAGTTGTCAGTTTGCCAAAATTTGTAGTATTATAGTGCATCTGTTCATAAATATTTAATTCGACCTGTTATTTACAAAGTATAGATGTAAACAATGATATTATACAATTCAATAAATAATAATAATAAAGCCGTTACTATAAAAAAAAAAAATCAAATCAGCATCGCGCTGTATCATGCACACAGTAGGGTAGGCATAGTGAACCGAGTGTTAAGAAACTCCGTTCTACACTTTCCTCCGAATTCTGAAGGCATTGCGTGTTGAGTGGCGGAACTCAACGCCGCGCTTTGCCTCGGCACCAGTGTGAAGAAATTAAAATAAAAATTTAAATAAATATTTCAGAGTGGGGATCCACAACAAGTCGCGTTTACTGTCACACTTTCTTCCCCTGCGCCACGACTGGCCTCAATTAAAAAGTTAATATCGAGTTTTATATTATTAACACTCTCCCCAAATCCTTCCATATATCCCTATCTTGGGTTTTTGTCCTCCACAGTCTGTATATAAAATTATAAAAAATTTCATAAAACACTTGTGCTATCTAAAGCTATATATACCTAAAAATAAAATAAGTACTACATAAATATTTCACCCTATAATAGCGTAGTGAACTAGTAATAAAGACATTTAAACGTTCAAGGTACTCCACATCACATACAGTACCTACAGGTGAATCGAAACACCGCAGGGTTTAGGTGAAGCCTAACAACCTAGTATCGATCCCGCAATCTGTCGGTAAACATGGCCTGCCTTTGAACGCCAGTAGCCTTGACTGCAACACTAACAAATATATAGTGGTTTTTTATATACAAAATTAATATAAATAAATATAGATATTTTGTTTTGTTTTCTTAATATCGAAAATATTATGAAAAAAAAAATAAGAATGAGTCACTACAAGATTTGTTCAGTCCCATATGACATTTCTAAAAATATAAAATACAATTATAGAGTTATGAACTAAAAAATATAATCCTGTATCCTGTATATAGCAGGATATGCAGAGAGAACCACTATCAAGACACTCCGGTCACCACCACTCTCTCTCTGCCTTAATCAGAGATATTGAGTATAATATGAGAGAATTCATCGCCGCATCATATGCAGAGAAATGAAAATAATTAAATCCCCCGATAATGGAAGTAGAATCCACCACCATCACTGTTAGTGTAAAACGCTGCCCTAGTCAGTCCCATATAAAATATTAAAAATCTATAAGCTTCGTAAAGAACGACACCAGACGCGACGTAGGGGCATAGGCGTGCGATTTTAAAACAAATGATAACACTTGCTGAATCATTACTTCCCTGTAGTATCAATCTAAGGTTAGATAAACAACGTGTTACCAGATTGTTATCAATTCCCGACCATTATAGTACGGGAGCCGACGATGCTAAATCGAGATTTACTTGAGCGTCTTAGAGAACTATTAGGTTGCAAAGCTTAGATAACAACAAGAAAAAAATGTCATATAATACATATCTTTTAATCGTTGGGGTGAGCGTTTATATATTTTCAAAAACGTAAAAAAAAGTGTTGCATGGACATACTCGAGTGCGTCAGATTTTGATGGATTGACATGGATGACCATGTCCTGCGTATTCTAAAAATGTAAGAATGTTAATCATAATGGAGGTGGTCGTACGTAAGAGTTAAAAATGAAAAAAAAAAAGAAAATTGATCGAACGCGTCAAATTTTCTACGTCAAATCTTCAGTGAACCTGAAAAAAAGCTGTTATATAATAATCTGACTATTTATACGAGACGCAAACTCGCTGCCATTGTTAGTGCAAAACACAATTTCGTCACTTTGAAATACTCAAGCGCGTCAGATTAAGAAGGTTCATCTTCATGCCCTAGACGTGCTATCTCATAATCTGACGATTATCTCAAGGTAAGTACCTTGAGAGCCTAATATGAGATTATTTTTCTTTTAAATTATTGATTATAATCAATTAAAAAGCTCAAAAAATAACATATTAATAAAAGTGTATGTTAGAAATAGAAGTCCCCGCTTTGGTTCCCGTACTATTACTAATATACATAATATATAGGTATCCATATCGACCATTCTGTTTAACCAGATAAGCATACCACGAAGACGTACATATTCATTAACTGACTTCTATGCTAATGGTTACATCATTACTAATCCATAACTTCTCAAACTAAATAGAAATAAATAAAGGTTGTTATATTTATTTCCTCTTACGCTATCACTAAATAACAATTTTATTATGGTAGTTTTTTTAAGAGCAGGCAGAGGGAACCCAGGGACAAAGTGTCAATACACTCCGTTCTCTACTTTCCGCGTGACAACGCTGTCTGTACTGTAGTGTGCCATGTCAGTCTCTAAAACTACGGAACTACGCAAATATCTACCTTTTTACTTAAAAAAACACAAAAAATATTAAGTATATATGTTAAACAATTATTATTTTTTCGGACTTAAATATAAACAGTAAGCGCCGATTGTTAACTACATAAAAATAGTATGCGGGTCAAGTAGTGTCATCATGACGCTTCTGTCGCCATCATCCACTTTTGTAAGAAAAAGAGTATCCCTAACCTTCACTAAAGAGCTCGTTTGACATTAAGAGACAAAAGAAAATAATTTTCATTTAATTTTTCCTTGTATTGTGAAAATGCTTTCAATCTGCTAATCGAGTTTTATTACTATTATAAAAGTGTACTTTTTAGTAGAAATATTGATTAATAATTTTCATCGATATTATGTTCAATAAATAAATATACCCAAAATGCAATATCTGTTATGGAAGGTCATAATCATGTATTTTGTCTTATCAGCCTAATTCACGATTACTGGAATCTAAATCAACAGACAGACAGAGGACAGTCATGGTGTTGAGTTCCGCCACTCAACACGCTACGCCTCCAGAAAGGCGGAAAATAGGGACTGAAAGTGTCGTAATGGGAACGGAGTGTCTTATGGGTACTAAGTTCTTAGGTCCCCAGATTCCCTCTGCGTACCCTGCTATGAACGGGACACAATATTGCATGACGCAGCAGATTTCGAATACATCGAATAGGACAGCAGTTACCAACTACCAACGCTCATAGAGCACGCTCAATTTAACGTGCGAATGTATACAACTTGCCAATTGCACATTGTAAAGGGCTTCCAAACTATTTGCAATACGTGTTGACACATCTAAATTAAAAACAACAACAACTACAAGATATTATTAGTTGTTAGTTGTTCGTGTAAACACAAGAAATATGTAGTAATCTAAAAATAGAAACCAGGCATTTTTTTTTCATATTTTCAAATAAATAACAGAGAAGACCTAAGAGGCCGAGGCCAGTCTTGACGCAGTGGCACAAAGTGTGACTGTAAAACAGACCGGTTGTGGGTTCGATCCCCACTCGAGGAGATGAAATATTTACTTAAATTTATATTTCCATTTCTTCGCTCTGGTATCGAGGGAAAAGCGTGGCGTTGAATTCTGCCATTTAACACGCAATGCCTCCAGAATTCGGCACTAGGTTCCCTTTGCCTACCCTGCTGTGTGCGGGATACAGCGTGTAGCTGAAAAAAAAGACCTAAGAAACTGACAAGTCGTCCCTGAAAACTAGACCTTGGAAACCGATTAACATTATAACTATAAATAACCTCAGATCAGATCAGAACTACTGTAACTGCTGACCAGCAAAACATTCCATCTGCGCCACAATGGCGTCTAATTAATTAGTACTAATAAACGGTTTTCATGTTTCACTACAATTTGAGTGTTATTCAATCAATTTGAACTTGAACCTATTAGTAGCAGAGCCCAGAGCCCAGTTCAAATATCAAAGTCAGGGCTTTTTGAAGAAAACCATATTCTGTACATAATTATTAAGGTATCATTTTAAACGGCCGATTGTACCCTTGGTGCAGACATGGAGGGAATAAATCTGGTATTTCCGGTTCTCGCATGACTCATCTGATACTTTAACATGCTGCCATTGAAGTTATTACATATTGCTATATAAACGAGGTTGAACGAGGAAAATGTGAAAAGGAAGATGTTAATTTAATAAAACGTGACAAAAATGTTTTTTTATGAAAATATTATTATTTTTTTTTTATATTATTTTTTTATCTGAATGGAAATCAAACCCACTACCGTCGCGTTTACCGTCAAACGTCTTGTGTCATTGCGCCACGGCAGCCTTTAAGAATTGCCTAGTGTATTTTTTTTTTAAAAAACAACCCAAATTTTGCATATTTTTTGCAGGCGATGATTGCTATATTTGTTTTGATAACGTGCGTCATTGTAAGCGCAATTATTGAGCAGAAGAGGGGGAAGAGCATGGTCTACTCTATCTATATAGGAATCTGTAATACAGCTAGGTATATTATTACTGAACATAAAACATTTGAAATACACAAACTAAACGGTTAATAATTTGTGTATTTTGTTATCGTTTTACCACTTTACAATCAAAACTTTGACATGACTGCAGCTATAATAAGCGGTCTAACAAGGTCGTGGTCGTTCTTCATAATAAACATCAATTAGAAATACAGAATTGAAGTAGGTATAAATAGTCTTCTTGTATTTTAATTATTAACAAGTTATTTTAAAAATGCAATAATTACGTTAGATTATGCTCTCAACAATTTCGATAAAAAACTTCTATAAAGTTATACTTAATATTCAAATTATTAGCTTTTTTAAAATGGTTTAATATTATAAAAGTAAATGTCGATGAAAATTTCCGAAACATATACCTTCCCTGCTTCCCTGCTGCTACTCTATTATGCGATTTAATTTTTATTTACCTATGCACACCACCAAGAAACTAGGTAGTTAGCTATTATTGACTACGGTGATGCTTGCTTTTTTGGATATAAATAAGTAACTCATAAAGAAGCTTCCACGGTCTTTTAACACCTGCATTCTCTTATCTATAACCTACGCAAGTATATCTATATATCGTCAAGGACGAAGTAACTTGGATTCGTTTAATGCAAGAAGTCTAGGATGAATGAATGAAATAAATAGAGGATTTTTTATCCGTCTTCCGACTTCTCTTTGTTTTCCCTTTTCCTCTTTCCATAAATGGCCCTTACGATCTCAAGCAAATCTCATGCTGTCTACACCAAGTCACACTTCAGGGTTCATGACTCGTTCGCAGTTGCAGGAGTCAGGCAGTAGAATGACTTATCAGAGGCCATCAGAAGAACTCTCTCTCGTGAGGCTTTCAAGCGACGGTTAAAAGCCTTCAACCGTATATAATTTATCCTCAAATTATATGTATATTTTGTGATAAAGTTTTCCATTTAAACAAAATATTTCCAAGGGTGGCAATTGGAAGTACAAATGAAACGCATTAATTTATTTCTGGAAGTTATTAAAGTGTAAAGAAAACATGTGGGCAGGCTATCAATAATAGCATTAAAATCTAATTTTAACTGTTTTTTTTCTGTTCAATTTGTTCTCTATTTAGTCAAACAGTAAAATTAATAACCAAATTTGCACAAGTACTAACTGACCTGGAAACTTAATCTGCGTAGATAAATTTATTCAAATAAAACTCATTCTCATTCTCTAAAGTAATGGACATAATATTTTTTTTTTAAAAATTCAATACTTTAAATGTCAGCTGTTAAAATGTATAGTGGAATTTACAAAGCGGGAATAGTAGTAACCTGATGTTACATTTCAAAACAAAAAATAGTAATGTAATTTTATTAATTGCAAAAAAAAATTCAATTAAATAATGGTCAAAAGAGCAGATTTACGGGAAAACAGAATAAAGGTTCTTCTTGTTGTTAAAAAATTGAATTAAAGAAAATTATAAACAAAAGTGTATAGTATATATTTATAAGTTTTTTTTAGAGCAAAAATCTTTATTCGGGTCTCCTGTAAACCTTATATTTTGACATGTCCGTTTTTACGTATGCCTTTAAGGAAATAATTTGGCTCAAGGAAGGTGTACATCTGTTACATATCCATACAACACTAATAATTTCAAAATAACATTGCCAGTTATTATCGGGAAGATAATTTTATTCTCGTGACGAGTTAATTCGCGAATAATAATAAGGTTGGTGAAACGCATACGAGGACCAATGAAAAAAACTGTATACAAAAATCATCACTCAAATCTTTTGGACAAAGTTTAAATACGAAGGCCAGCAGTCGTGGCACAGCGGCACGAAGTGTGACTGCAAAATCGACTGGTTGTGGGTTCGATCCCCACACGAGGAGATGAAATATTTACTTAAATTTATATTTCCATTTCTTAGTTTCGCTCTGGTTTCCAGGCAAAGCGCGGCGTTGAGTTCTGCCACTCAACACGCAATGCCTCCAGAATTCGGCAGAAAGTAGGGAACGGAGTGTCTTAACACTAGGTTCCCTCTGCCTACCCTGCTGTGTGCGGGATACAGCGTTAAGCTGATTTATTTATTTTATTTATTTAAATACGAAACAAATGTTAAAATGTCAAAAAAGTTTACTGTAGAACAAAAGGTACAATCTGCCTTATCACATACAATCTCCATATAAAATCAAGAATGGTGATAATATTATATTATGATGACGTATGCATAGAAATACGCAATTTCTCAATATTAAACAACAACAGTGAAAAAGATAACTCGAGTAAGCTGCAAAACCACCAACTTGGCAAGGATGGATGATGGAAGGTAAATTTAAGCGCGAATCATTTCCCAATATATCTCTAATACAGTGGTATTTCTAGGAAAGCTTATATTTATATCCGTAAATGTGTTAGTTAGACTTCAAACGTGCGGATACCTAAACATCCACCAAAATATTTCTATTTAATATAAATTCTAAGTTTTTCAATCTTACAAATAAAATTCGAGCCGATCTCATTTTTGCTACTTATTTTTTGAGCTTCACGCTGTTATCCCGCATATAACAAGGTACATAGAGGAGTCTAGAGTTAACAATCTCTATTCCACACACACACCGCCCGATTTTTTCTTGTTACCAAAGAGAACGAGCAAATGTTAATCATTCAATCCCTCGAGTGTTAATCGAACCCATACTCGTCGTTACAGCCATCTGTGCCACTGCACCACGACGGACATCGATACATTATCATATAATGAAATATATTCATATGAATGATTTTATCTAAAAATAGCCTTTACAATTGTTCGAATTTGATTTCGCTAAATCAAAACCTACAATCAATCCTCTTTTAAATAAAAACTTCAGATATAAATAAATTTTAAAAACCTATTATATATTTTTATCTCTTATAATTTATTCTGAAGTACGCGAACGTCCATCTTATATTACCATAAATTATTAAGTGTTTCCTTCAAATCACTATAATACATTAATTAGTCGGAATATTGTAATTTGTACGTTAGTATATAAGTATTCACAACTACTTGTACTGACTATATTCACAAAAACATTTTGAACATAATAAAAATCATTTATTTTGAAATAACTATACTAGTCGTGGCGCAGTGGCACAAAGTGTGACTGTAAACGTGACTAGTTGTGGGTTCGATCCCCACTCGAAGAAATATTTATTTTAATTTATATTTCCATTTCTTCGCTCTGATATCGAGAGGCAAAGCGCAGCGTAGAGTTCTACCACTCAACACGCAGGCCTCCAAAATTTGGCAGTAAGTGGGGAACGGAATATCTTCTAGGTTTCCTCTGTCTACCCTGATGCGTGCGAGATACAGCGTGAAGCTGATTTAATTTGATTTTTGTTACTATACTATTTCCTCTAGAATTAGGTACTTGAATATTTTTCCAATTATATGGAAACATAAGTTTTTTATTTATCTACTTTTTTTTCTACCATCTACGTTGTGTTTTTTGTCTTATTACTACTAAATTAAAAAAAAAGACATACCAAGCTTAAAAGTTACGAAAATATCAGCACTTAACAAAATTGCATATTCATCTAGAAAAAAAAGTGTAACATACAAAATAACGCCACTCAACACGCAACACCCCGAGAATTCGGCCGAAAGTGGAGAACGGAGAGTCCTTAACACTAGGTTCCCTCTGCCTACCGTCCTATATGCGTGATACAGAGTGAAAAAAATAATAATAATACACTCACTTATAATTTTTCCACTACATAATAATAACAAGTTTATAATATGCACGCACAGAGTTGAGAAGATATTAATTGCATACAGAACATGCGACTACACCGCAGACCTTGAGCTCTCGACACACGTCATACGCAACTCACCGGTATCTAAATTGATATAAATAATTAAAAAAAAAAGACAGTAAATCATCTTCACGCTGTTTCTTTCGTTTGAAAGCTAGTGCTTTCCGTGTTATATTACACAAGTACAAATTTTTATACTTTTTTCAAATAAGTATTTTTCTTTCCTAAGTGTGGAATAACACTTTAAAAATGTTAAAAATATATTATATACAGTCTTAAATTAGCATTAATTCTGTGCGCGACAAATCCCCAATAATCCAATATCCCGCCAATTTCGATATTTCTTTTTTTATTGGAAGTGTATCCTACACTTCAAGTGTAGTTTGATGAAAGTTTGGTTAAATTCTGATTATGGGATCCGGTTAAAATTGAAGAAATCGTTTTTTTTGATAAAAATTATAATATAAGTGACGTCAAATGACGTTAAGCTGTCATTATCATCACACACTTGTTAAGTGTTAATTACAAATCAATATTAAATGATGTTCGTGAGATCAAATGTAGGTAACTAACTATTGGGCAGTAAATTTAACATTTATTCATTTAATGAATATATTACCTGTATCTATGTATTTAATTTGATATAAGGCATCATACGAATAAAATATCTTCATCACTTTTTCTAGCGAAATATTTTAAGCTATCTAGATGTTAAGGCACTTCGTTCCCCACTTACAGTCGAATTTTCGAGGCCCGCTTTTTGCCTTGGTACGAGAGCGAATAAATGAAAATATACACAAATAATAATTCATTCCTCCAACCCACGAGTGGAATCCAACCCACAACCACCGCTTCACGGTCACACGCTTGTGCTCCTGCGCCACGACGCCCTTCAAGCTATATACGAATTCTATTAAATCAAAATTGATATTAAATCATTTTAATGCGTAAGCGGTTCAAATCATAACAGGAATTGACGGAATGCGTAAGCGATAGCGTACTACTGACGTTTTATTGTTCCTTGTTTTTATGTGATGTGTCAACTATATATGAGTAGGCGTTATTTATAATTATCATAAAGTAAAAAGGAAAGACTCAAACTCAAGTCGGGTTTGAGTCTCTCGCTGAAATCTATTTTTGTATAGCCAAAGGATAATAAATATTTTTTAACATTTATATTTTTATTAATAAAAAAATGTTACTAATAAGTGGTAGTTGGAAAAACACTTACAAAAGCAACATATATCGCGTCGCTTTGCACTCCACGTGTTGCGTGTTGCCACTCAACACGCAATGCCTCCAGAATACGGCAGAAAGTGGAGAATGGAGTGTCTTAACACTAGGTTCCCTCTGCCTACCCTGCTGTGTGGGGGATACAGCATGAAGCCAGAGTACAGTACAGTAAGTTAAAAATATAAGAAATCTAAATATGTTGAAGTAAAAACAAAATTTAAATAGATAGTACAAGTATATTACAGTTATATAAACAGAAACTATTGTTATTAAGTGATGACTAATAGATGAGTTCTACAATAGGATCCTATACAAATGTGATATCTCTATTATATGTTTAATAGTGGCACTTAATGTTTTTTATTAGCTTAATTCTTTTTTCTGTTTATAGCAGAGTAGGCAGGGAACCTAGTTTGAAACTCTGTTCTCTTTCTGTCTGAATTTGAGATACAATGTACTGTTTTGCAGAACTCAATGCCTCATGATGTCTACCAGATTGACAAAATGAAAGATTTCTCCAGATAGGTGTCAAACCCACAACCACTGTATTTGCAACAGGCAAGAACACAGCACCTGTGCTGTCTTTTTGCTCCATGATTGGTATTAGCAATGTAATAAACTAAATAACAATTGATATGATATTTAATGTTGTCACTATATGTTGGTTAGTTCCATATTGCTATACAATACTAATTCATTTATCCTTGAGGATATACATTTTTCTAAGAAATACTTTTAGTAAAAAAAATGTTTAAAATTATTGTTAGGTAAATTCTTCGTACTAAGATACATGTATTTTAATATTGTAATGTAGTGGAATAGGAATGGAATAATGTTTATAGCATATGTGATTTCTATATAAATCTTTTGAATAAAAATGTATTATGTCTCATACACACTACAGTGTATGAGATATACAAACAGAACTGGGTGTAAGTATTAATTACTTCACTTATTTTTATCATTAATGTTCAATTGTTCTTAATGTAATTAAAATATCATCTTATACAATTTAGTTCTAAGTTTTTTTTAAATATTTTCTTTATAAACTTACTATAGATTCTATAAAATTTAAGAAATTAACAATTTTCGTCTTTTTTATTCCTTAAATTAGAAGGTTTCACCAATTTCACATAATATTAGACTTACTACTAATACTTGAATCAGTGCTAAACATATAATTGATAAGCAGTTTAATTAACACCTGCAAATGAGTCACAATTATTGACTAAAAATGTTTGTACATATCATATAATAAAAATACTTATATTATTTTTTAATTAGCTTCATGCTGTATCACATATATATATATGGCAGGGTACGCACATGGAACCTAGTATTAACATACTCTATTCCCCCAATTTTTTTAAGCATTGCATGTTGAGTGGCCCCACACCATAGGTGATAGAACTCATCGCCGGGCTTTTGCCTTGGTGCCAGAGTGAAAAAATGAAAATATTATCAAATCAAAATTTGTTCCTATTGAAATCTACAACAATTGTCTTACAGTCCCACCCTTGTGCTCCTGTGCTGCAACAGCCTCATTATGTTTTTATCATATTATCAAAATAAAATCAGTATGGTTAGCCAAAATATTAAATAAATAATAATTATATGAAATAAATTTAAGACTAAAATTATAGTGGTATCAATCCTAATGATAAAATACATTAAGTATATACTTTATTAACTTACGTTCTACTTTTTCATTAACATATATAGTAACAACCCAGCCAGCAGTTATGCTGTTATCAATCACAGTATGATTCAACTGTACAAAGAAAAATTATATAGATATTAATGTAATGAAAAAATATTTCTTACGATCCTAATATTTATTTTTATATGATTGACGTCATGGATTATAATTAAAGAACAATAATTTACTTAACTACAAAATGTATTTATTTACTTATGTAAAATGTTATATGTCATTGCTAAGTATTAAATAATATGAAAAATTTTTACATTTCTTGGTAAAAAAATTAATAAACCCGTCTTATGATCTCATTTCCTCATCAATGCGCAATCGCCTTGAAGTTACTATGTATTTAATTTTGCAAGGTGAATGTAGGTAAACGTACAAAAAAGAAGAATAATGTCCCTTCTAGAGAGCAAATTATGAAACTTCGCATTACATACGTAGATTCTAATAGGAAGTGTTATTATAAACGAGACCATTAGTGCGTAACTATAAAAAAATAAGTACTTACGTATTGCGCTATGTGTAAAAGCAACAGACACCCGAAAATGGATGGTAGAAATCTTCGCAAAACCGTTTCACTGACGCCACCCATTGTTTTGTTAACTTCACTATATTATTTAAGAACCAGAATGTTACTATATCATAATTGTACAACACAACGACTTATTACAAATGGAATCTATATAATTCTCTAATTATAGTGGTAGCACAAATGTATAATTCACATATCCTCCATTCATCGACTGAACTCAATTTTCCACAGATAGATTATTTAGTATTTATTTTAAATAGTGCTGCCAGTACCACACGCACTCGTTTCCTTTAAAATATTAATTATTTGAAAATTTTTGGGTAAGTTATAATAAAATGTTAATGTTAAATGTATAATGTCATACAAACAAATAAATGTTATATATATAATGTCATATAAAGCTGACTTGACCATGTTTAATATGAATGTACTAGAAATGTGTTTTATTATTTTAACGGAAAAAAAATATAAAATTTTCAAAAAATATTTACTTATATTTTCTTTTCCTGTAAATAAAATAGCTATCTAGATAGGTACTTAAGAAACTAGCTACAAACAACAAAGTTAGTCATATAAGCAAAAAAATGTAAACGTCATGAATGGTTTTTAATGATTTTATAAAAAATAATGGTAAATATTACAACATTATATATATACACTTGTAAATATACGTATATCCACAAATATGATTTTAATAATATTTTCTTTAACGATTATAACAAATATATTACAGGGTATACTTTATCTGTAGTAACTTAATCCTATAAACTGACATCGTATATTTGTTTATTCTGTGCCATTTTAAAGTCACAATTTACAAGTAGTTAAACAATAACAAAGTTGCAACGATATAAAATAAGAGTAAATAGAAAGTTGTAGTATCTGCAAACAAACTTGTTTAATAAAAGTAACAAAAACAAAAATACTAACGAAAACAAAAATATATTTCATAAATCGTGTTTTCATAGATGAAAATATTTTTTTATAGAGATTTTACCTTATTTTAATTTATTTATATTATAATTTCGGTTATTACCTGAAAGGATGGAAGAGAAGAAAAGACAAAGGTGTATATATGTTACAGCTCGTCAAAAAAAGAAACTTATAGAATTAATGAATAAACATCCTGAATTAATTTCATGCAAAGTAACACAGGATTTTAACTATGGAGACTCACATAAATTGTGGCAAAACATTGCCAGTGAATGTAATGCTATTCCAGGTGCAAAAAAAACTTGGCGACAATGGCGAAAAGTATGATTTGCTTATAAAAAATATACTTTGTATATTATATGTGTATTATAAATTTGAAATATGCTTTTAATAATTTTCAGACATGGCATGATATACGATCTAAAACTAAGAAAAAACAAGCAGAAATAAATGGAGAATTGCCAATTTCAAGTGTGGTTTTATTAGCATCTGAAGAGCAAGGTGCTTTGGATATCAAAAACAATACAAGTAACGAGGATTACCATAGAACACCAGAATTTGTACCTTTAAGTGATAATCAACATGATATATTTAGTGAAGAGATGTCTGCCTATATCAGTGAACCAGAGTCACCACCAGAATCTAAAGTCTTTACACATGGACATAAAACTTCTAAGTTAGAACTGAGTAGTTCAAAACATAGTCAAAAAAAATCTGATAATTGCTATTTCAATTGTGATGTATTAGCAGCCCAAGAGCAAAGGAAAATACAAGTAAAAGAAGATTATTTAAATTTTAAAAAAGATTATTTAAGACAAAAGCTAAAACTGTTAAAAGAACAAACTGAAGCATTAAAGAGTATAGCCAAAGAGCTTTCAAAATAATTAATAATGACAATAGAGTTGATAATGTATTTTTATACTTATGATAATTGTTAAGGGTACTTTTGTAGCTTCACATTATATCCGGCATTTAGCATAGTAGCCAAAAAAAGCCTATTGATGAAACACTCCATTCCCCACTTGCATTCCTTTTCGAGACATTTTATTTTAAGTAGTATAACACAACTCCTCATTTTGTGTTATTACCATAGCAAGAAAAATGTTTATTACCTTGAGTGTGATCCATCCCACAACCATATTTTTTGTAGACAATCTCAACTGCTAACTGTACATGTTTTAATAATTATACGTTTTATAATATTGTTTCCAATTATGGAGGAATCTCATTTGACTATATTTAATAAAATTGTTTTAAATTTGTAGCTTACACTTTAAGCTGTTATTATTTTGTAAAATATATTACCCATATTCCTTTTTTCCTATGATTTTTTAAATTAAAGGTTTGTCTATTTATATTTTCATTGTTCATGTTGATAAAATACAATTTTATAATAAGCTGAATAAAAAAAACCTAAGGTACCGTGAGTAGCTCATCTCTTAAATAAAAATGATTGACAAATAAAATGATTCTAAATAAGTATTAATGATTGACAAGTCATATGTAGCATGTATTTGTATTAAGAGGGTGTCCTGACTAATGTCTGACCGATATTTGTTGTAATAATACCCGTGGGCACAGGGGTGGTTACATCGTCATCCAGTCTGTAAAAGTGGTGTCGCGCTGGCACATCGCCCTACACCTATGACAAGTGGGCAAGGGCTACCATGTCAAATACGGACGCGCTAAAGACGCTAATGTTCAGACGGAAACTCCGCTTTGTAACGTGGAATATTGGTTCTCGAAACTCAACTTGCAGATGTACTCATGACACATGAGACGTCGAGTCCAGTGTGCTTTCCTCCAGGATATTCGTTGGAAGGGCAATAAGTCCCGTAACATTGGATAGGGCTTATATATACCGGGTCGCCTTCGGGTAAAAACGGTGTGGCGGTGTTTCTGAAGAGCTTGAGAATGGGTTCCTTGAAGTTGACTTCTTTCTGTTTTACTTGCTATACCGACTGCCGACGTGGTCTTAGTTGGAGGGCAATTAAACAGTCACGTCGGTTAGGCTGCTAAGCCGTATAAATGTGTTCAAGGGGAGTTTGGACACGGTCTTCGTATTACTGAGGGAGAAAATATTCTAAGAATCCGTATTGCATCTGATCTGGCCGTCGTGAATACGCTCTTCCAAAAGAATTCTCTGCATCTTATTATTACTACTTGTTAACCAGACGGTGTCATATAGGCCGGGTAACAAACTGTAAGGTCATTCCAGGCGAAAGCCTGATGGCTCAACGTCGGCTCCTTGTCATGGACTTTAACATCACTTCAACAAGCAAATAGCCGAGAAACGTAGACCTCGGATCAAGTGGTAGTTGCTGGTTGGACTGATGAAGTCAAAATGTTTTGACTAATACGGACACTGCTCAGGATGCTTGGGATCAGGCGCAATCATTGCGGCGGGCAGGCGAATTCTTGGCGTTTCTGAGGGAGGACGCGTCATCGACAGAGAGACATGATGGTGGAAAGACAAGGTGCAGGAGGTGATTCGTGAAAATAAGACTAAGGAACCAACTCCAACTCTCCTGAAGACAGACTGGAGTACATAGCAGCGAGACGCGCTAGTAAAAGAGCTGTAGCCAGATCTTGCGGTGAGATTTTGTCACCACTATACTATAAACATAAAACTTTGGAGGGGCAGAAGTTCATTTACAAACTGGCACGTGCCCGGGATAAAGCAAGATATCGTAAAATGTCTGTGTCAGAGATGCCCAGTATACCTTGCCCTGTAGTCATGCCTCAGTGCTTTGTGAAGGGGAGATGGAGTAGATGCTTCCGTTTCGGGCACTATCCATATAGGTCCTGAACCAGCCGTTAAGTCGGAAAACTTCAGATACCTTGGATCCGTTATGCATGAGTCCGGAAGCATCGATTAAGACGTCCAAGTCCGGATAAGCGCTGCCTGGGCCAAATGGTGGAAGATCACTGGTGTGGTCTGTGAACGCAGAATACCGCCCAAGCTCAAGGGGCTGATATACAAGAGCATCATTCGACCGATTCTTCTATACGTTAGCGAATGCTAGCCAGCGCTATTTCGACACACTCAGGAGCTTCACGTAACGAATATTAAGATGCTAAAGTGTATTTGCGGCGTGACCCGGTCCGACCGCATACCGCACATTCATTTGAGCTAGTCTTATAAGCTCTAAGAGCGTTGCCGGAGATGGTATGGCCAAGTTGCGCTCCGGCCTTGAAACTATGTCGGATGAAAGTGCCTTGCTATGTCTGTACCTGGAGTGAGACTTCATGTACGCCCAAGGAGGCGCTGCTTGTCGTCACACAGGAAGAAAATGGACATGAAAGAAAATGGACTACCCACTGTGGGTGTTAAAGACTGGGCAAAGTGAAGTAGGTTGAGCAAGAAGGCAGACCCTGGCAACATACTGGGTTAATGCCAAGGAGAAAATGTATAGTCCGTCAAAATCCTTATTTATAATCGGAGGTACTCGTTACTTGAGTAAAATTGTAAACGTGTTGTAGTAAATTATGCAAAACGGAAATTTTATTAGGAAATATCTATATCGAGAATAATTCGAGATAGGCCTGAAATTTTTTTGTAAATGACAATTAGAAGTCAATTCTAAAGTTCTGCTTCTATCATCTATGAACCATGATGTTTAAGTACATACACTATACACAGACGAACCATAATATTTATGTAATACAATATACATCTATGTACAACGTAAACATTCAATATGCGTAATGCAAGCTTGTACAATGAATATTGATAAAAAAATATTTGGTAATTTTTAAACTTAATTTTAGATTATATTAAGAAAACATACAAAAAATTAAAGTCTGGTATCCCTTTGCCATAAGGCTAGCCACACACTGAACAATATTATTGACAATACTTCTTAGTAAAATCTAAGTCTGAGAGCAGCCACTCAGTAGCTTTATTTGTTAGCTTACGTTTTAAATCAAAAATAGCTAGAATAAAATAAGCCGTTGCTTGCAATAACTAATTGCATTTAGCTAACTTACAGAAAAAGACCATAAAATAAACTATTGACTAAAGATAGAAAAAAACTAAGTTTAAGAATTTCAATATTATTAATGAACTACAACAGATGCCATTCATGGCCCAGGGGCAAAAAGTGTGACTGTAAACGCGACTGGTTGTGGATTCGATCCCCACTCGAGGAAATGAAATATTTATTTAAATTTATATTTTCATTTTTTGCTCTGGTGTCGAAACAAAGCGCGGTGTTGAGTTCCGCCACTCAACAGAGAATGATTTATAAAATTATATGACGATGAGAGATAAAAATAAAATTATTCTTGCATGCATTAGTTGATGGGTGGAATTCTAAAAAAACCACGAAACACGTGTTCAATAAAATATTTTTAACAGTCTCAACTTAAATTTTTATAAAAATCGGTGGCGATTTAAAGATTATTCCATGTAAACTTTCAACCACTTATCTAAACCCTTAGAGGGTGAATTCTAAAAAGCCATAAAACACGTGTACAATGAATTTTTGTTAAATCTGAATTTCAAATTTTATAAAAATCGATGCCGATTTAAAAAAAACAACACAAACTTGTAACTCCTATTTCACCCCTTTAGTGTTAAAATTTTTCAAAATCCTTTCATAGTGAATGTCCATAATAAGTATGAAAATAAACATCTGTCCAAGTTTCACGTTTCTACGCACAGCGGTTACGGCTGTGCGTGCGTCTTACCTCAGTCAATCAGGTCCATGTCCTTTTATATATTGTCAGCGTACTCGTGTAAAAGAGGGTAGATTTAGGTGAAAATAATTATAAAAGCAGTGGAATCGTGTTAATCGGGGAACAGTTGCTTGTAAGTGACGGCCCCTATTTGAAGGAAACTAGTATGAAGAATTATTAGTAGGTGATACATATCACTTATTGCAATTACATAGTATCCCTTTCCAAATAGTTTAGAATCATATAGACGATGTGTGTTTTTAATGTGTTTTTTTTAAAAACGTTACCCACTTCCGATTTCTAACAATATATAGATTAAACAACTGAGAGGCGTTGCGTTAGTGTTGTGACGGTGTAACCGGTCTCGCTATTAGTAGACTCGCTAGAGTAAGCGAGGCTATGTAATAATGATTATGTCGGACTACAGCATGTATTAATTATCTGTTCCATTTATATTTTAGCTCAAAAAACATATTTGACATTGACATATTAATATTATTATGTGGTTGTGGAGCCATTATATTTTTATATTTAATGATAATATCGAATTAGTTATTAGAAGCGAATTAGAAATTAGAAGATATTTTGTAATATCGAATTTAAATTCAGTGCATATTGATATAACTTTATACATTTGTAAGTGCAACTTTATCCTTGAGGAAACGTTTGTTATGTATCATAAAGATTATAGTAATTTTGTGCGCCCAATTGATAGGGCCAAAGTGCCACATATTTCTCCACTTAGGGGTGATGAGGCAAGAAAACTTTATTTACAAGAAGTAGGACATCTTTTAAGTCCTCAGCGTTTAAAGGAAACGAGTAAAAATACTAAGTTAGCAAAAAAAAAATTACCTAAGAAAAAATCTGATGAAAGTCAATTATCTAGTCTTCAGTTATTTAATAGTGTACAGAATAATGACTTTAATAAATTACGACAATATTTAGACACTTACCCAGAGAAAATAAACACTGTTGATGAATTTGGGTGGAGCTTACTCATGATAGCATGTCAAGCTAACGCAATTGAAACTGTGAAAGAACTTCTTAAACGAGGAATTAACACTTCTATCAGGGATAAGGCTGGAAATTCAGCCCAAAGTTTAGTTATTAGAAATAGAAACGTAAGTCTAGCAAACATTTTTTCAGAATACAATAAATCAACTGGGGAGCAAAATAAAACGCCTACAGATAAACAACATAAAAATAAAAGTTTAAAAGAGAGATATAAATGTGAAATATGTGACAATAATTTTTATGAAGACAAACAAGAACACTTGTCATCTACAATACACAATATAAATGCAAGTAAAGGTAAAAAAATACCAGTAAGCTATGGTATTCCTGAATCTAATAAAGGTTTTCAGCTTATGTTACAATTTGGTTGGAATAAAGAAGATGGTTTAGGTCCTAATGGTTCCGGTAACAGATACCCTATAAGAACCATCAAAAAGAATGATAGAAATGGGCTTGGTCTAAAGAAAAACAAGCAAATTGTAAATCTAAAAGAAGAATTACAGAGGCAAAAAAGCAAATTTAAATGGAAAAGTGATTTGGATAATAATAGACAAATGGAAATAAATTTCAGGAGACAATTTTATTGATTGATTTCTGTATTATTGAAAATATTAAAGAATTTTTAAGATTTTTTTTTATTACAAGCCTTTTAGTATCTCTAGTTATTTCTTATTCCACATTTACTTGATTATTTTTCTTAGTCTTAATTTCTTACATTATTTTTTTACATGAAGAGGTAAATATATAAATTAAAAAAAATTGAGTGTTTTGATTTTCATAGTATCTTTAATAAAATTATTATCAAAGCTTAGTTTATACTGTACTAGTCTAAAAAGTAATATTTTCTCTATTAAATGGCAGTTTTTGTTTATACATATATCTAAATATAATTGCACTGTCTCTTCAAGGAAGAGTTACGAAAAAACTTTTCTAAAGGTTAGCAGCATTTAAAAAATAAATTCTCTATTACATTTGTAAATGTAAAAGTACTTTTTTTTCTGCTTGTTACTTCGCTCTCATTTATTTTCACAGTTTTCACTTTTGTTTTCTGATAAACTTGCTCTAATAGTCGCTGTTTGTTTATTTCAAATGATTCATAAACAAAAAGTTATAACAGTTTAAAGAATTATGTTTGCGAAAATTGCTATAACTGTTTTATCGCAATGTTTCAATATCTATAAAACAAGAAAATCAATAAAAGATATTTTAAAAGGCACAGTTTATTTAATAGTAGGAAACTAAAAGATATTATTTAAGTTTATATGCAAAAATGTGCTTTAAGTGCAAAAAATATTTTGTTAAAGGTAAAAAAACCTGGAGTAAGAAAATATACTTTCAAAACAAAAACTTGTATATGTATAACAATGATCTTCTTATTAAAAACAAATACAAATAACAAGTATACTTATTTATGATATTCTGTCAAGAATTATCTGCCTAGCACATTTTCCTTATATTATAATAATTTATTACAATTTATATAAAATCTGAATTACATTTATATGTAATTTCAGTTATATAACAGGTTTAAACTTTGTGTTTCATTTAACAGGATACTTATTTATTCTCTATAATACATTTGTTACATGGGATATCTACAGTACAAAATGGACAACCATCAGAGATTAGGAGCTACCCAGTCAAGGAATTTAACAGCTAATTCAAAACCTACAAAGCAAGCAGCATTTGCTGGAAATGCTCGCAACATTACAGGAGTCACACCTTTGTACAGAGCTTTGGGTCCTTCTCTTTCCATCAATTGCTTAAAAACATCACGCATTCCTTTAGGATATGTGCCCTCAGGGGCAGTTTGTAATCTGCTTTTTAAAACATCAGCAGGCATGGCTACCAGCCAGTTAGCTATCCCGGCACATCCACCAGCAACAATTGTAGCTGCCATTTTGATTTTGGCACTAGCATCTTGTGGCACAAGCAACTCTTTCACCCATTCATATGTCATGAAGTACATGCCACTAGCTGGCACATCTCTTAAGATGGTGGCAACACTGCCTTTGTAAATGCTTCTTATGCCACCTTCTGCATATAACTGCCTGGCACAGTCAAGCATGCCACTATACTTTTGAGGCATATTTCCACCTTGTTGGATTTGTAACAAGCACTTTATTCTTTCGCCTGGAGCCATTATAGAAGTAGTGAAAATGCCAGAGAATGCACCCGCGGCAAACAATTCCGGTTTAGTAAGAACCTGATTTTCATCAGATTTAATTAGTTTTTTACCTATTCCAAAGCCAAAGAAACTAATTGCAAATATGGGTGCCACTCCTGTTAACGGAGCTGACATACCTTTATAGAGTCCTCGAAATCCTTCTTTATGTATAGTTTTTTTAAAACAGTCCAGCGTACCATTGTATAAAGCTATTTCACCTGCTTGAGGAAGGGGCATAGTTTGTAATCTTACTTTAACTGTATCCATAGGATGACCCGCTAAAACGGTACATACACCCCCAAAACCACCACTTAAAAAATATTTAATAGGGCTGCTATTTTCCGACATTTTGATATTATTATTAATACGGAAGAGAAGGGAATGTCCACGAATACACTCGCACAAGTGCCGAGCTATTCATTTAAAATAAAAATGTCAAATTTCAAAGTCCAAGTTTACAATCAACCCACCAATGTGTCAACTGTCAATATCTTCAGAACCACAGACATTAATTAAGTTTTATAATTAATATCCTAAAGGATAGTGGTTCGTTTTATCCGGTACCTCACGGAACAGTACTTATAAAAGTAGAATATCGTTATGTTGACAGTAGTGTAATTATTATTTTAAATATGTACATATTTTGATATCTTGATATTATTCGGTAACTGTCACAATTTATATTATACAGCGCAATTTATTTTGTTAGTGTCCTTTTTATATCTATACACGGAATGGTGCTGAAAATTGTCAACGTCAATTTATAATTCAAATCTACAAATGTCGACACATCTTGTCGACAAATCAAAATATTATTGTTTCTTTATAATTTGTGAAACCTATAAGACAAATAAAAGTAAAAAGCCAATTACAAGTAGATTATACAAATATAATAAATATTATTTTGTAAATGTATTTACAAACTTTTACCTTGAGGATATAATATGACCTGCACTAAAGAAGAAATAGAAAGAAAACGACTGGCTGCTGTACAAAAGCGACAAATCAGCCTAATAAAGGCTCCCGATGGTGTATCATCCTTTTCCCTAGATTCTAATATAGGTCCTGTGAAGAAACAAAATATTGGTACCCATGTCTCCTTTCACCCTTACACAAAAAATATTAAAAATGATAATATTTCATCCTCTTCTAAAATTGTGTCAAAAAAATTTAACAACTCTCAAAATTATAAAAAACAAGAAAATGCTGAGCATAACAATTCTGAATCCAGTAGAGAGTGGAATCATCTTTTCCAATCAAATCAAAGTCTTAGCCAAGTTGTAAATGCGAAAGCTTACCTAATATCTGAAAACAGATTTGAAGTGTCCATATCTGAATTCTGCATGCCACTCATAAATATATTTAAATCAATGCCATCAGGGCATTATGGTAAGAAAAACTTTGTTATATTTTTTTAATTGTTACTTAATATGGTTTCTTTTATATTATGCACATTTTGAATTTTTGTATATTTACTGAAAAATTTTAATCTATGTTTTTTTGCTCTATTTGTATGTGCATACAGCAGAATAGGTAGATAACCTAGTGTCAAGATACTCAGTTCTCCACTTTTTACTTGTATTTGGTACATTGTTTATTAAGTGGTGTCATTGTGTATGCTTGTCCACAGCAAAAAAATGAGAAGAATTCCCCCAAGTGGGATCAAACTAGTTTTAAAATTTATGAGAAAGTCTTTATAATAATTACATCGTCTTTTTTTATATATTTGCTATTTTTACTTTTTTTATTTTTGTCTGCAGATGCTAAGACTAAATTATGGAACTTCTCAATAGATGATTATCAAGAGTTTATATCAAAAACAGTTCAACTGGAGCCTCATGTAGTTGTTAATTCATTGCCTCAATTTGTTTTAAAGGTGTTTATATTTGAGCTAATTTTCCTTTTATCCTTTTAGTGCTGTTTTAGATAAATTCTTGTTTAATTAATAACATAACATGCTATAAATGTTAAATGTACTTAAATTAAAATTAAATCAGCTTCACACTGTATCCCGCATATAGTAGGGTACACAGATTGAATGTAGTGTGAAGACGCTCTGTTCCCCACTTTCAGCCTTGTTTTACTAGGCATTGCGTTTTGGTGCAAGAGAGAAATAATGGATATTGGAGAGAATATTAATAAGTAATAAATCATTCCCATTGAGTGGGGATGGAACCCGCAATTGTCTCATTATACCCTTGTGCCCCTGCGCCATGACGATCTCAGCAAATTAAAATACATTAATATTTAATTTTTCACAGATACTAAAATTTGAAATACAAGATCCTAATTCTGTTGATTTACTACCTATAGAAGAAACTCTAAGAAATAAATTAATGCCATTTCAGCAAGATGGAGTAAGGTATGAGGAAACTAATTATAATACACTAGAATAAATGATTATACAAATGATTAAAAAGCATGGTTGCTTGAAAAGGAAAAAAAATAATTTTTAGATAAATAAGTATGGATTAGAGAATAAAGACCATATTTATATATCTACATAATTATAACTTTAATAACAAATGCAAATTGAAAATATTATACTACATATAAATGACATTAGGTTAGTTCAGAGAAGCAGTTGTTTAGTTGGTGATCATTTGGGGAATCTTTGATTTTGTATTTTTAAATGCATAATATTATTAATAAGTATACTTTATTATATGTGATATAAGAAAATTTAGGACACCTTTCCACCATTCGTTACACAATCTCACACTTTTGTTTCATCACCATACTTACCTATCTGATATAGAGGCTTTTGTTCCCCACTTTTCGCCGAATTTTGGAGGCCATGATAATAGCACGCTTTACCTCTTTACCATTAATTTTATTTTCTCGAGTGGAAATCGAACCCTCAACCTGTTGCGTTACTTGTGCCCCTGCGCCACGCATTTATATGAACTGATTGAAATTAAAACATTAAATGTAAAGGGAAGTGCTAAAAATACAGTAGTTAAATTGGTTTAGCCGTTTTCGAGATCAGCACGCACAAACGCATAGACAAGCAGACATTCTTTTTAAATCATTGATATCGTATGCCGCCAATAATAGATTTTTAATAAGATTTTTTTGTACAGACAGCGATCAGCTACAATTTTATTTTATGTGTAGATATCGAAACTTCGGGTGTCCAAAAAAGATTTTCTTTTCGGAAACTCGATATTAAGAACACTTTGTAGTGTTAAAATGTGTAGAAGTGGCGAAAAATTAATTATCCTATAAAAATTTTTCATAATCAATACAGATTCGGTATAGCTCGTCGTGGGCGCTGTATGATAGCTGATGAGATGGGTCTGGGGAAGACGTTTCAAGGGTTGGCCATAGCAAGCTATTATAGACGGGATTGGCCTTTACTTATTGTTACTACGTCTTCGATGAGGTAATGTTCATCATTTTCTTTAACTGTCGTGGTGCAGTGGCACAGCTTATGACTGTAAACGCGGCTGTTGTGGGTTCAATTCCCACTGGCAGGAATACATTATTTAATATTTTCTTTTTCTTACTCTAGTAACAAGATAAACGCGGCATTAAGTCCCGCAACTTAACTCACCTTGTATTGGTGGGGTCAAGGTAAAGATCAATGTGGTGGATGAAAGGTCGAAAATGCGACGGTTTTAGGTTTGATTCCCACTCGTTGAAATGTAGCATTTAATATTTTCATTTGCTTGCTTTGGTAACAGGGCAACGTAATGCTTCAGGAATTCGGCGAAAAGTAGGGAACAGAAGTGTCTAAAAAGGAACGGAATGTCTTAACACTAGGTTCTCAGGTTCCCTCTGCCTATTCTGCTATGTGCGGGATATGATATGAATCTAAAGAAACTGTCTTTAATGGTGGATCAATATCTACTCAAAACACAATTGCTTCGTAATCTTTATTTTTTTAAATTAGTATGTACATATTTTGCTTTTGTAAAATATTTTCTTTTTCTTAGTAAAAAGAAAAATTGTTACATTAGAATTATATTTATAGAGAAACTTGGCAGAGTAAGATCCATGAGTTACTTCCGTCCGTGCCGATGTCGAACATTGCGATACTGGCCAACAGTAAAGATGGCCAACTTGTTGCTGATAAACAGGTATACATAACAATTATACATACATATACATACATATATAAAACTTGAGGCCAGCGCTCCCGGCCTAGCGCAGGGGCACAGAGTGTGACTGTAAAATCGACTGGTTGTGGTTTCTATCCCCACTCGAGGGAATTAAATATTTATTTACATTTATATTTTCATTTCTTCGTTCTGGTGTCTTCATACGCAATGCCTCCAGAATTCAGCTGAAATTGTGGAATGAAATGTCTTAACACTAGGTTCCCTCTGCCTATAGCAGGAGCTCTGTGCGAATACAGCGTGAAGCTGATTTTTTTTAAATATATATAAAACTTCTGTGTGTGTGTTTGTCACATTTCTCCCAAACGTCTGGAATATGAAAAAAAATATATTTTATCAAATATACATACATATGTAATATGTACTTATTTTCTATGATATTTTTTTTTCAGACTGAGGTAGTCATAACTAGCTTTAAGATATCGAGTACTCACAAGGAGTTGTTGCAGAAGAAAAAGTTTGGTGTTGTTATTATAGTAAGTATGGTAGGAAATTATTTTTTTGAACTTGGCCACTCAACACGCTGTGTTCTGGAAGTCGACGGAAAGTGGGGAACGGAAGTGTCTTCATGGGAACGAAGTGTCTTAGCACTAGGTTTCCTCTGGTTATTCCTTCCTTGCTATATGCAGGAAACAGTGTGAAGTTTAAAAAAATAAGCTTTCAAGTTATTATCTTAATAAAACCCTTAAACTAAAATTCGTGGCGCAGGGGCAACTGTAAACGCGACAGGTTGTGGGTTCGATAGCCACTTGAGGATATTTAATGTTTCCATTTTCTTTGGGACGAAGTGTCTTTACATTAGGTTCCCAGGTTCCCTCTGGCTACCCTACTATATAGCTAAAAATAAATAAATAACTAATATTAACTTATTTACAGGACGAATCTCACAATTTAAAATCCTACAAAGCCCAGTGCACGACCACCATCATGAGCATAGCCAGCAAATGTTCCCGGGTGGTGCTCCTCAGCGGCACGCCGGCCCTCAGCAGACCCTCGGAGCTGTACACGCAGCTGGCTCTGATAGAGAACAGTGTCTTCAATTCCTATAACTCTTATATACAGTTTGGTGAGTTCTTTTTGTTTTGGTTCTTGTATATTGTTGGTTTTAATTTTTTTTGAAACTTAAAAGAGGCCAGTCGTGGCGCATGGGCATAAAGTGTGACTGTAAAACCAACTGGTTGTGGGTTGTGAAATATTTACTTAAATTTATATTTCCATTTCTTCGCTCTGGTGTCGAGGCAAAGCGCGGAGATGGGTTCCGCCACTCAGCACGCAATGTCTTTAGAATTTGGCGGAAAGTAGGGAACGGAGTGTCTTAACACAAGGTTCCCTCTGCCTACCCTGCTGTGTGCGGGATACAGCATGAAGCTGATGTATGAAATATTTTTTAGATTTTTTTTATTATGGGAAAATAATTGAATCCCATCGTTTATTTATACATTGTTTTCATTTGCTTCTAATTCGGCTATTCCATCTGTTTTTCTCTAATCTGTCGCCCCAAAGTGTTACCACTAGCTAAGGATTGGATTGGACAGCAATAAATTGTAAAATCCCTACATAGATGTTAAATAAGTCGTAACGAGAAAAATTTAGACGTAGCTTGATAAAGATGAGCGCTTAGACGGTAAATAAGAGATGCGGGTTCATATTTCTTTTCGCTTTAACTTTGTACATTTTTAGGGTTCCGTACCTTTTAAGGAAAAAAGAAACCCTTATGAGATCACTTTGTTGTCCATCTGTCTGTCTGAGGCTTTATCTCAAAAATGCTTGGAGATATCGAGTTAAAATTAAAGCCATATAAGCAGATCTACGTCCCCATAATTTCCTGGAAAAAAAACATGTTTCTACATTTAAAAAAAAATATGCCCGTTTATATCGCAAAAAACGCGTCTTTCGACACTATAAAGTTGATCAAAATTAATAAGGTACTTCCGGTTAACTTAGAATTATGAAACTTGGCAGCTAGCATCTACAGGTACTAGTTCAGGAAAAAAAACTGAAATCTATACATTTGTGGTTAAATCCTAAAAAATAATAACCTTAAAAGGCATACAAAATTTATTATTAAAGTCTAGTTCAAGTGAGGTATCAGATCATTATCATTTGGGTAAGCCAAACTTGAGTTTCGGATAAAGCTCGAGGCCTCCAATTTTTGTACGGAACCGTTGGTGAGCGAGTCCAACTCGCTCTTGTCCGGTTTTTTAATTAACAGCTAAATAAAAATTTTCTTGCAGGTGTTAGGTATTGTGATGGTAAACAGAACAACTTCGGCTGGGACATGTCGGGGGAGTCCAATCTTGGTGAATTACAAGTGATACTGCGTAAACGTTTTTTGATACGCAGGACTAAAGATGAAGTACTTACGGATTTGGGACAAATTACTAGGTGATTATGTTTGTTTTATTAAGCGCCTGATTGCCAACGTGGTTGTGATTGTGAGTTCGATTACCACTTGGGGAAATTAGTTAGATTTTCTTACTGGTAGGTTTAAACATGGCATTGAATTCCATCAGTTAGGAGAAAGGAGATTCTTATCACTAGGTTCAACCTAATCTTATATAGACAGGATATAGCGTGAAGCAACAAAAAAATAGGGTCTTGTTTCTTATATAAAAATTAAGAATTCTTAATAGTGCATGATTATTGTTTCTTCTTATATTCTATGTATACCTGTTTGCTGTACCATTAAAACTTGAATATTGCGTTTGGAAATGTTACCTAAAACTTATTTAACTTCGGCAAAATTTGGATATTCGTAATTTCTTTTTGTATACCTGTAATATTTCAATTTTAATACTCATGACGCATCATCGGCGTTGAGTTCTGCCACTCAACACGCAATGCCTCCAGGATTCGGCAGAAAGTGGGGAACGGAGTGTCTTAACACTAGGTCCCCTCTGCCTACCCTGCTGTGTGCGGGATACAGCGTGAAGCTGTTTTATGACACATCAAAAACTTAATTGTATTAACACAAAAAACTCGGTTATCGGGCCATAGTCATATTGTTACGCCGTTATCCGGACCAATTATATTAATATGTACATAAATAAGTGTAACATCATTGTATTGGGAAATATAAGTCTACTGATTTAGAAAACGTATAAAAATTTTAACGTACCGAAACTCGAACCCGCGCCTCCTGGAAACCGACCAGGTCGGTTCTATCCTAACTGTGGAATAACACTTTAAAAATGTTAAAAATGTAAATCTCTTAATAATTTCTTAACAAACATTGTCTTTCGTTGATATGTATTTGATGTTTTTTAATAAACACATAAAATTATGTACAATATAAGAATAAAATGCCGCTTTTCTTCACACATTCGATTATCCGAATGCAATAACAATTAATTGATTTTTTTTTAAAGCTTCACGCTGTATCCCGCACACAGCAGGGTAGGCAGAGGGAACCTAGTGTTAAGACACTTCGTTCCCCACTTTCTGCCGAATTCTGGAGGCATTGCGTGTTGAGTGGCAGAACTCAACGCCGCGCTTAACCTCGACACCAGAGCGAAGAAATGGAAATATAAATTTAAGTAAATAGTTCATCTCCTCGAGTGGGGTTCGAACCCACAACCAGTCGGTTTTGCAGTCACACCTCGTGCCGCTGCGCCACGACTGGCCTCTTTTAATTAATTGATTTTCTTCTGTATATAAAAATTAAACAAAACAAAACGTCTCCCCAACAGAGAGACAGTGATGCTGGATCAATCACTGTTAGACTACACGAAGGAAGACGAGCACAGCATGACGCAAATGGCGGATGCGTACAATAAATCCGCTTCTCTGGAGAAACACGCGGCGTTGCTCACATATTTTAGTAGGTCGGCCTCAGTCAAAATACCCGCTGTTTGGTGTGTATTATAATTGTTTTTTTCATTTTTTTTTTATTCCGTCGTTGCGCAGTGCAACTGCGTATTATTGTAAATCCAATGAGTGTGAGTTCGAATAGGATTTATCGATTATAAAATACTTTGGTTTCCTCGCTCTGGTAATAAGGCAAAGCTTGGTGTTCTATTGCTCCAATATTATGAGAATTCGGCGGAAAGTGGGTAACGGGTTGACTTAAAATATAGTTTATTTACATTAAAGAATTTTATTCATGAATATCTTTTATTTTTGCTCGAATTTTGTTTAGCATGATTTCTGTCTTTATTTATGTTATTGAAATAATGAAATTACAACATTATTCTGTAATAAAATTTTGTGTTTGTTTTTATATCTTGAAGTTTTTGGACAAGTCTACCAACTTAACTCTATCAACTTTAACTTTATAGTTATTAACTTGATTTTTTTATATTTATTCACAGGCTATACTTGTACTGAATATTTTATCATTATTTTTAATATTAATAATAATTATTTTCCAGTAAATACATAAAACAATTACTAAAAGAATACACTGGCAAATTCCTCGTATTCGCTCATCATCGCGCCATGATAGATGCTTTATGCGACACGTTAGTGGAAACTAAAACTAAATATATATGCATCGTGGGTTCAACACCTGCTAATACCAGAGCTGTGAGTATGCTTGTTTAATTTCTATTTTTTTAGCTTCACGCTGTATCCTGCATATGTGCAGGTGGTCATAGGGAACCTAGTCTTAAGAAACTTCGTTCCCATTACACTTCCGTTCCCTACATTCCGCTTAATTCTGGAGGCATTGCGTTACCAGTGTTACCACAACTTGTCGTGTTTACTTGTTTGTGCTACGAAAATTATGCGGAAGCAGGATTGTGAAATATGGCACAGTTGTAGTTTGTAAAGAGAAAGATTGCAGAATGAATGCATAAATAATAATAAAAATGTACGTAACACATTATGCTATATGTTTGACAATGTTCTTATATCATATGAATTAATAATAAGTTTTATTTAAATGCATTAAGTAGTGCCAAAGTTTTTTTTTGTTATAAGATTTATTCCAAATTTTTATTTGGAAAAATGTTTGAGACTGAATAACTTGAAATTTGAAACGGAAAAGGAAATAAAAATTACATGGATTATGTTACCATAATTTTCTATGTTCTGTAAAATTATTGAGATATTGTTAAGTATTATTACTGCTGTGATTTACCCTGTTTGGGAATAAAAATAACTATAAATTTCAGTGAAATAGCGTGAAAACTATATCTAATATATAATTTTTTGTGCTATAGCGTAATGTGTTTTAAATTTCGCAACGAATTTCTGTATGTCCTCTGGTATTATATGTTAGGTGGCAGTGGCATCTATCATCAGGCGACCCCTACATGGATTTAGCTTGTCTTTGCCATTAAAAAAATGTAGCCATCATTACGTCGTGGCATAGAAAACTACGTATTACATTGTTTTTATAATGAATGAAATGTATATCTATTTATACGGTGTGAAAGTAAAAAACGATTTATTTAAACATTGAAACCTTATTTTAATATGTAATATAATGTATTTAATATCCTCTCTTGTGCAGGACTTAGTGGACCGGTTCCAGCACTCGCGGGACGTGCGGGCCGCGGTGCTGTCCGTGACGGCGGCGGGGGCCGGCATCACGCTCACGGCGGCCGCGCTCGTGCTGTTCGCGGAGCTGCACTGGAACCCCCGGCGTGAGTGTCTCCCTCTTGTGTGTGCGGCCGGGGCCGGCATCACGCTCACGGCGGCCGCGCTCGTGCTGTTCGCGGAGCTGCACTGGAACCCCGGCGTGAGTGTCTCCCTCTTGTGTGTGCGGCCGGGGCCGGCATCACGCTCACGGCGGCCGCGCTCGTGCTGTTCGCGGAGCTGCACTGGAACCCCGGCGTGAGTGTCTCCCTCTTGTGTGTGCGGCCGGGGCCGGCATCACGCTCACGGCGGCCGCGCTCGTGCTGTTCGCGGAGCTGCACTGGAACCCCGGCGTGAGTGTCTCCCTCTTGTGTGTGCGGCCGGGGCCGGCATCACGCTCACGGCGGCCGCGCTCGTGCTGTTCGCGGAGCTGCACTGGAACCCCGGCGTGAGTGTCTCCCTCTTGTGTGTGCGGCCGGGGCCGGCATCACGCTCACGGCGGCCGCGCTCGTGCTGTTCGCGGAGCTGCACTGGAACCCCGGCGTGAGTGTCTCCCTCTTGTGTGTGCGGCCGGGGCCGGCATCACGCTCACGGCGGCCGCGCTCGTGCTGTTCGCGGAGCTGCACTGGAACCCCCGGCGTGAGTGTCTCCCTCTTGTGTGTGCGGCCGGGGCCGGCATCACGCTCACGGCGGCCGCGCTCGTGCTGTTCGCGGAGCTGCACTGGAACCCCGGCGTGAGTGTCTCCCTCTTGTGTGTGCGGCCGGGGCCGGCATCACGCTCACGGCGGCCGCGCTCGTGCTGTTCGCGGAGCTGCACTGGAACCCCGGCGTGAGTGTCTCCCTCTTGTGTGTGCGGCCGGGGCCGGCATCACGCTCACGGCGGCCGCGCTCGTGCTGTTCGCGGAGCTGCACTGGAACCCCGGCGTGAGTGTCTCCCTCTTGTGTGTGCGGCCGGGGCCGCATCACGCTCACGGCGGCCGCGCTCGTGCTGTTCGCGGAGCTGCACTGGAACCCCGGCGTGAGTGTCTCCCTCTTGTGTGTGCGGCCGGGGCCGGCATCACGCTCACGGCGGCCGCGCTCGTGCTGTTCGCGGAGCTGCACTGGAACCCCGGCGTGAGTGTCTCCCTCTTGTGTGTGCGGCCGGGGCCGGCATCACGCTCACGGCGGCCGCGCTCGTGCTGTTCGCGGAGCTGCACTGGAACCCCGGCGTGAGTGTCTCCCTCTTGTGTGTGCGGCCGGGGCCGGCATCACGCTCACGGCGGCCGCGCTCGTGCTGTTCGCGGAGCTGCACTGGAACCCGGCGTGAGTGGTCTCTCTTGTGTGTGCGGCGGGGGCCGGCATCACGCTCACGGCGGCCGCGCTCGTGCTGTTCGCGGAGCTGCACTGGAACCCCGGCGTGAGTGTCTCCCTCTTGTGTGTGCGGCCGGGGCCGGCATCACGCTCACGGCGGCCGCGCTCGTGCTGTTCGCGGAGCTGCACTGGAACCCCGGCGTGAGTGTCTCCCTCTTGTGTGTGCGGCCGGGGCCGGCATCACGCTCACGGCGGCCGCGCTCGTGCTGTTCGCGGAGCTGCACTGGAACCCCGGCGTGAGTGTCTCCCTCTTGTGTGTGCGGCCGGGGCCGGCATCACGCTCACGGCGGCCGCGCTCGTGCTGTTCGCGGAGCTGCACTGGAACCCCGGCGTGAGTGTCTCCCTCTTGTGTGTGCGGCCGGGGCCGGCATCACGCTCACGGCGGCCGCGCTCGTGCTGTTCGCGGAGCTGCACTGGAACCCCGGCGTGAGTGTCTCCCTCTTGTGTGTGCGGCCGGGGCCGGCATCACGCTCACGGCGGCCGCGCTCGTGCTGTTCGCGGAGCTGCACTGGAACCCCGGCGTGAGTGTCTCCCTCTTGTGTGTGCGGGCCGGGGCCGGCATCACGCTCACGGCGGCCGCGCTCGTGCTGTTCGCGGAGCTGCACTGGAACCCCGGCGTGAGTGTCTCCCTCTTGTGTGTGCGGCCGGGGCCGGCATCACGCTCACGGCGGCCGCGCTCGTGCTGTTCGCGGAGCTGCACTGGAACCCCGGCGTGAGTGTCTCCCTCTTGTGTGTGCGGCCGGGGCCGGCATCACGCTCACGGCGGCCGCGCTCGTGCTGTTCGCGGAGCTGCACTGGAACCCCGGCGTGAGTGTCTCCCTCTTGTGTGTGCGGCCGGGGGCCGGCATCACGCTCACGGCGGCCGCGCTCGTGCTGTTCGCGGAGCTGCACTGGAACCCCGGCGTGAGTGTCTCCCTCTTGTGTGTGCGGCCGGGGCCGGCATCACGCTCACGGCGGCCGCGCTCGTGCTGTTCGCGGAGCTGCACTGGAACCCCGGCGTGAGTGTCTCCCTCTTGTGTGTGCGGCCGGGGCCGGCATCACGCTCACGGCGGGCCGCGCTCGTGCTGTTCGCGGAGCTGCACTGGAACCCCGGCGTGAGTGTCTCCCTCTTGTGTGTGCGGCCGGGGGCCGGCATCACGCTCACGGCGGCCGCGCTCGTGCTGTTCGCGGAGCTGCACTGGAACCCCGGCGTGAGTGTCTCCCTCTTGTGTGTGCGGCCGGGGCCGGCATCACGCTCACGGCGGCCGCGCTCGTGCTGTTCGCGGAGCTGCACTGGAACCCCGGCGTGAGTGTCTCCCTCTTGTGTGTGCGGCCGGGGCCGGCATCACGCTCACGGCGGCCGCGCTCGTGCTGTTCGCGGAGCTGCACTGGAACCCCGGCGTGAGTGTCTCCCTCTTGTGTGTGCGGCCGGGGCCGGCATCACGCTCACGGCGGCCGCGCTCGTGCTGTTCGCGGAGCTGCACTGGAACCCCGGCGTGAGTGTCTCCCTCTTGTGTGTGCGGCCGGGGCCGGCATCACGCTCACGGCGGCCGCGCTCGTGCTGTTCGCGGAGCTGCACTGGAACCCCGGCGTGAGTGTCTCCCTCTTGTGTGTGCGGCCGGGGCCGGCATCACGCTCACGGCGGCCGCGCTCGTGCTGTTCGCGGAGCTGCACTGGAACCCCGGCGTGAGTGTCTCCCTCTTGTGTGTGCGGCCGGGGCCGGCATCACGCTCACGGCGGCCGCGCTCGTGCTGTTCGCGGAGCTGCACTGGAACCCCGGCGTGAGTGTCTCCCTCTTGTGTGTGCGGCCGGGGCCGGCATCACGCTCACGGCGGCCGCGCTCGTGCTGTTCGCGGAGCTGCACTGGAACCCCGGCGTGAGTGTCTCCCTCTTGTGTGTGCGGCCGGGGCCGGCATCACGCTCACGGCGGCCGCGCTCGTGCTGTTCGCGGAGCTGCACTGGAACCCCGGCGTGAGTGTCTCCCTCTTGTGTGTGCGGCCGGGGCCGGCATCACGCTCACGGCGGCCGCGCTCGTGCTGTTCGCGGAGCTGCACTGGAACCCCGGCGTGAGTGTCTCCCTCTTGTGTGTGCGGCGGGGCCGGCATCACGCTCACGGCGGCCGCGCTCGTGCTGTTCGCGGAGCTGCACTGGAACCCCGGCGTGAGTGTCTCCCTCTTGTGTGTGCGGCCGGGGCCGGCATCACGCTCACGGCGGCCGCGCTCGTGCTGTTCGCGGAGCTGCACTGGAACCCCGGCGTGAGTGTCTCCCTCTTGTGTGTGCGGCCGGGGCCGGCATCACGCTCACGGCGGCCGCGCTCGTGCTGTTCGCGGAGCTGCACTGGAACCCCGGCGTGAGTGTCTCCCTCTTGTGTGTGCGGCCGGGGGCCGGCATCACGCTCACCGGCGGCCCGCGCTCGTGCTGTTCGCGGAGCTGCACTGGAACCCCGGCGTGAGTGTCTCCCTCTTGTGTGTGCGGCCGGGGCCGGCATCACGCTCACGGCGGCCGCGCTCGTGCTGTTCGCGGAGCTGCACTGGAACCCCGGCGTGAGTGTCTCCCTCTTGTGTGTGCGGCCGGGGCCGGCATCACGCTCACGGCGGCCGCGCTCGTGCTGTTCGCGGAGCTGCACTGGAACCCCGGCGTGAGTGTCTCCCTCTTGTGTGTGCGGCCGGGGCCGGCATCACGCTCACGGCGGCCGCGCTCGTGCTGTTCGCGGAGCTGCACTGGAACCCCGGCGTGAGTGTCTCCCTCTTGTGTGTGCGGCCGGGGCCGGCATCACGCTCACGGCGGCCGCGCTCGTGCTGTTCGCGGAGCTGCACTGGAACCCCGGCGTGAGTGTCTCCCTCTTGTGTGTGCGGCCGGGCCGGCATCACGCTCACGGCGGCCGCGCTCGTGCTGTTCGCGGAGCTGCACTGGAACCCCGGCGTGAGTGTCTCCCTCTTGTGTGTGCGGCCGGGGCCGGCATCACGCTCACGGCGGCCGCGCTCGTGCTGTTCGCGGAGCTGCACTGGAACCCCGGCGTGAGTGTCTCCCCTCTGTGTGTGCGGCCGGGGCCGGCATCACGCTCACGGCGGCCGCGCTCGTGCTGTTCGCGGAGCTGCACTGGAACCCCGGCGTGAGTGTCTCCCTCTTGTGTGTGCGGCCGGGGCCGGCATCACGCTCACGGCGGCCGCGCTCGTGCTGTTCGCGGAGCTGCACTGGAACCCCGGCGTGAGTGTCTCCCTCTTGTGTGTGCGGCCGGGGGCCGGCATCACGCTCACGGCGGCCGCGCTCGTTGCTGTTCGCGGAGCTGCACTGGAACCCCGGCGTGAGTGTCTCCCTCTTGTGTGTGCGGCCGGGGCCGGCATCACGCTCACGGCGGCCGCGCTCGTGCTGTTCGCGGAGCTGCACTGGAACCCCGGCGTGAGTGTCTCCCTCTTGTGTGTGCGGCCGGGGCCGGCATCACGCTCACGGCGGCCGCGCTCGTGCTGTTCGCGGAGCTGCACTGGAACCCCGGCGTGAGTGTCTCCCTCTTGTGTGTGCGGCCGGGGCCGGCATCACGCTCACGGCGGCCGCGCTCGTGCTGTTCGCGGAGCTGCACTGGAACCCCGGCGTGAGTGTCTCCCTCTTGTGTGTGCGGCCGGGGGCCGGCATCACGCTCACGGCGGCCGCGCTCGTGCTGTTCGCGGAGCTGCACTGGAACCCCGGCGTGAGTGTCTCCCCTCTTGTGTGTGCGGCGGGGGCCGGCATCACGCTCACGGCGGCCGCGCTCGTGCTGTTCGCGGAGCTGCACTGGAACCCCGGCGTGAGTGTCTCCCTCTTGTGTGTGCGGCCGGGGCCGGCATCACGCTCACGGCGGCCGCGCTCGTGCTGTTCGCGGAGCTGCACTGGAACCCCGGCGTGAGTGTCTCCCTCTTGTGTGTGCGGCCGGGGCCGGCATCACGCTCACGGCGGCCGCGCTCGTGCTGATTCGCGGAGCTGCACTGGAACCCCGGCGTGAGTGTCTCCTCTTGTGTGTGCGGCCGGGGCCGGCATCACGCTCACGGCGGCCGCGCTCGTGCTGTTCGCGGAGCTGCACTGGAACCCCGGCGTGAGTGTCTCCCTCTTGTGTGTGCGGCCGGGGCCGGCATCACGCTCACGGCGGCCGCGCTCGTGCTGTTCGCGGAGCTGCACTGGAACCCCGGCGTA